>JAQQAC010002594.1:90399121-90420952 GCA_029783875.1 Phataginus tricuspis | reverse complement strand
CTTCCGTGGACTGTGAGACTATTTCCTTCCCCAGCGTGGGGAAGTTGTCAGCAATTATTTCTTCAAAGGCACTTTCTATCCCTTTTTCTCTCTCTTCTTCCTCTGGTACTCCTATTATGCGAATATTGTTCCTTTTGGATTGGTCACATAGTTCTCTTAATATTCTTTCATTCTTAGAGATCCTTTTATCTCTCTCTGCCTCAGCTTCTTTGTATTCCTGTTCCCTGTCTTGCAATTCCTTGATCGTGTCTTGAACCTGATTCAATCTGCTGTTGAGGCCGTCGATGGCTTGTCTCATTTCTGCATTGTGTTTCCTCACTTCCCTCACTTCCTCCCTCAGCTCTTGCACATTTTTCTGTAGATCTGTCAGCATGGCTATGACTTTTATTCTGAATTCTTTTTCTGGAAGACTATGCATGTCGATTCCTTCAGATTCTTTCTCTGGTGTGGTGTTTGTCTGAAGCTTTGTCTGTATCATATTCTTCTGTCTTCTCATGACTATAGAATTAGTTGTTGGTAATTGTCACGTATGTCCGCTGGGCTCTTTATGACTTTAAAAAGGAAAGAGAAGAGAGGAGAGAAAAAAGAAAAGAAAACACAGAGAAGAAAAAAAAATACTTCTACTAATAAAAAAAGTAAAAAGAGAGAGAGAAAAAGGAAAAGAAAAGAAAGAAAAAGAAAAAGCGGCAACATGTAAAAGAAAAACAAACAAACAACAACAACAGCAAAAAAAAAAAAAAACCCCCACCGGTGGTGGTTTCTGTGTGAATGCTGTTGGTGGCGCTATTGCTCCACTATTCCAGAGCCGTGGCCACGTTGCTCCACACGGCCCTTTAAAGCTGTGGCTGGGGTGAGAGTGAATGGGAGGCTGTTGAAAGAGAGGGAATGAAAAAAAAAGGAAAAGAAAGGGGATACAAAACAATAACGAAAAAGAAAAAGAAAAAACAAAGCCCCTGAGAGTGGGTTCTGTGTGAATGCTGTAAGTGGCACTGTTGCTCCACTATTCCAGAGCCATGGCTGCGCTGCTCCCCTAGGCCCTTTATAGCTCTGGCTGGGTTGGGAACGAATGGGAAGCTGTTGATCTCTGTGGGGGTCTTAATAGCAGCCACCCTTTCCCAGTCACCAGCTGAGGGGTCCAAAGCTCCCCAGGACTCCCAGCGTGCTGGGCTCAGCTTGCGGGACTATCCGGCCCCTCTACTGAGCTCCTGTCTCTTTACGACCGCTGAGAAAGAGCACGCGCTTTTCTTCCCTTTTTTTTTTCCCTTCTCTTTCCTTCCCGGAGCCTGCCGCGGGCAACTTGCACGTTCAGGGCTGGGACCCTGTGCCCTCTGTCTCTCCAATCTCCACTACACCGCCGGCTGTGTGTCGGCGCTCCCGGCGCAGACTTCCACTCCCTCCCGGCTCTGAATCCTCTCCTCCCGCTGGAGCGCTGGGGGAGAGGAGCGCTCGGTCCCTCCAGGGTCGCGGCTCCGTACCTTACCCGCCTTGCCCGGACTCCTGCCGGAGTGCTGGGGTGGAGGAGCGCTCTGGTCTCACTGGGTCGCGGCTCTGTCCCACCTCGCTGGGTGCCTAGTCCTCTCTCCGGAGTGTCTGACTGCCGGAGCTCTGGGGGGGAGGAGCGCTCGGTCCGCCGGGGTTGTGGCTCCGTACCTTACCCGCCTTGCCGGGACTCCCGCCGTAGTGCTGGGGTGGAGAAGCGCTCTGGTCTTGCTGGGTGCCAAGTCCTCTCTCCAGAGTGGCTGACCGCCGGAGCTCCGTACGCTGTGCTCTTTCCTGTGTATTCTGGTCTCTCTTTTAGGGATAGTTGTATTTGCTGTATTTTCGTGAATAAATATAATGTTGGGAGGAATTTTTCTGCCGGTCTGCTTACGTCGCCATATTCCTGGAAGTCTGCCTTACTTTTTTATATCTTTCTTTTAGATGAGAGTGCTTGTGCTCATGTTATTTATTGTATTAACCAATATTAATTGGTTATCCTGTGGATTTTGCTTGATGTAAACTTCACATTACAAGTCAGAATCACTCAGACAGATGCTATATTAATATTTTACTAGTGAAATAGACCTTTGTGATTTAAAATAATATCTTCTGCTAAATCCAGACTCTTCTCTGCACATTAAAGAAGAAAAAAGTCCCCTGTGAGGGAACACCAGGGACCAGCGATGGAATGTGCAGGTGACTGTGCGGGTCCCTGTGCCCCAGGCCTATCCGTGCTTGGGCCTCCCTCCCTTCCAGGACTGCCTTTCCCTCCTCTGTGGCCTGGGCTGCCCTTTCAGGCAGCTCATGCTGGGAAGGCCCACCCTCGAGGTGTTCTCTTGAAGTAGGGAGCAAATGAGTTTGAAGCCAGTGTTTCGGCTTTCTTTATGTGGTTTGACATTAGCATAACTGTACTTATTCCACTTTATATTATTTAGGAATTTCATTTCCTTTTAGCATTATTAGACCATGACTAATAATTTTGTCTACAGTTTTCTGGTTGGTTCAAAGAAATTAAACTTTTCTGAAGTTACCAGTCTTAAATTTCTTTTTCTGCTTTTTCTCTTATTTCCTGAATACTTATATTTGCCGTATTTCCTAATTCCACGAGCTGCTTGGCTGAGTAATTGTTGTTCCATCCCTAATTGCTGGGCGGCTGCTTAGCAGTGAACTGACTCCTCCTGACTGAGCCTGACAGGGAAGGCAAAGGGGACGACACGCTGTCAGAACCGTGGCATCTGCTGCATGTCCCTGAAGGCCTCTTGGTTTCTTTGGGCTTAAAGTGCTGAACCTCAATTAAAAGAAAACAACCACATAAAACTGTGCATAATAAAATGCTGACCTGGAACATTTTATATGTGGTAGTCTTCCACCTATTATAAATTCTTCAACAACCATGCAACCTCATAATTTTGGTGGCTGCTGACTGCTCCCTAAACTTAGATTCATGTTTAAATTAGAGGGATAAAGCCATCAAGGAATTGAGATAGACTCTTGAGAAAAGGTAAATGATTTATGTTAGCAGAAATACCACAAGGAAGGCCAGTTTCTACATAGGCTTTGCCTGCACCTGAATAGAGAGGTCTGCTAATAATAAGGGAGGCCACCAGCACTGCAGCGAAGAACTCAAACTGAAATCAGTCAGCCCTGGTTGGCTCCTAACTCATATCTACAGCCATGGTGGTAGGCAAGGTGCCTGAGCGTTTCCTCTCTTGTAAAATGGCATTATTATGTTTAACTCATAAGTACGACCGCATAGGTAGTCACCCGGTGGCAGTCATTATCATTAGCCCATTTTTTCCATTCCATAGTCAGCTTATCTCTGGTGTATGTAGCATGATTTCCTTAACCAACTCATTACAGGTTAGGTTTCAGGAAACACTTCCCAAAATACTTAATCATGCAGTGCCGCCTAAAAATAAATTGATGCTGTTTTATCTGTCTTTATAGCAGAAGTGGTAAATAACATCCATATTTTGCATTCTACGGTGCATTAGTTATGTACTGCTGTGTAACAAATCGCTCCAGACTGTAGCAGCTTCCAACATGAATGTTTGTTACCTTGCAGTTCCGAGGGGGAGTTGAATTTGGGGCTCTATCCCACACCTGGTGCAGGGTGCAGTGAGTGAAGTTCTGCTTCCATGCTCACTCATGGTAGTTGGTGTCCTCAGAGGATCCACTTCCAAGGTCACTAATGCAGGTGTTGGCAGGCCTCACTATCTTCCTGGCTGGAAAAAGAAGAACAAATGAGGCCCAAAGTCAGCAGAAGGAGGGACATAATAAAGATCAGAAGAAATAAATAAAATTGAGAAGAATAAAACAATAGAAAAAAATCAATGAAACCAAGAACTGATTCTTTGAGAAAATAAACAAAATAAACTGCTAGCCAGACTTATTAAGAGAAAAAGAGAATCTACACGCATAAACAGAATCAGAAACAAGAAAGGAAAGATCACGATGGACACCACAGAAATACAAGAATTATTAGAGAATGCTATGAAAATCTATATGCTAACAAGCTGGATAACCAAGAAGAAATGAACAACTTTCTAGAAAAACACAACCTTCCAACTGACCAAGGAAGAAACAGAAAACCTAAACAGACCAATTACCAGCAATGAAATTGAATCGATAATCAAAAAACTACCCAAGAACAAAATTCCCGGGCCAGATGGATTCACTGCTGAATTTTATCAGACATTTAGAGAAGACGTAATACCTATTCTCTGTAAAGTTTTCCAAAAAATAGAAGAGGAGGGAATACTTCCAAACTCATTCTATGAAGCCAGCATCACTCTAATACCAAAACCAGGCAAAGACCCCACAAAAAAAGAAAACTACAGACCAATATCCCTGATGAACACAGATGCAAAAATACTCAACAAAATATTAGCAAACTGAATTAAAAAATACATCAAGAGGATCATACACCATGATCAAGTGGGATTCATCCCAGGGATGCAAGGATGGTACAACATTCGAAAATCCATCCACACCATCCACCACATCAACAAAAAGAAGGACAAAAACCACATGATCATCTCCATAGATGCTGAAAAAGCATTTGACAAAATTCAACATCCATTCATGATAAAAACTCTCAACAAAATTGGTATACAGGGCAAGTACCTCAACATAATAAAGGCCATATATGACAGACCCACAGCTAACATCATACTTAACAGTGAGAAGCTGAAAGCTTTTCATCCAAGATCGGGAACAAGACAGGGGTGTCCACTCTCTCCACTGTTATTCAACATAGTACCGGAGGTCATAGCCATGGCAGTCAGACAACACAAAGAAATAAAAGATATCCAGATTGGCAGGGAAGAAGTCAAACTGTCACTGTTTGCAGATGACATGATATTGTACATAAAAAACCCTAAAGAAGCCACTCCAAAACTACTAGATCTAAAATCTGAATTCAGCAGAGTTGCAGGATACAAAATTAATACACAGAAATCTTTTGCATTCCTATACACTAACGATGAAGTAGCAGAAAGAGAAATCAGGGAAACAATTCCATTCACAGTTGCATCAAAAAGAATAAAATATCTGGGAATAAACCTAACCAAGGAAGTGAAAGACCTATACTCTGAAAACTACAAGACACTCTTAAGGTAAATTAAAGAGGACACTAATAAATGGAAATACATCCCCTGCTCTTGGGTAGGAAGAATTAATATTGTTAAAATGGCTGTCCTGCCTAAAGCAATCTACAGATTCAATGCAATTCCTATCAAAATACCAATAGCATTCTTCAGTGAACTGGAACAAATAGTCCTAAAATTCATATGGAACCACAACAGACCCCAAATAGCCAAAGCAATCCTGAGAAGGAAGAACAAAGTTGGGGGATCTCACTCCCCAACTCCAAGCTCTACTACAAAGCCACAGTAATCAAAGATAATTTGGTACTGGAATAAGAACAGACCCATAGACCAGTGGAACCAAATAGAGAGTCCAGAGATTAACCCAAGCAAATATGGTCAATTAATATACAATAAAGGAGCCACGGATATACAATGGGGAAATGACAGCCTCTTCAACAGCTGGTGTTGGCAAAACTGGACCCCTACACATAAGAGAATGAAACTGAATGATTGTCCAACCCCATACACAAAAGTAAACTCAAAATGGATCGGAGACCTGAATGTAAGTCATAACACCATAAAACTCTTAGAGAAAAATGTAGGCAAAAATCTCTTGGACATAAACATGAGTAACTTCTTCATGAACATATCTCCCCAGGTAAAGGAACAAAAGCAAAACTGAACAAGTGGGACTATATCAAGCTGAAAAACTTCTGTACAGCAAAGGACACCATAAGTAGAACAAAAAGGCATCCTACAGTATGGGAGAATAAATTCATAAATGACATGTCTGATAAGGGGTTGACATCCAAAATATATAAAGAGCTCAGACACCTCAGCAAACAAAAAGCAAATAATCCAATTAAAAAATGGGCAGAGGATCAGGACACTTCTCCAAAGAAGAAATTGAGATGGCCAACATGAAAAGATGCTTCACATCGCTAATCATCAGAGAAATGCAAGTTAAAACCACAATGCGATATTAGCTCACCCCAGTTATCATGGCCATCATCCAAAAGATAAAAAACAGGAAATGTTGGTGAGGATGTGAAGAAAGTGGAACCCTCCTACACTGCTGCTGGGAATGTAAAGTAGTTCAACCATTGCGGAAAGCAGTGTGGAGGTTCCTCAAAAAACTCAAAATAGAAATACCATTTGACCCAGGAATCCCACTCCTAGGAATTTACCCTAAGAATGCAGGAGCCCAGTTTGAAAAAGACATATGCACCCCTAGGTTTATTGCAGCACTATTTACAATAGCCAAGAAATGGAAGCAACCTAAGTGTCCATCAGTAGATGAATGGATAAAGAAGATGTGGTACATATACACAATGGAATGTTATTCAGCCATAAGAAGAAACCAAATCCTACCATTTGCAGCAACATGGATGGAGCTCAAGGGTATTATGCTCAGTGAAATAAACCAGGCAGAGAAAGACAAGTATCAAATGATTTCACTCATCTGTGGAGTATAAGAACAAAGAAAAAACTGAAGGAACAAAACAGCAGACTCACAGAACCCAAGAACGGACTAACAGTTACCAAAGGGAAAGGGACTGGGGAGGATGGGTGGGTAGGGAGGGATAAGGGGGTAAAAAAGGGCATTATGATTAGCACACATAATGTATTGGGGTGGGCACAGGGAAGGCAGTATAGCAGAGAGAAGACAAGTAGTCATTCTATAGCATCTTACTATGCTGATGGACAGTGACTGTAATGGGGTATATGGTGGGGACTTGATAATGGGGGGAGTCTAGTAACCATAATGTTGCTCATGTAATTGAACATTAATGATACCAAAAAAAAGAAATAAAAGAAATGCATCAAAGGAATCATACATGAAAATTTAGTAGGAAATACCACCTGAGATCTTTTTTAAAAAGTACTTTTTTTGATACTCCAAATCAGTTTGTTAAATCCAAGAATACTATCAATAAATCTGTCAATCAGTGTTAAAAAAAAAAGTAACAATTGAGGAATCCAGTAAATGGTATCAATAAGAGACTGCTCCCAGAGAAGGTAGGTGTCCAGCTCACCGACAGTCATTGCAGTGCGACGAGCTCCGACCTGGAACACCTCATTTCAGCCTCTCCCGTGCTCCCAGTTGACCATCCCAGTGAAAGGGCCAGAGTGAACACCCTGTTCTTTCTGGCCACCCTCATCTTTCAAAGCTGCCATGGTTTTGAGGCCTGGGGATGAATTAATGATGTGGCTTCTCACCCAGCACTAGGGATGCTGGCTGAGCCCAGGAAGCACGGCCAGGCTGCAGTGTGCTATAGTACGGCTGGATCCCCCAGCCCGGGCCTCTGCCGCCCACTGCCTTCTCACCACTTTGCATTTGCTTTTCAACAGCATGGGTTGCAGCCTGGGCTCTGCTGTCCTCAGATGTCTGCTGGTAGATTCTGCTCCTTTATATTAGAATTGTCTTTTTTCTGTGAAAATATGGTGGAATTTTTTTCACTTACCATGCTCAACATTTGTTGGGCCCTTTGAATATAAAGGTTCTTGGCATTCCGTAGTTCTGAGAAATTTTCAATTAATTTTGGACCAACTAACCAAGCAGGTGTTATTGGTCAAACACCAACTACCACTAATGAATTCAGTCAATCCATCCATCCATCCCCCATCCCTCCCCCGTCCATCCCTCCCTCCCCCATCCCTCCATCCCTCCCCCAACCCCCATCCATCCTTTCATTCAGCCATCCCTCCCCCATCTCCCCATGCATCCATCCTCCCATCCATCCATTCCCTCATCCCCATCCGTCCCTCCATCCCTTTAGGTGGCTGCAAGGCTGGTCTGCTCTTTTGCCCAGCCCCTCTCTCTGTCTTCCTTTTACACTTCTATTTTTCTAAAGTCAAATGAGGCCAAATATCCCACCGAATTCTAAAATCTGGCTTCAGTTTCAGCTGCCTCCAGGGTTTTCCAAAGAGAATTTTGTGTTTTCCACATAATATAACAATTTAAGTCATCCATCTCCAACTACACCCTGCAATTCCGGGGAACCTTTCCCAGCTGCCCTCTGTGGGAGATACAGTGACAGGTGAACAGAGGGTCCTTGCTGCATCCATCCCATGCTCTCTTCTCTGGTCCCTCCCCCTGGGCAGCTCCTGGCTGCCCTCATGGAGGCTCTGCTTTCTGCCAGCCTCCTCTCCTGGCTGCTCTGCTCTGTGGAGCTGTCCTTGACTTTATCCTCCAGCCCTGTGGTGCTTGTGATTTTTGTTCAGTCTGTGTGCACAGTTGTGCCTTGTTTGTGGCAGCTTTTTCTTGAGGCTGCATAGTTTTGAATCTCTGCACCCTGACTGGGCTTTCGGGGGTCTCTCTGGGAGCCCTGAATTGTGTGTAGTCCTCCCCCCCCCCCCCCCGTCCATGCCCTGCCCTGTGTTCCTGGGGAGGTGGCAGGCCGGTTGCTGAGAGAAGGGCTGTTGGGGGCAGAGTTTGTTTTGGCTGCTGAGCCTGAGGCACCCGCAAGCCTACAGCAGAGCTGTGGTGGGAGATCAGCACATGGGGTCCCTGGCCTTGGGGGGCTGATTGCTGGGGGGCTGGGGAGAAGGTCTGAGGACTCCACACTTGGAGGCCATGGGAAGGGAGACAGGATGAAGACTGGAGAATGTGTACTGGGTGCAACATCTTGGGGTCCTCGGTGGCTGGCGTCAGAGCGTCTGGAGGCAAAAAAGGCTTGAGGTCATTTGGGGTGGCAGGGACCCCAGTGTTGATAAGCCTTGTAGAGGCTGCTGAGAGGGAAGCAGAGTGGCCTCAGTGGGCGTGGGTCAGGCAAGGGCCTTTCTTCTCTACGTGCACAGAGACAGAGGCAGCGGGATGGCTCACTGGAGAGGGCGCCGGGGTGGTGGAGGGCTGGCGTCTGGCTGGGCCAAGAAAGGCAGGGCTGTGCACAGTGGCTGGCAGCTGGTGGTGGCAAGCGGCCCTCAGCCAGGGTGGGATAGTGTCTGTCTGCTTTGTGAAGGAGAGTGGACTGGAGAGAGGGGTGTGGGTCAGAAGGTCAGGGGCTTTGTGGTGGTCATGGGTTGACCAGAGGCTGCCGTAGGGTTGGTGGGACATCCAGAGCCCCTCAGGAGCTGAGGCATGTGCCAGCAGAGGGACCCAGGTGCCCCGTGGTGTGATGGCCCCCAGCAACTGCTGTGGAGGAAGCCATGGGGTGGGAGAGGTGTCCCAGATGGGTGTGGACTTGGGGGGTGGACAGGAATATCACTGGGCTTATGCCTGGTGGACTGGAGGCCTGGTGAGGAGGGCAGGTGGGGGGTCGGCAGGGCAGTCCAGGGGTGGTCCCCGGGAAGCAGGGTGCAGGCTGCACGCATGAGCAGAAGGGTGGTTGGGATGGGAGGCTGGAGTGAGGAGGCGGAGGGGCCAGGAGGATGGGCAGGAGGCTGTGGTGGTGAGGGAGGAGCTGCTGGGTGCCTATGGGGCGGGGCGGGGTGAGGAGGAGGCAGGGCCCCAGTGGGAGGAGGGACAAAGTGGTGAGCGTGGCTAAGGGTGTAGGCATGGAGCTCCAGAGAGTTCCCAGCCTGCGTGTAGGCCTTCGAGTCACCCACATGGGGTGCAGATTCAAGTTCAGAGAGGAAATGGGTCCTGGAGGGAGGAGGGATGGGGCACAGAGAGGGGCTCCTGGCCATGGGCAAGGCTGGTACCCGCTGGAGGGACCCTGCCGGGTGCGCTGTGCCCCTGGGGTTCCTCGAGAGCCGCCCACCAGGCAGTGTGGCATGAGCAGCAGGGGTGCAGGTGTGGGTGTTGCTGCACGGCTGCGGAGCCATCAGGAGCCTCCCGGTTCCCTTGTTCCCGTGCTGAGAGGTCTTTTCAGGAAGGGACTGTTCCCTCACATGGCAGCCCGGACACAGCTGGTGCTCGGTGGCACCATGGAATGGCAGGTGAAGGGGCAGGTGGTGGGGTAGGTAGCAGCAGTGATAAAGGGGCCCTTTATGGATAAAATCATGGCGGTGTGGCAAGGGCAGGGATTGTCGGTAGCAGTGAGCGGCCCCGGAAGTGCCTCGGTAAACCGAGGCTCTGCCAGCTCGCCCTCCTTGGTGTTGTGGGGACCTGCCGTGTTGGCGGCGGGGGCGGGTCCCAGGTCTGTCTAGGTCAGGAGGAGTGGCAGACTCGGGAGAGCCTCCCAGGGCTCTGGGGGCAGGCTGCTGGAGTGGCCTGGAGAGGATGAGGCTGCCAGGGTGGGGGCGCACATGCCTCTGGGTGTGTGTGTGGGGGTGTGTTTGTCTTCTGGGCATGTCCCTGAAGGGGATTCGGGGAGGATGGTGCCTGATGAGTACCATAGGCACTACCAGAACTGTGGCTGCAGGTCGCTGCTGGGATGCAGTGGCTTTGGTGTGGGTATGAGGGCAGGGGTCTGCTCCCAGTCAGAGAAGGTGGCCCGGTGTGTCCCCAGCATTGGAGGGACTGTGGAGGTGGATAGGGCCTGCCCTCATACCCGAGGCCGGCTCTGCTTCCTCTGAGAGCCCCTCTGCATGGGGATGGAGAATAATAGCCAGGTTCAATCCACCTCTAATGCTAATTAGCTATGTAGTTGTAACAAGTTACTAAC
Source organism: Phataginus tricuspis (assembly GCA_029783875.1). Classification (NCBI taxonomy): domain Eukaryota; kingdom Metazoa; phylum Chordata; class Mammalia; order Pholidota; family Manidae; genus Phataginus; species Phataginus tricuspis. The sequence continues at coordinate 90,410,334 of JAQQAC010002594.1, read as the reverse complement.
TACTCTGTGCCTCCATTTCTCCATCTGCAAAATGGGAACAATAATGGTACCTCCCTCCAAGCTTTGTTGCTTACGGACCCATAAGGTGGCATGGATGAAGTCCTGAAGGCAGCCCTGGCCCACGCCGCGCCTGCTAGGGTTCCCCGGCGCTAGTGAGCCTGTTCTCACCCTTACAACCTGACTTCCCACTTCCCCTCAGTGCTCTCTCTCTCCCTCCTGTCCACTTCCGTGCACTCCTGTTGCGCCTTTCTGGCTCTGGTCCTCCGGCCCCTGTTCTAGCTCAGGGCCTGTCGCACCATGAAGCTTCTGGTGGTGTGGGCACAGAAGCCGGCACGTTGTCTTCACAGAACACTGCTGCCCGGCAGGGATGGAGGCTGAACTGTGCTGACAGCCCAGTGGTGCGGCCCTGCCGTCCCCTTTCCCCAGATCAGCTTTCCCGTCTCCTGTGCCAGCAGACTTTCCTCCAGGGCCCTCACTCTGCCCCAGGGTAATGGCTCTGCTTCATCTTGCTCCTCCTCCCCTGGGGCCGCGGGTGCTCGGGGCCGGAACCCTCTGTGCAGCTCTAGGTCTGGGATGCCACCTCGCATGGCCTAGGCACTCACTCAGCAGCTGTAGCTGGAGAAACCCACCAGAACGCACCTCATTTTACATCATATCTCAGCCTTGGAAAGGAGTGAGGGGATGGCCTGGCACGCACAGCTGTCCTGGGTCCTGTCAGCTTGGATGCTGAGGAGTGACAGCATGACCGTGTCATTCGGAGGTGATAGGGCCCGGCGAACGTGGGGGCCCTGTGTCACAGCTGTTTGTGCGTTGGGAAGCCATCTCGTGGGTGTGGCACCTCTTTGTGCCCAGTGAGGGGTGGATCAGCGATGTCTGCCAGCTCTGGCTGTAGTGACAGGGCGGTGGATGGGGGGGCTTAAGTGACGGAAGTGCATTTGCATGGTTCTGGGGCTGAAAGTCAAAATAAAGGTGCTGGTAGGTCTGGTATCTGATGAGGGCCTCCTTACTGGTTCATGCATGGTGGCCACGGTGGACAGCAGAGAGCAGCGGTGGGGCGGGGGGCACGGAGGGAAACCTGTGTTCTACAAGGGCACTGACCCCATTGTGAGCGCTCCAGCCTCACGACCTCCTCTAAACCCATTCACCCCCAAAGCACCCCCACCCAGTACCCTCACACTGGGGGTCAGCGTTTCCGCATGTGAATTTAGGGAGACACTCACATGCAGCCTGTAGCAGATGGTCTAGGGTCAGGGTGTTCCACGTGTTACTGCCTCCTGCAGAGTCCCTGGGAAGGTGTGTGGAATGGGGGGGACTTTGTCACAGCGGGCAGCTCCTGGCCTTTGCCCAGACCTACTAACCTAGAGTCAGAAACAATTTACTCTTAATCAATAGAGAGGCATGACAGGAAGAATCTAATAGAAATATTTGGGTAAGCCACATGCAGGACTGTTACCCGCACTGTGCCATATGGTGCTGTGACTCAGTGGTTGCCATGTCACGAGACCCTGCTGCTCTGAACCTGGGAAACCATCTTTCATAGAGCCGGCAGCTCTTGCTGTTTGACAGAGGCCAGGATGTTTGCTGTCCCTGGAGGAGGCCGGCAGGGCTCCGCGGGCTTGTCCTGGGAGGGGTCGCCGTGATCGCTGACACTTGCAGCAATGCCAGGAGCAGCGTCAGCTGTGCTGGGTCATCGCGTGCATGTGCTGTATGCCCTTCCCCGCCAATAGGCCAATCCCCCTTGTTCGGTTTCCCGCGGCCGCCGAAGGAATTGCCACACACCTGGTGGCTTGAAACGACACCAGCTGTGTTCTCACAGTTCTTGGGCTGGGGTCCAGTCAGTCTGGCCGGGCTTAAGTCAAGGTTTGGTGGGGTTGGCTCCCCCGGGGGCTCCAGGGCAGAACCCACTCCTCCCGTTTTGTGGCTGCTAGATGTGCAGTGTCCTTGGCCCCTTCCTCAAAGCCCGCCACTCTGATCTCCGCTTCTCTCTGACGCTAACCCTCCACCTCCCTGATGACCGCCTTGTGACATGGGGCCCACCGCCCTGGACCCTCCACTTGATCGTGGCTGTAAGGTCCCTTTGGCCCTGTGAGGCCACATTCAAAGCTGCCCTCACAGTCATCCAATAATACACTTTCTGTCTCGCCTAGTTTCACTTTTTGTGTGTGTGTGCTTTGATTACTTTGAATTATGCTTCCATTATTGGAAACTTTATCCCAAGACACAGAATTCTTCTAACAACTTTAAACAATTATTTTAAAAGCATACACTGTTTAAAAAGCATAGTCACTATTACTGTTGCATCCTCACAATGTAATTGCTTACTGTATTGTTTCTTTAAAGTGATTTTCAAAGGGTTTTGTGCAGAAAGCAGCGCCCCAGCAGGCCTGACTCCCTTGTGAGGCCTGTGTGCAGGGTGTTCCTTGGCTGGCGCCCGGGAACCTGGATGTTGGGTGGGTCCCGGCACCCTCGCTGAGAAGAGCAGCTCCCTCTGCCTCACCTGTTGTGTGGACACCCCTTTCTTCCCGGGGTCTGGAAGTTAGAACTGGTGCCCCTGGTAGGCAGCCCTCCACGTATCACCCAGTGTGTGTCCTGGCACCTCCACGGGAGAGGACGCTGGAAGCCGGTGCCTGTTTGCTCAGTGCTTCGCTCATGTGCTTCCCCCTTGGCTGGTTCTGCTTTGCATCCAGTCGCTGTGACCAGCCACAGCCTTGGGTGTCTGTGAGCCCTGGGAGTCCCCCAGCAAGAAGCGGGGTGGTCTGGGGGCCCTGATGCAGGTTTGTTTTTGATGACAGCCAGTGCTTGAAGTCACCCCCTGGAATAATTGTTAGATTCCTTTGTTCATTGTGGTGGTTTTATCTGTTCTCTCGGTGGCCTTCAGAGTGCTGAGTGAGGCTGTTCTAGATGCATGTGTCTTCCCTCCATGGTACCTTGTTCCAGTGAATTACCTGAGGGGGGTGAAGTATGAGGCAATGTAAGCCGACCCTGCTCTGCGGGAACTTCTCTGGGACGGTTTGTGATCCAACCCGGGGACTCCTGCACAGGCCAGCATGGCTTCTCCCTGTAGACATGGGTGCTCTGCATCTGGGAGAGCCCAGGCCTGCACTGCCAGGCACTCCCGTGAGTGGTGGGGGTCTTGAGGCCTCTCTCTCCATCCAGACAGCGAGGAGCAGTGGCAGGAAGAGGACTGCTGCATCGCTGAGGCCTGTACTCAGATGCAGTGGGGGGGGGTGCCCCAAGAGATGGGTGTTGCAGAGGAGAGCAGTCCTGAGAAACATTCCTACTTTGGAAGAAATTTCTCATCCTGACTAGATTTACTGTATATAGGTACTGCTTCTCCTTCACTTTGACATCTATGTGGCAACTAGAGAACCTGTGATGGTTTTGTATGAGACCCTTTGATGTCTTTATATGTGGGTAATAGCAGTAAGAATGGAAGTGTGGGATCCTTAATAACCAGCCATTCATTTTTCTTCCTTAGGCAATATTTCAAGGGACAGTGTGTTAGCACCAAGCATCCCCTGCACTATGGATCTCCTGGGATAATGGGCTGCACCCCTGGTCCCGGTGGCACGTGGAGATGTATAGAGCGGGGGACGCCGTGGAGCGCCCACTGCCCGGGACTGTGCCCCCGCGCATGAGGAGTGTGGAGGTTGCCCGAGGGAGAGCAGGGTACGGATTCACCCTTTCTGGTCAGGCACCTTGCGTACTCAGCTGTGTGCTGAGAGGCAGCCCTGCAGATTTTGTGGGCCTCCGCCCTGGGGACCAGATACTTGCTGTCAATGAAATCAATGTGAAGAAAGCATCCCATGAAGACGTGGTAAAATTGATTGGGAAATGTTCTGGTGTCCTGCACATGGTGATAGGCGAAGGCATCCGCCACTTAGAGTCCTGTTCCAGCGATGAAGAAATTGGATTTTATGAAGGAAAAGGCTGGCTGAAGCCCAGACTTGATTCGAAGGTGTTAGGTATCAACAGAGCAGAGAGGGTGGTTGAAGAGATGCAGTCTGGTGGGATTTTCAGTATGATCTTTGAAAACCCTAGTCTTCAAGCAAGCAGCTCAGAGCCCTCAAAACTGAAGCAAAGGTCCCTCTCAGAGTGTGCGGCTGGGCGGTTGGACCTGGGACATGAAAGCATGAACGATGTGGATCCCAGCCTGCTCTCTAAGGAGGAAGTGTCAAATGTGGTTGATGATGATTCGGTCTTTGGTGTCGGACCAGAGAATCCTGATGATTTTGGATTAGACGCAAGTATTTTAAATGTCGCCATGGTCGTAGGCTACTTAGGTTCTATTGAACTTCCTTCCACAAGCTGCAGCCTGGAGTCAGACAGCTTGCAGGCCATCCGTGGCTGCCTGCGGCGCCTGTGGGCCGAGCAGAAAATCCATTCTCTCGTGACGATGAAGATCATGCATGACTGTGTGCGGCTGTGCACCGACAGGGCTGCTGTCCTGGCCGAGTACCCGGCTGAGAAGCTGGCATTCAGTGCCGTGTGCCCCGATGACAGGAGGTTTTTCGGGCTCGTGACCATGCAGACGAGTGCTGATGGGGGCCTGGCCCAGGAGGAGGAGGGCATCCTGCGGACGTCCTGCCACGTGTTCATGGTGGATCCGGATTTGTTCAATCACAAGATCCATCAAGGCATCGCTCGGCGGTTTGGGTTTGAGTGCACGGCTGACCCCGACACCAACGGCTGCCTCGAGTTCCCAGCGTCCTCTCTCCCCGTCCTGCAGTTCATCTCTGTGCTGTACAGAGACATGGGCGAGCTGATGGAGGGCGTGCGGGCCCGGGCCTTCGCGGACGGCGACACTGATGGCCCCCAGAACACCAGCACCAGCAGCACCAGTGACAGCGGCATTGGGAATTTCTCCCCAGAGGAGAGGAGCGGCCGGGTGCTCTCCATCGGTCTGGGCACCAGTGCCGGCAGCCACGGCCCCGGCGGCGGCACCTGGGAGGGCACAGGTGGGCGGGGTGCCCAGCCGTGGGGCGCCCCCTGGAACGGGACCTTCTGCCACCATGCCGAGGGTGGCCCTCTGTTTGAGGCCGCCCCTCAGGCCGACCGGTGCCGGGACTTCAGTAAGCATCTAGGGCCCACTTCTCACGTGGAGGTCCCGCCTGCCTCCTTGTGGAGCTCAGTCCCTCCTTCCAAGCGGGGCACCGTGGGCCCTGGCAGTGGTTTCGGCCAGCGGTGGCTTCCTGTGCACGTCCTGCAGGAGTGGCAGTGTGGACCTGCCAGCGACCAGGAGTCTTACACAGACTCTACTGATGGATGGTCCAGTATCAACTGTGGCACGCTGCCCCCTCCCATGAGCAAGATCCCTGCCGACCGCTACAGGGTGGAGGGCAGCTTGGTGCAGCCCCCGCTGAGCACCCAGAAAAGGGACTGGTCCAGGAAGGCTTTTGGGATGCAAAACATTTTCGGTCCCCATCGAAATGTTAGGAAGACTAAGGAAGAAAAAAAGGTAAGCCTGTTAGCAGTGGTTCTGTGAAAGCGAGCTTGGTTTTGTGACTCAGTCAATTACTGATGAAAGAACAGCGCGTCAGTTGCCAGGTTCCCAGCCGCAGCCCCGTCCAGCTGCCCTGTGGCCCTGTGGCCCTGTGGGCTGTCCCAGGATGCTCTTCACTGCTGAGCTGCCTGCAGCTCCCTGAACCCTTGTCATCTGGGCTCTGGCCCTGGTGCTGGTCCCGGCACAGCCAGCTCTCTCTCACATCCTGAACTGGGTGTGTTGGTGGGACAGGTGGGGGCGGAAGGGATGGTGACTCTCACAGCTGAGGTGAGGCCCTCCTTCCTTCATTCCTGCCCTTTCCCACTGCCCCTGGGGCCCCAGAGTCTTCACCCCAGGGACTGAGGCAGGAGATTGTCACAGTTCAGAGACCTTGCTGTGGGACAGGCAGCCTCACTGTGGTGGGTCCTTGCACTGTTTCCTTTAGGAGAGTCTTGCTGTGAAGAAAACGCCAGCTGAACCCAGCAGTGAGCTAGCGCCTCCAGCTCCTTGCTTGTTTGGGGTGAAGTGGCAAACAGCCAGGGGACCAGGCGGTACAGCACTGCCCTAAGGATCCTGTGTCCACCGTGTCTCTCTGGGGCTTGGTCCTGCACCCAGGGGCTGGGATTAGAAGGCAGCTGTGCTCACCACTATACCATCAACACCAGGGGCTGGGTTTGAACCTGGTGGAGTGGCTGTGAGGAGCTGCTCAGCATGGGGGGCGGGCAGCAGGCTTCCTGTGTACAGCAAGGCCGAGGCAGCTGGCGTCAGGCAGTCGCACTTAGCTTATTAGCTCATGTTGTTTCAGAGGACCTCTCAGAGGACTTTGATGATTTAAAAATACCTGTACTTGTTTGTTGACACTTTTGTTCTCTACAGCTGAAAATCTGGTGAGAAACCCCTCCAAGGCCCCTGTGACTGGGGCAGGGGCAGGGAGAGAGGAAAGCACTGGCGCGGGGGCTGCAGTGTTTGATGAATATTTATTCAAGAGCCACCCCCTTCCCAAGTCTTACTATTTTTCATTACAAAACAAATTAAAGAAAATTTAAAGATGGAAGACAGGACAGCTCTTCCTAGTTTTACTTCTACAAAATGACCAGGGGTAACATTTTGGTGTATTGAAGTGCAGATTTTGTTTTCATGCAAATAATTGTAATCGTGTGGGTTTTCGACTAAACTCCTGACCTGGTGGTGCACATCTGCCCCTTCTCTCCCTCTCCTGTGCCGCCCCTCCCCGCCCTATCTGCTCCCCACTGCCTGTGGGGTGGGGCTGGGGAGGGAAGAAGGCCTTGGGAGACGGCTGAAGGTTATCTGAAGTTGGGAAATTCTCCATCTTTTTGAATATTTATCTTGTAAATGGGGTTTCTCCCTTGCTGTTGTGTGAGTGAGCAAATTATATGGCAGGAATAATGGTGTTGGTGGTTCTTTGAGGACCGCAGTGCACGTCGCCCATGCTCACGTGAGTTGGAAGTGCTCTGCCTGTGCGCGGTGTCAGGCCACTTGCAGTGCGCTCCTCACCCCAGGAAAAGCGGGGCATGGGGATGCTGCCATCTCCTACCTGTGAGCGAGGCGACTTGTCTGAGGTTCAGCACCTGCATTAACAGGCTCATGGTGCACAACCTTGGGTTCCTTCTTTTTTTTTTTTATTTTGGTGTCATTAATGTACAATTACATGAGGAACATTATGGTTATTAGACTCCCCCATTATCAAGTCCCTCCCACATACCCCATTACAGTCACTGTCCATCAGCGTAGTGAGATGCTATAGAGTCACTACTTGTCTTCTCTGAGTTGTATAGCCCTCCCCGTGCCCCCCCAACATTATGTCCGCTAATCCTAATGCCCCTTTTTCCCTCTTATCCCTCCCTTCCCACCCATCCTCCCCAGTCCCTTTCCCTTTGGTAACTGTTAGTCCATTCTTGGGTTCTGTGAATCTGCTGCTGTTTTGTTCCTTCAGCTTTTTCTTTGTACTTATGCTCCAAAGATGAGTGAAATCATTTGGTACTTGTCTTTCTCTGCCTGACTTATTTCACTGAGCATAATGCCTTCTAGCTCCATCCATGTTGTTTCAAATGGTAGGATTCGTTTTCTTCTTATGGCTGAATAATATTCCATTGTGTATATGTACCACATCTTCTTTAGCCATTCATCTACTGATGGACACTTAGGTTGCTTCCATTTCTTGGCTATTGTAAATAGTGCTGCGATAAACATAGGGTGCATATGTCTTTTTCAAACTGGGCTGTTGCATTCTTTATTTTTTTTTTTAAATGTCTTGTACACCTTTAATGAAATCTGCTTTATTTGATCATTCAGAATTGTTCCCTTATTTCAGGTCTCTGAACTGAGTATTTTTTTTTTTTACAATTTATTTTATTTTAGTATCATTAACCTACAATTACATGAGCAATATTGTGATGATTAAACTACCCCCTTCATCAGGTCCCCCCCACCAACCGTATTACAGTCACTGTCCATCAGTGTAGTGAGATGAGAATCTGGGCTGTTGCATTCTTAGGGTAAATTCCTAGGAGTGGAATTCCTGGGTCAAATGATATTTTTATTTTTAGTTTTTTGAGGAACCTCCATACCTCTTTCCACAATGGTTGGTTGAACTAATTTGCATTCCCATCAGCTGTGTAGGAGGGTTCCCTTTTCTCCACATCCTCGCCAACATTTGTTGTTGTTTGTGTTTTGGATGTTGGTCATCCTCACTGGTGTGAGGTGATACCTCATTGTGGTTTTAATTTGCATTTCTCTGATGATTAGCAATGTGGAGCATTTTTTCATGTGCCTGTTGGCCATCTGAATTTCTTCTTTGGAGAAGTGTCTGTTCAGATCCTCTGCCCATTTTTTAAATTGGATTATTTGCTTTTTGTTCGTTGAGGTGTGTGAACTCTTTATATATTTTGGATGTCAACCCCTTATCGGATATGTTATTTATGAATATATTCTCCCATACTGCAGGATGCCTTTTTGTTCTATTGATGGTGTCCTTTGCTGTACAGAAGCTTTTCAGCTTGATATAGTCCCACTTGTTCATTTTTGCTTTTGTTTCCCTTGCTTGGGAGATATGTTCATGAAGAACTTGCTCATGTTTATGTCCAAGAGATTTTTGCCTATGTTTTTTTGTAAGAGTTTTATGGTTTTATAACTTACATTCATGTCTTTGATCCATTTTGAGTCTACTTTTGTGTATGCGGTTAGATGGTAATCCAGTTTCATTCTCTTACATGTAGCTGTCCAGTTTTGCCAACACCAGCTGTTGAAAAGGCTGTCATTTCCCCATTGTATATCCATGGCTCCTTTATTGTATATTAATTGACCATATATGTTTGGGTTAATCTCTGGACTCTCTATTCTGTTTCACTGGTCTGTGGGTCTTTTCCTGCGCCAGTACCAAATCGTCTTGATTACTGTGGCTTTGTAGTAGAGCTTGAAGTTGGGAAGCAAGATCCCCCAATTTTGTTCTTCCTTCTCAGGATTGCTTTGGCTATTTGGGGTCTGTTGTAGTTCCATATGAATTTTAGAACTATTTGTTCCAGTTCATTGAAGAATCTTGTTGGTATTTTGATACAATTGCATTGAATCCATAGATTGCTTTAGGTAGGATGGCCATTTTGACAATATTAATTCTTCCCAAGAGCATGGGATGAATTTCCATTTGTTAGTGTCCTCTTTAATTTCTCATAAGAGTGTCTTGTAGTTTTCAGGGTATAGGTCTTTCACTACCTTGCTTAGGTTTATTCCTAGGTATTTTATTCTTTTTGATGAAATTGTGAATGGAATTGTTTTCCTGATTTCTCTTTCTGCTAGTTCATCGTTAATATATAGGAATGCAATAGATTTCTGTGTATTGATTTTGTATAACTTTTCTGAATTCAAATATTAGTTCTAGTAGTTTTGGGGTAGATTATTTAGGGTTTTTTATGTACAATATTATGTCATCTGCAAATAGTGACAGTTTGACTTCTTCCTTACCAATCTGGATGTCTTTTATTTCTTTGTGTTGTCTGATTGCTGTGGCTAGGACCTCCAGAACTATGTTGAATAACAGTGGGGAGAGTGCACAACCCTGTCTTGTTCCCGATCTTGGATGAAAAGCTTTCAGCTTCTTGCTGTTAAATATAATGTTGGCTGTGGGTTTGTCATATATAGCCTTTATTATGTTGAGGTACTTGCCCTCTATATCCATTTTGTTGAGAGTTTTTATCATGAACAGATGTTGAAGTTTGTCAAATGCTTTTTCAGCATCTATGGAGATGATCATGTGGTTTTTGTTCTTCTTTTTGTTGATGTGGTGGATGATGTGGATGGATTTTTGAATGTTGTACCGTCCTTGCATCCCTGAGATGAATCCCACTTGATCATGGTGTATGATCCTCCTCATGTATTTTTGGATTCGTTTTGCTGATATTTTGTGAGTATTTTTGTATCTATGTTCATCAGGAATATTGTTCTGTAATTCTCTTTTTTTGTGGTATCTTTGCCTGGTTTTGGTATTAGATTGATGCTGGCCTCATAGAATGAGTTTGGAAGTATTCCCTACTCTTCTATTTTTTGGAAAACTTTAAGAAGAATCGATATTATGTCTTCTCTAAATGTCTGATAAAATTCAGCAGTGTGTCCATCTGGCCTGGGATTTTTGTTCTTGGGTAGTTTTTTGATTACCGATTCAATTTTATTGCTGGTAATTGGTCTGTTTAGGTTTTGTATTTCTTCCTTGGTCAGTCTTGGAAGGTTGTTATTTTTCTAGAAAGTTGTCCATTTCTTGTAGGTTATCCATCTTCTTAGCATATAGATTTTCATAGTATTCTCTAATAATTCTTTGTATTTCTGTGGTGTCCGTTGTGATTTTTCCTTTCTTGTTTCTGATTCTGTTTATGTGTGTAGATTCTCTTTTTCTCTTAATAAGTCTGGCTAGGGGTTTATCTATTTTGTTTATTTTCTCAAAGAACCAGCTCTTGGTTTCATTGATTTTTTTTTCTATTGTTTTATTCTTCTCAATTTTATTTATTTCTTTTTTTTTTTTTTTAAATATTTTATTTTATTTTAGTATCATTAACCTACAATTACATAAGCAATACCGTGATGATTGAACTCCCCCCATCACCAGGTCCCCCCCACCAACCCCACCACAGTCACTGTCCATCAGCGTAGTGAGATGAGAATCGCTACTTGTCTTCTCTGAGCTGTACAGTACCCCCCGTGCCCCCCCACCCTATGTCTGCCAATCGTAATGCCCCTTTTACCCTCTTATCCCTCCCTTCCCACCCATCTCCCCAGTCCCTTTCCCTTTGGTAACTGTTAGTCCATTCGTGGGTTCTGTGAGTCTGCTGCTGTTTTGTTCCTTCATTTATTTATTTATTTATTTATTTACTATTTTTTTTTTTCTTTGTTCTTATACTCCACATATGAGTGAGATCATTTGGTACTTGTCTTTTTCGGTCTGGCTTATTTCACTGAGCATAATACCCTCTAGCTCCATCCATGTTGTTGCAAATGGTAGGATTTGTTTCTTTCTTATTGCTGCGTAATATTCCATTGTGTATATGTACCACATCTTCTTAATCCATTCATCTACTGATGGGCACTTAGGTTGCTTCCATTTCTTGGCTATTGTAAATAGTGCTGCAATAAACATAGGGGTGCATGTGTCTTTCTCAAACTGGGCTGCTGCATTCTTGGGGTAAATTCCTAGGAGTGGGATTCCTGGGTCAAATGGTATTTCTAT
>JAQQAC010002594.1:90368301-90394121 GCA_029783875.1 Phataginus tricuspis | reverse complement strand
CTTGATATAGTCCCATTTGTTCATTTTTGCTTTTGTTTCCCTTGCCCCGGGGGATATGTTCATGAAGAAGTCACTCATGTTTATGTCCAAGAGATTTTTGCCTATGTTTTTTTCTAAGAGTTTTATGGTTTCATGACTCACATTCAGGTCTTTGATCCACCTTGAGTTTACCTTTGTGTATGGGGTTAAACAGTAGTCCAGTTTCATTCTCTTACATGTAGCTGTCCAGTGTTTCCAACACCAGCTGCTGAAGAGGCTGTCCTCTCCCCATTGTATATTCAGGGCTCCTTTATCAAATATTAGTTGACTGTAGGTGTTTGGGTTAATGTTTGGATTTTCTATTCTGTTCCACTGGTCTGTGGGTCTGTTTTTGTGCCAGTACCAAATTGTCTTGATTACTGTGGCTTTGTAGTAGAGCTTGAAGTCAGGGAGCGTAATTCCCCCTGTTTGATTCCTCCTTCTCAGGATTGTTTTGGCTATTGGGGGTCTTTTCTGGTTCCATATGAATTTTAGAATTATTTGTTCCAGTTCATTGAAGAAAGCTGTTGGTATTTTAATAGGGATTACGTTGAATCTGTAGATTGCTTTAGGTAGTATTGCCATTTTGACAATATTGATTCTTCCTAGCCAAGAGCATGGGATGCATTTCCATTTGTGAGTGTCTTCCTTAATTTCTCAATTTTATTTATTTCTTCTCTGCTCTTTATTATGTCCCTCCTTCAGCTGACTTTGGGCATCATTTGTTCTTCTTTTTCCAGTTTCAATAATTGTGACTTTAGACTATTCATTTGGGATTGTTCTTCCTTCTTTAAATATGTCTGGATTGCTATATACTTTCCTCTTAGAACTGCCTTTGCTGTGTCCCACAGAAGTTGGGGCATTGTGCTGTTGTCATTTATCTCCATATATTGCTTGATCTCTGTTTTAATTTGGTCATTGATTCATTGATTACTTAGGAGCATGTTGTTAAGCCTCCATGTGTTTGTGAGCCTTTTGGTTTTCTTTGTACAATTTATTTCTAGTTTCATACCTTTGTGATCTGAGAAGTTGGTTGGTAGAATTTCAATCTTTTTGAATTTACTGAGGTTCTTTTTGTGGCCTAGTATGTGGTCTATTCTGGAAAATGTTCCATGTGCACTTGAGAAGAATATGTATCCTGCTGCTTTTGGGTGTAGAGTTCTGTAGATGTCTGTTAGGTCCATCTGTTCTAGTGTGTTGTTCAGTGCCTCTGTCTCCTTACTTATTTTCTGCCTGGTTGATCTGTCCTTTGGAGTGAATGGAGTGTTGAAGTCTCCTAGAATGAATGTATTGCATTCTATTTCCCCTTTTAATTCTGATAGTATTTGTTTCACATATGTCGGTGCTCCTGTGTTGGGTTCATATGTATTTATAATGGTTATATCCTCTTGTTGGACTGCCCCCTTTATCATTATGTAATGTCCTTCTTTATCTCTTGTTATTTTCTTTGTTTTGAAGTCTATTTTGTCTGATACAAGTACTGCAACTCCTGCTTTTTTCTCCCTATTGGTTGCATGAAATGTCTTTTTCCATCCCTTCACTTTTAGTCTGTGTATGTCTTTGGGTTTGAGGTGAGTCTCTTGTAAGTAGCATATAGATGGGTCTTGCTTTTTTTATCCATTCTGTTACTCTGTGTCTTTTGACTGGTGCATTCAGTCCATTTACATTTAGGGTGATTATCCATAGATACGTACTTATTGCCATTGTAGGCTCTGGATTTGTGGTTACCAAAGGTTCCAGGGTAATTTCTTTACTATCTACCTGTCTAACTTTAACTCACTTATTATGCTAGTATAAACACAGTCTGATGATTCTTTATTTCTCTCCCTTCTTATTCTTCCTCCTCCATTCTTTATATGTTCGGTGTTTTATTCTGTACTCTTTTGTGTTGCCTTGGCTGCTTTGTGGATAGCTGATTTTATTTTTTGCCTTTAGTTAGTACTTGGTTGGTCTGCTTTCTTTGCTGTGATTTTGTTTTCTCTGGTGACATCTTTTTAGCCTTAGGGGTGCTTCCCTCAAAAGCCGTCCCTTTAAAATACACTGTAGAGGGGGTTTGTGGGAGGCAAATTCCCTCAACTTTTGCTTCTCTGGAAATTGTTTATTCCCTCCTTCAAATTTAAATGATAATCTTGCTGGATACAGTATTCTTGGTTCAAGGCCCTTCTGTTTCATTGCATTAAATATATCATGCCTTTCTCTTCTGGCCTGTAAGGTTTGTGTTGAGAAGTCTGATGATAGTCTGATGGGTTTTCCTTTGTGGGTGATCTTTTTTCTCTCTCTGGCTACCTTTAATACCCTGTCGTAGTCTTTGATCTTTGCCATTTTAATTATTATATGTCTTGGTGTTGTCCTCCTTGGGTCCCTTGTGTTGAGAGATCTGTGAGCTTCCATGGTCTGAGAGACTATTTCCTTCCCCAGCTTGGGGAAGTTTTCAGCAAGTATTTCTTCAAAGACACTTTCTATCCCTTTTTCTCTCTTTTCTTCTTCTGTTACCCCTATTATGCAAATATTGTTCTGTTTGGATTGGTCACACAGTTCTCTTAATATTCTTTCATTCCCAGAGATCCTTTTATCTCTCTCTACCTCAGCTTCTCTGTATTCCTGTTCTCTGATTTCTATTCCATTAACAGTCTCTTGCACCTCATCCAGTCTGCCCTTAAGTCCTTCAATTGATTGTTTCATTTTTGTTATCTCCCTCTGGGCTTCATCCCTTAGCTCTTGCATATTTCTCTGCAGCTCCATCAGCATGGTCATGACTTTTATTTTGAATTCTTTTTCAGAAACATTGGTTATATCTATCTCGCCAGGCCCTCTCTCTGGCATTGATTGAGTCATTTTGGACTGGACTAGGTTCTTCTGCCTTTTTATGGTGATAGAAATGATAGCTGGCGAGTGGTGCATGTGTCAGCTGGGAGAACAAAGTCCCTTCATGCTTGCTGGTTGCCTTGCCCTTCTCCGCTGCCTGTGACAGTAAACTGTACACAGGGAGCAGTCTCTGGGTTAATCCCATGAGCTGCCATGGGTGGGGTGGCCCTCAGGATGGCCTAGGGCACTGGCGGGGTGTCGCAGGTGCTTGACGTGTGTTCTCCTGCGAGAAAGGCGCTCCTTCGTGCCTTCTGGACTTTGCGCCGGGTTCCTCTGTCTGTGCTGGGCAGCTGCATGCTGGCGGCAGCCCCTGGGTCTGGCCGGTTAGCTGCGTGCTGGGAGAAGACTGGTTGCTGTTGGGGGGGCTGCTCCCTCGCTGGTTCGCAGCAATGGCGGGTCAGCCGGTTTGCTTGCCATGCTGGCGGCGGGGAATGAACGGCAGGCTGCTTATCACCGTGAGGGGCTTCGGGGCTGCATTGCCACCCAGGGGGTTAGGGTGCCTGACATTCCTTAAGATTCCCAGCCTGCTGGGCTGGGTGTGCCGGGACGATTTTGTCCAGCTGATAAGCCCTTGTCCCTTTAAAACATTTAAAGCTCCCACTTTTCTTTTGTCCCAGGGGAGCAGTCTGTGGGGACCCGCTCGCAGTCTCTGTCTTGGATTTTGCTTTTCCGTTCCTCTAATATCCAGTACACCATGGAATGTGTGTCTGTGCTCCTGGTGCAGATTACTAGGGCTGTTTATTTAGCAGTCCTGTGCTTCCACTCCCTCTGCACTCTGATTCTTTTCCTCTTGCTGGTGAGCTGGGGTGGGGGAAGTGCTCGGGTCCCGGGGGGATCATGGCTTTGTATCTTACCCTTTTCCTGAGATGCTGAGTTCTTGCAGATGTAGATGTAGCCTGGCTGTTGTACTGTATCTTCTGGTCTCTCTTTTAGGAATAGTTGTATTTGCTGTATTTTCAAAATATGTATGGTTTTGGGAGGATATTTCTGCCACCCTACTCATGCCACTATCTTGAGTGCCTCCAGGCTTCTTTTTAAGGACTATTTTTTAGAGCAGTTTTAGGTTCACAGTAAAATTGCAAGGAAAGCACAGAGATTTCCCACGTGCCCCTGTCCTCTCATGCACAGCCTCCCCCACCATCAAGACACCCCGAGGGGACACTGTTACCACTGATGGACCTCCACTGATGCATCACCACCAACAGGGTCCACAGTTTCCATTAGGGCCACTTTGTGGCGCACAGTCCACAGTTTGGACAAATGCACAGTTACACGTATCCACCACTACAGCATCACACAGAGTAGCTTCTATGTCATGAAAAGGCTCTGCGCTCCACCTGTCCCCACCTCCCCCACCCCGGCCCCTGGCAGCCCCTGATCCTTCCACTGTCTCCGCAGTCCTGCCATTTCTAGAATGTCATATTGTTGGGGTCACACAGCGTGGAGGCTTCTTGCCCTTAGTGATACACATTTAAGGTTCTTCCATGTCTTTTCCTGGTTTGATTTCCCACTGCTTTTTGGGGCTGAATAATATTCCATTGTCTGTATGGCCCACAGTCTGTCTGTCCATCACCTTGAAGGTCACCTTGGTTGTGTCCCAGGTTTCAGCAATTATGAATAAAGCTGCTGTAAATGTCTGTGGGAAGGTTCTTGTGTGGATGTACGTTTTCATCTCCTCTGGGTAAACACCAAGGAGCAGGATCGCTGGATGGAACGGGAAGAGTGTGTTTAGTTTTGTAAGAAGCCGCCCAACCGCCTTCCCACATGGCTGCACCATCTGCATTCCCGCCACCATGAGTGAGCGTTCCTGCTGCTCCGCGGCCGCACCAGCGCGTGGGGCTGTCGGGGGTCTGCGTCTTTGCCATCCTGACAGGAGTGTGCAGTGTCTCACTCTGGTTTTAATTGCATCGACCTGATGACGTATGATGTGGAGCATCTTTTCATGTGCTTATTTTTCATCTGTGTATCTTCTTCAGTGAGGTATCAAGATCTTCTGCCCGTTTTTTAATTGGATTGTTTGTTTTTGAGTTTTAAGAGTTCTTTATATATTTTAGGTAATAATCCTTTATCAGATGTGTCTTTGGCAAATATTTTCTCCCAGTCTTTGGCTTGTCTCTTAATATTGTCTTTTGCAGAGCAGAAGTTTTTAACTTTAATAAAGTAAGCCCAGCTTACCAACGATCCCTTTCAGTGGTAGTGTCTTTGCTGCTGTATTTAGAGAGCCATCAAACCCAAGGTCATCTAGGTCTTCTATGTGATATTTTAGGGGGTTTATAGTTTTTTGTTTTACGTGTTGGTCTGTGATCCAGTTTGAGTTCATTGTTGTTGGGGGACAACATCTGTGTCTAGATTGAGTTTTTGCATGTGTCTGTCTAGCTGTTTCAACATCATTTGTAGAAAAGTCTGTCTCTGCTCCTTTGTCAGAGGCCAGTTAATTATTTATGAGGTTCTTGGCTTCTTTTTTACCATTCCTTCCCACTGAACAAAGACGTAGTTGCTGCCTCCACTGTAATGAAAGAGTGCAGTGTTTGGACGTGGTGTGTCTCTAGCATCAGGAATGACCGCATAGGGTGTCACTAGTTGACAGTATGCTGCATTTCCTGACTCTGCCTGGGTAGGGATCCTATGACTTATCAGGCTGGGTAACTTTATTTTTATTCTACTGACAAGTAAGGTTTATATGTGATTTATACACATTGAATGACTTGCCCACAGTCAGGCGGCAGACAAGCGCAGAGACTAAGATGGAGCCGGGGCTCCATATCACCTCCCTCAGGAGATGCGGGTTGTATGAACTGCAGCCCCTTTTGATAGACAGGCACAGCTTATCTAAAAATAAGTGAAAAAGAGTCATGTTTTATTGGGTTCCTGATGTATCTCTTGACACCTAACAGTTGCTTTTTACTTTGCTAAATGGGCTTCCCTCCGTCCCTAGCTCAGTCTAATCCCCAGCCTCCCATTGGAATGGCAGAAGCTCCGGAGGTTGTGAGTTTGGCCTCCCAGTGTCCCTCTGGGCCTGTCCTCTCTGGCTTGAGGCTTGACTGGA
Source organism: Phataginus tricuspis (assembly GCA_029783875.1). Lineage (NCBI taxonomy): Eukaryota > Metazoa > Chordata > Mammalia > Pholidota > Manidae > Phataginus > Phataginus tricuspis. The sequence continues at coordinate 90,388,192 of JAQQAC010002594.1, read as the reverse complement.
TGAGCACAGGATGGGCAGAAAGGGATTAAGGAAGTGCCTGGAAATGAGAAGAGAAGAGGCATGCAGAAAGGGAGGGAGAGACACACACTCGATGGTGGAGTGTCAAGTGGTTGAGTCCTCCATCATTCTCAGTTCTCTGGTTCAGTGGCTTCAGGGCCTTCCTTTGCACGAAATCAGGCCATATGAGTCAGGGTCCAGCCTGCAGACAGAAAACATACCAGTGATTTGAACAGGGAATTTAGTGTGAGGAATTGACCAGGCAAAGGTGGTTAACTGCTAAGAGATGGATCCCTAGGGTAGTGACTGCATGAAGGGCAGCGGGAGAGGTGAACAAGGAGGAGACCCAAGACTCAGAGGAGGAGGCCCTGCTGCTGAATGTCCCCTGGGAATATAGGGACTCTGCATGCTGCCCTCACTGAGACAAGGAAGAAGGCCTGTGAGGGGGCTACTACTGCCCCTGACAGCCATCCCCAAGAAAAACCATGTCGGGACCATTGCACACCAGTCCATGCACCGCCTCCTGGAAGACCGCCAAAATGAGGACAGACTTCTGCCGGGCCTTGACACCTCCCTGCAGGGCCCTCTGCTGGCAGGGCCTGCCATGGGCCAGCGGCCATGAGGAACCTCTGCGGGTTGTCTCTGGTGCCTGATGCTGCCCTGGGGGGCCTCCTGGGGGCTGCCCTGATGCTGGCATGGCAGTTGCAGCCCCCCCATGCTCTGCGCACACACCTTCATTGCACAACAGGACACGGCCAGGCAAGGGGTGTGGTGGGGAGGAGGTGCCGGCCATGGGATCAGCTCTTCCCTGGACATGTGAGGATGTGCCCCTCAGTGCAGCTGAGGGTTGTCGTTTCAGTGGCTACTTTGAGCTGATTCCCTAAAGGGCATTTTTTTGTTGTGTGTGGCTACAAGCCTCTCTGCTTGGTTGGCTTAGCGGTCCGCCAATGACTGGACAGAGATTTCCTTATGCCAGCAACCAGTCAGTCTTTGCCAAGGGGCTCTGTGTGCATCCCTGGGTGTGCTTTCCATGCTCAACTTGACAAGTCTGCTGCCTTGGCCTACACGTCTGCTGTGCAAAGTCTGAAGGTCAGCCAAAGGTGAGAGCTCCTGGCCCTCTCAGGGCTTTCCTGAGCATACATGGCCTTGGGCCTGGGCATAGGCCAACAGACTCCGGGAATATGTTGTAGCTTTTCAACCCCACTGTGGACATCTCATACCTCTGCTTTTCCATGAGCCAGCCTTGCCTACCTGTGCCCCAGGAGGCATTTCCTGGGCCCACAGGGCAGCTCTGGTCTGGACAACCCTGTGAGCTCCTCCTCAGTTGGCTGTAAGCACAGTTGCCCTGGTCCTGGAGAGATGCTCCCTCTTGGCCCAGGGTGGTCTTCCGTGCTTTCTTCGCATGTATGACTGCTTTTGCATTACACTGGACCACTCTTTCTAGTACATGTCCCCTTTTATATTCCTGCAAGCTGCCTTTGGTAATTCTCTATGCACGGAAGAAAGCTGACTGTTAGCAACTACGTGGCACTGCCTTGTCACCCGTTGGGCTCAAGTCCCATCTGTTCTGTGTGCAGATGGTCATTGATTCACCCTTCTCAGTGTTTTGGTCACTGCAGTCTTGTTCCCTTCAGCCCAGGTTTGCTCCACATCTCAGCTTTCTGCGACCCTCCGCTGCTCTGGAGGCTGGGAGGGAAACCAGCCAAGGGCAGGTGCAGCTCCCCTGCCCCTTCAGGGCAGGTACCTCCCTGCCTAAGGCATTGCTATTATGCTAAAGTCGGGGGTGTGCAGAACTGAGTGCTTGGAATTTTGACCTCTTCCCGCCCTCTGCAAAGCTCTAGCCCAGACCACTGACCCAGGTAATGCTCAGCAAGCCAACTGTTCCTCATGGGGAACCGAGCGCCTGTAGGCCTAGCCGCAAGGAGGAAATTGTTGAAGAGAGTTAAATGTTATTAATGGATGATTTTCCATTTAGCTAATCTTGCTTTTCTTTGTGCTTAATATCTATAGTCAGAAGTAGAAGTTAGTACTGAAGGAGATAAAATTTAAGTCCACAGCGAACAAAAGGGATTGATTGAAAGAGAGAAACATTCAAGATCTTGAAATGCTGTCCATTTCAGCAAAAAATGATTCAGTTGTGTTTAATGTGAATCAAGGATATATTTAATTCTGTTTCTTTGTAAATTGTTATTCTAATAATAATATAAATTAAGATACCTGGTTAAGTAGCAAAATCCACATTCTTAAACTTTGTGTATAATGTATCTGGAAACTTTTTGAAGATAATGTTATTTATGATAACGTAAAGGAATTTTTATTATTTTGAAATGAATGAATAAATATTTAAACATTTCTCAGTTTACATTTGAATATGGAAAATATGGATAGGTGAAACCCCCAAAGACAAAAGCTCTGTGGGGTCCTCAGTGATGTTTAGAGTAAACAAGTGTCCTGAGGGCACAGTCTTTGGGAACGGCTGCGGCCTCTTCCCTCTGTGGGAAAGGAAGACTCAGGAGCAAGGCCTTTCCAGGCTGGTGGTGTCAGGAGGCACTGGGTAAGAGAGGCCTACTGACACTGGAGTGAAGGTAAAGCGTTCCTGTGCTTAGACCATGCGCACACGTTTAATAGTAACGTGCGCGTCAGTGCTGTGACAGTGGCCGTGACTGTGACTGTGGCTTACACGCTTTGGGGCAGGTCTCCCTCCCGGTACCTCTGGGTAGGCCCAGGTGAGTGAGGGGCTCCCCTCCCTTGGGAACCAGTTTCCTTCTATAGCACTGCTGCTCTCCTCCCTGTGTGGCCTCCACTTGAACTTGAAAACCATGGCTCTGCAGATACAGGATACTTTCGAGTCCACACCCAGGCTGCAGGAGAGGGAAAGTGGGTGGTGGGGTCATGGTGAAGGGTGCTTGCTAATCATTTTGGCTGCGTCTGGCTAATCAGACCAGCTGCAGGGTGTGGTGGTCAGCTGAGGCCGATAGCCACCCTGCCTGTGCAGCTCAGGCTTGGCTTCCGCGGTGCTTGGCACAGTCTGGACCGCGGGCACTGGCGAAGGTAGTGCCTGCCGTATGGAAAGCTCCCTGAGCACACACAGTGAAAAAGCAGGCCCCAGAATACATGTGCTTAGTGTAATCTTGTTTTTGTGTAAAAAATTTCAACACACCTCACATAAACCTGTAGTTGTAAATATCTAGAAAAAATTTAAAGGAAATGCTCCAAACTGATAGTAGTAATTGCCTCAGGATGGTAAGTGAAAACTGGGGAGGATCCAGGACATTTTAATTTTATCTTGTGTTGTTTGATTTTTTTTTTAATTTTGGTATCATTAATCTACAATTACATGAGCAACATATGTTTACTAGACTCCCCCCATCATCCAGTCCCCACCACATGCCCCATTACAGTCACTGTCCATCAGTGTAGTGAGATGCCATAGAGTCACTACTTGTCTTTTCTGAGTTGTACAGCCCTCCCCGTGCCCCCCCTACCTTACGTCTGCTAATCGTAATGCCCCTTTCTCCCCTTGTCCCTCCCTTCCCACCCATCCTCCCCAGTCCCTTTCCCTTTGGTAACTATTAGTCCGTTCTTGGGTTCTGTGAGTCTGATTTTTTTTATCATGGGAATATGAATATATTTTATTTACTAAAAATAATCCCTTTGGAGAAAAAAGTAAAAATCATTTTTCTTAATTCTTTTAATAAGAACAAAGTAAGGCATGGCATTGGGGCTGTGAGCTGTTTCCATGACATGGTGAAGATGGATTTAGCAAACAGACCTTGGGCTGTTTTTCTTGTACAATTAAAGGAAGTTTTAAAATAGATGGTAAAAAAAAATCTGGAGAATTCTAAAAACACCACAGTTCAGGCCCTGTGATTTAAATCCCTTTGAAAAGAGCCCCTTTGCTTGGTACCCAGCTCAGCAGTGCCCTGAGCAACACTGCATCGCTCCCTGCCCCAAATGTAAAGGAAGGGAAGCAAACTACAGCAACAGAGGGCTTGCAATCAGAGAACCCTCTGCAGGGCACGGGGGGCCTGGTGCCTTCTGCAGCCTTGCCTCGTCCCCTCGTCCCCTCAGCTGCAGCCCTTGCTCTGTGCAGGGGCTTCTTTGGACAACCAACCTGCATGGATGCTGTCCGGGTGCCGCATGGGGAGGCCACTGTCAAGCTGGTGGAGGTGCTGGGGCAGCAGGGGAGAAGCCCCTGACCCATCCTTGAATTGGCAAGGCAGGTCTTCCAGGGGACTAGGGGGCTCAGTGGGGACACTGAGGCAAAGGGGCAGAGGCACAGGGTATGCCACCACTTACTGTTCTCCTTTGGTTTTCTATGATTTCCAGGGAAAATGAGGATGTGCAGAGCTCAGCAGCCACATGCCCCTGTCAGAATCAAGTGTATGACGTGTTTGGTTCCCATAACAATATGTTGATGCATTTTGTTGCTGCTCTACCTTTATAAAATCAGCTTTATTACACAGTCTTTGGTGGCTTGCATTTTAATCATTCAATATCCTTTCAGAGATTTATCCATGATCTTATCTGTAGCTGCAGTTCATTCGTTTTAACTATATAATATTCCATTGTGTGACTGTAGCACTACATGCACACGTGTTTGCCATTAAAGAAATGATGGAGAACACTGCTGTGAGCATTTGTGTCTGCATCCCCAGGTGTGCATGGTGGACTCCTTGGTCTACCCGAAGAGTGGAGTGGCTGGCCTGTGGCGGTGCTCATCTCTGCAGGAGCATTGGCGTTAGGTTTCAGTATCTGTAGTTGCTCTTAGGGACGATGGACACCAGGGCTCTGGGGCAAGGGCAGGTTCAGTACCGGCTTACAGACCACGCTAGCCCCTGTGCCCAGTGCTTTCCCCTGGGCTGGTGTGATGAGCCCCGTCACATGCTACTGGACAGGGCCCAGGGTTGTACTGCCGGCGAGTAACCCTTGAAGACAGGATTCTGGGGCCTCGCACACACGCAGTCCCCTCCCTCCTGAGAGTCGGAAGCCTGTGCTTGTTAAGCAATTCTCCTTCAAGACAGAGAAGAGAGCCCTGGTTTCTCCTCTTACCCTTTGCAACAGTAGATGATTGTCTCTAGGAATGTAAGCTGAGTGCCTCCTGGAGGCTGGCCAGCCTCACCCTTCTGAAATGTGTTTTCGTGAGTTCTGTGAGCCGCTTTAGCAAATTAATTGAACCTAACGTGGAGGTCCTTGGAACCTCCAATCTGTAGCCGGTTGGTCAGAAACACAGGGTACTGCCTGGGGCTTGTGACCAGGATTGGGAGTGGGGCGATGGAGGGCGGTCTTGTAGGAGCCCTTAACCTGGGAACCTGGTGCCGTCTCCAGGCAGATAGCATCAGAATTGAGTTGAGTTCTCCAACATCCTGCTGGTGTCTGAGAATTGCTTGGTGTTGTGTGTGGGAAAGCTCCTCCCGAACCCCAGCCCCACCTCCAAAGGAGTTATACTATGACTGTGTATACTACTGCTGTGTATGAAAACACAAAGGTACATACAAAAAAATGCACAAATCTTGGTGTACCTCTTGATAAATGTTGACATGTGTATACACTCATTGACCATCATTAAAAGAGTATATAGTCTCACTGATTTTTTCCCTGCACCTGTTTTGCCCATTCCCACCCCTCTCCCCTCGGGCAACTGCCAGTCTGCTCTCTGTGTTTATGAGTGTCTCTTTCAGCTTCATTTGTTTTTAGATTCCACATGTAAGTCAAACCATGTATTTCTCTTCCTCTGACTTTCTGCATTTGGTATAATACCCTCTAGCTCCATCCATGTTGTCGCAAATGGCAGGGTTTCACTGTTTTTTTTTCAAAGCTGAATAATATTTCATTTGTGTATGTGTCTCCATTGTGTATATGGACCACATCTTTATCTGTTCATCTACTGATGGACACTTAGGTTGCTTCCATGTCTTGGCTATTGTAAAAACTGCTGTGATAAACATAGGGGTGCATATGTCTTTTTTTTTTTTTTTTTACTGGACTGTTCCATTTATTTATTTATTACAATTTATTTTGGTATCTTTTACCTACAATTACATGTGCAATATTATGGTGATTAAACTACCCCCTTAATCAGGTCCCCCCCACCAACCCTATTACAGTCACTGTCCATCAGCATAGTGAGATGAGAATCACTACTTGTCTTCTCTGAGTTGTACAGCCCTCCCCGTGCCCCGCCACCTTACATCTGCTAATCATAATGCCCCTTTTACCCTCTTTTCCCTCCTTTCCCACCCTTCTTCCCCAGTCCCTTTCCCTTTGGTAACTATTAGTCTGTTCTTGGGTTCTGTGAGTCTGCTGCTGTTTTGTTCCTTCAGTTTTTTTCTTTGTTCTTATACTCCACATATGAGTGAAATCATTTGATACTTGTCTTTTTCGGCTTGGCTTATTTCACTGAGCATAATACCCTCTAGCTCCATCCATGTTGTGGCAAATGGTAGGATTTGTTTTCTTCTTATGGCTGAATAATATTGCATTGTGTATATGTACCACATCTTCTTAATCCATTCATCTACTGATGGACACTTAGGCTGCTTCCATTTCTTGGCTATTGTAAATAGTGCTGCAATAAACATAGGGGTGCATCTGTCTTTCTCAAACTGGGCTGCTGCATTCTTAGGGTAAATTCCTAGGAGTGGGATTCCTGGGTCATATGGTATTTCTATTTTGAGTTTTTTGAGGAACCTCCATACTGCTTTCCACAATGGTTGAACTAATTTGCATTCCCACCAGCAGTGGTGGAGGGTTCCCTTTTCTCCACATCCTCGCAAACATTTGTTGTTGTTTGTGTTTTGTATGTTGGCCATCCTCACTGGTGTGAGGTGATATCTCACTGTGGTTTTAATTTGCATTTCTCTGATGATTAGCGATGTGGAGCATCTTTTCATGTGCCTGTTGGCCATCTGAATTTCTTCTTTAGAGAAGTGTCTATTCATGTCCTCTGCCCATTTCTTAATTGGATTATTTGCTTTTTTTTTAAGTGCGTGAGTTCTTTGTATATTTTGGATGTCAACCCCTTATCAGATACATCATTTATGAATATATTTTCCCATATTGTAGGATGTCTTTTTGTTCTACCGATGGTGTCCTTTGCTGTACAGAAGCTTTTCAACTTGATATAGTCCCTTTGTTCATTTTTGCTTTTGTTTCCCTTGCCCGGGGGGATATGTTCATGAAGAAGTCACTCATGTTTATGTCCAAGAGATTTTTGCCTATGTTTTTTTCTAAGAGTTTTATGGTTTCATGACTTACATTCAGGTCTTTGATCCACCTTGAGTTTACCTTTGTGTATGGGGTTAGACAGTAGACCAGTTTCATTCTCTTACATGTAGCTGTCCAGTTTTTCCAACACCAGCTGCTGAAGAGGCTGTCATCTCCCCATTGTATATCCAAGGCTCCTTTATCAAATATTAATTGACTGTAGATGTTTGGGTTAATGTTTGGATTTTCTATTCTATTCCACTGGTCTGTGGGTCTGTTTTTGTGCCAGTACCAAATTGTCTTGATTACTGTGGCTTTGTAGTAGAGCTTGAAGTCAGGGAGCGTAATTCCCCCTGTTTGATTACTCTTTCTCAGGATTGCTTTGGCTATTCGGGGTCTTTTGTGGTTCCATATGAATTTTAGAATTATTTGTTCCAGTTCATTGAAGAAAGCTGTTGGTAGTTTGATAGGGATTGCATTGAATCTGTAGATTGCTTTAGGTAGCATAGCCATTTTGACAATATTTATTCTTTCTAGCCAAGAGCATGGGATGCATTTCCATTTGTTAGTGTCTTCTCTAATTTCTCCTAAGAGTGTCTTGTAGTTTTCAGAGTACTGGTCTTTCACTTCCTTCGTTAGGTTTATTCCTAGGTATTTTATTCTTTTGGATGCAATTGTGAATGGAATTGTTTTTCTGATTTCTCTTTCTGTTAGTTCATCGTTAGTGTATAGGAAAGCAACAGATTTCTATGTGTTAATTTTGTATCCTGCAACTTTGCTGAATTCAGATATTAGTTCTAGTAGTTTTGGAGTGAAGTCTTTAGGGTTTTTTATGTACAGTATCATGTCATCTGCATATAGTGACAATTTGACTTCTTCTTTACCAATCTGGATGCCTTGTATGTCTTTGTTTTGTCTGATTGCCGTGGCTAGGACCTCCAGTACTATGTTGAATAACAGTGGAGAGAGTGGGCACCCCTGTCTTGTTCCCGATCTTAGATGAAAAGCTTTCAGCTTCTCGCTATTAAGTATGATGTTAGCTGTGGGTTTGTCATATATAGCCTTTAAGATGTTGAGGCACTTGCCGTCTATACCCATTTTGTTGAGAGTTTTAATCATGAATGGATGCTGAATTTTATCAAATGCTTTTTCAGCATCTATGGAGATGATCATGTGGTTTTTGTTCTTCTTTTTATTGATGTGATGGATGACGTTGATGGATTTTCGAATGTTGTACCATCCTTGCATCCCTGGGATGAATCCCCCTTGATCATGGTGTATGATCCTCTTGATGTATTTTTGAATTTGGTTTGCTAATATTTTGTTGAGTATTTTTGCATCTATGTTCATCAGGGATATTGGTCTGTAATTTTCTTTTTTGGTGAGGTCTTTGCCCGGTTTTGGTATTAGAGTGATGCTGGCTTCATAGAAAGAGTTTGGAAGTATTCCCTCCTCTTCTATTTTTTGGAAAACTTTAAGGAGAATGGGTTTTATTTCTTCTCTGTATGTCTGGTAGAATTCAGAGGTGAATCCGTCAGGTCCGGGGTTTTGTTCTTGGGTAGTTTTTTGATTACCGATTCAATTTCGTTGCTGGTGATTGGTCTGTTTAGTTTTTCTGTTTCCTGCTTGGTGAGTCTTGGAAGGCTGTATTTTTCTAAGAAGTTGTCCATTTCTTCTAGGTTTTCCAGCTTGTTAGCATATAGATGCTCGTAATATTCTCTTATAATTCTTTGTATTTCTGTGGGGTCCGTTGTTATTTTTCCTTTCTCATTTCTGATACTGTTTCTCTTTTTCTCTTAATGAGTCTGGCTAGGGGTTTATCTATTTTGTTTATTTTTTCAAAGAACCAGCTTTTGGTTTCATTAATTTTTTTTATTGTTTTATTCTTCTCAATTTTATTTATTTCCTCTCTGATCTTTATTATGTCTCTCCTTCTGGTGACTTTGGGCCTCATTTGTTCTTCTTTTTCCAATTTCAATAATTGTGTCTTTAGACTGTTCATTTGGGAATGTTCTTTCTTCTTTAAATAGGCCTGGATTGCAATATACTTTCCTCTTAGAACTGCCTTTGCCGCATCCCACAGAAGTTGTGGCTTTGTGTTGTTGTTGTCAGTAGTCTCCATATATTCTTTGATTTCTGTTTTGATTTGGTCGTTAACCCATTGATTCATTAGGAGAATGTTGTTAAGTCTCCATGTATTTATGAGCCTTTTTTATTTCTTTCAAAAGTTTATTTCTAGTTTTATACCTTTGTGATCTGAGAAGTTGGTTGGTAGGATTTCAATATTTTTGAATTTACTGAGGTTCTTCTTGTGGCCTAGAATGTGGTCTATTCTGGAAAAGTTCCATGTGCACTTGAGAAGAATGTGTATCCTGCTGCTTTGGGGTGCAGAGTTCTGTAGATATCTGTTAGGTCCATCTGTTCTAGTGTGTTGTTCAGTGCCTCTGTGTCTTTACTTATCCTCTGCCTGGTTGATCTATCCTTTGGAGTGAGTGGCGTGTTAAAGTCTCCTAGAATAATTGCATTGCTGTCTATTTCCTCCTTCACTTCTGTTAGTATTTGTTTCACATATGCTGGCGCTCCTGTGTTGGGTGCATACATATTTATAATGGTTATATCTTCTTGTTGGACTGACCCCTTTATCATTATGTAATGTCCTTCTTTATCTCTTCCTACTTTCTTCGTTTGGAAGTCTATTTTGATACAAGTACTGCAACACCTGCTTTTTTCTCTTTGTTGTTTGCATGAAATATCTTTTTCCATCCCTTCACTTTTAGTCTGTGTATATCTTTGGGTTTGAGGTGAGTCTCTTGTAAGCAGCATATAGATGGGTCTTGCTTTTTTATCCACTCTGTTACTCTGTGTCTTTTGATTGGTGCATTCAGTCCATTTACTTTTAGGGTGATTATTGATAGATATGTACTTATTGCCATTGCTGGCTTTAGATTCGTGGTTACCAAAGGTTCAAGGGTTGCTTCTTTACTATCTAAGAATCTAACTTAACATTCTTGTTAAGTTATTGTGAACGCTGTCTGATGTTTCTTTATCTCTCCCTTCCTATTCTTCCTCCTCCTTTCTGTGTATATTAGGTGTTTTATTCTTTGCCTTTAGTTAGTATTTGGATGGTCTGCTTTCTTTGCTATTTTATTTTCTCTGATGACGTCTTTTTAGCCTTAGGGGTGCGTCCCTCTAGAGCAATCCGTTTAAGATATCCTGTAGTGGTGGTTTATGAGAGGCAAACTCTCTCAACTTTCTTTTGTCTTGAAATTGTTCAATCCCTCCGTCATATTTAAATGATAATCGTGCTGGATACAATATTCTTGGTTCGAGGCCCTTCTGTTTCATTACGTTAAATATATCATGCCATTCTCTTCTGGCCTGTAAGGTTTCTGTTGAGAAGTCTGATGACAGTCTGATGGGTTTTCCTTTGTAGGTGATCTTTTTTCTCTCTCTAGGTGCCTTTAATACTCTGTCCTTATCTTTGATCTTTGCCATCTTGATTATTATGTGTCTTGGTGTTGTCTTCCTTGGGTCCCTTGTGTTGGGAGATCTGTGGGCTTCCGTGGACTGTGAGACTATTTCCTTCCCCAGCGTGGGAAAGTTTTCAGCAATTATTTCTTCAAAGACACTTTCTATCCCTTTTTCTCTCTCTTCTTCCTCTGGTACTCCTATAAAGCGAATATTGCTCCGTTTGGATTGTTCACACAGTTAGTTCTCTTAATATTCTTTCATTCTTAGAGATCCTTTTATCTCTCTCTGCCTCAGCTTCTTTGTATTCCTGTTCTCTGTTTTGTATTTCATTGACAGTGTCTTGTACCTCTTCCAGTCTGCTGTTAAACCCGTTGATGGCTTGTCTCATTTCTGCATAGTCTTTCCTCATTTCCTCCCTTAGCTCTTGCACATTTTTCTGTACATCCGTCAGCATGGCTATGACTTTTATTCTGAATTCTTTTTCAGGAAAACTGTCCATGTCCATTCCTTCAGGTTCTCTCTCAGGGGTTGTCTGGGTTTGGAGCTTTGTCTGTACCATATTCCTCTGTCTTTTCATGGCTATAGAATTGGTTGCTGGTAGTTGTCACATATGTCAGCTGGGCTCTTTATGACCTTGAAAAGGAAAGAGAAGAAAGAAGAGAAAAAAAAATACCAATAATAATAATAAAAAAGAAATAAAAAAGAGAAAGAGAGAAAGAAAAGAAAGGAAAGAAAAAGCAGCAACACCTAAAAAAAAAATGCCCACCGGGAGTGGTTTCTGTGTGAATGCTGTTAGTGGTGCTGTTGCTCCACTATTCCAGAGCCGTGGCCGCGCCGCTCCGCATGGCCCTTTAAAGCTGTCACCAGAGTGAGAATGAATGGGAGGCTGTTGATCTCTGTGGGAGTCCTAAATATGGCCACCCTTTCCCAGTTGCCCGCTAAGGGGTCCGAAGCTCCCTAGGACTCCCAGCCTGCTGGGCTGAGTGTGCCAAGGCAATACAGTCCTCTGCTGTGCTCCTGTCTCTTTAAGACCGCTGAAAAAAAAGTGCGCTCTTTTCTCCTTTTTTTTTCTTCTTCTCTTTTCTCCTTCCCTGAGCCAGCCGCGAGCAACCAGGCACGTTCCGCTGAGACCCTGCGCCCTCTGTCTCTCCAATCTCCGCTACACTGGGCTGTGCTCCCGGCGCAGATCTCCGGGGCTGGTTATCTCCTGGGCCTGCACTTCCACTCCCTCCCGGCTCTGAATCCTCTCCTCCCGCCGGTGCGCTGGGTTGGGGGAGTGCTCGGTTCCTGCCGGGTCGCGGTTCCGTTTCTTACCCACCTCGCCGGCTGCCAAGTTCTCTCAGGTGTAGCTGCCCGCTGGTGGGCTGCCCCGCCGGCTGCCGAGTCCTTTCATGTGTGACTGCACGGTGTGCGATTTCTTGTGTGTTCTGGTCTCCCTTTTGGGAATAGTTGTATTTGCTGTGTTTTCGTGGATAAATATAATGTTGGGAGGAAATTTCCACCGCTCCGTTCATGCCGCCATCTTCCGCATATGTCTTTTTGAATCTGATTAGTTGTATTCTTTGGGTAAATTACAAGGAGTGGGATTCCCGGGTCAAATGGTATTCCTATTTTTAGTATTTTTGGAAACCTCCATATTGCTTTCCACAATGGTTGAACTGGCTTACATTCCCACCAGCAGTGTAGGAGGGTTCCCGTCTCTCCACATCCTTGCCAAAATTTGTTGTTGTTTGTCTTTTGGATGGCAGCCATCCTAACTGGTGGGAGGTGATATCTCATTGTGGTTTTAATTTGCATTTCTCTGATGATTAGGGATGTGGAGCATCTTTTCATGTATCTCTTGGCCATCTGAATTTCTTTGGAGAATTGTCTCTTCATATCCTATGCTCATTTTTTAATTGGGTTATTTGCTTTTTGGGTGTTGAGGTGTGTGAGTTCTTTATATATTTTGGATGTTAACCCATTGTCGGATATGTCATTTACAAATATATTCTCCCATAGTGTAGGATGCCTTTTTGTTCTGTTGATGGTGTCATTTGCCATACAGAAACTTTTTAGTTTGATGTAGTCCCATATGTTCATTTTTGCTTTTGTTTCCCTTGCTCAAGGAGATGTGTACAGGAAGAAGTTGCTCATGTTTATATTCAGGAGATTTTTGCCTATGTTGTCTTCTAAGAGTTTTATGGTTTCTTTGATTCATTTCGAGTTTACTTTTGTGTATGGGGTTAAACAATAATCCAGTTTCATTCTCTTGCATGTAGCTATCCAGTTTTGCTGACACCAGTTGTTGAAGAGACTGTCATTTCCCCATTGTATATCCATGGCTCCTTTATCATATATTAAATGACCATATATGCTTATGTTTATATCTGGGCTCTCTAGTCTATTCCACTGGTCTATGGGTCTTTTCTTGTGCCAGTACCAAATTGTATTGATTACTGTGGCTTTGTAGTAGAGCTTGAAGTTAGGGAGCATAATCCCCCCAGCTTTATTCTTACTTTTCAGGATTGCTTTGGCTATTTGGGGTCTTTTGTGGTTCTATATGGATTTTGGAACGATTTTCTCTAGTTTATTGAAGAATGCTGTTGGTATTTTGATAGGAATTGCGTTGAATCTGTAGACTGCTTTAGGCAGGATGGCCATTTTGACAATATTAATTCTTCCTATCCATGAGCACGGGATGTGTTTCCATTTATTGGTATTTCTTTAATTTCTCTCATGAGTGTCTTGTCATTTTTGAAGTATAGGTCCTTCACTTCCTTGGTTAGGTTTATTCCTAGGTTTTTTATTCATTTTGATGCAATTGTGAATGGAACTGTTTCCTGATTTCTCTTTCTGCTGGTTCATCTTTAGTGTATAGGAATGGAATAGATTTGTGTTTTAATTTTGTATCCTGCAACTTTGCTGAATTCAGATATTAGGTCTAGTAGTTTTGGAGTGGATTCTTTAGGATTTTTTATGTACAGTATTATGTCATCTGCAAACAGTGATAGTTTGGCTTCTTCCTTACCAGTCTGGATGCCCTTTATTTCTTTGTGTTGTCTGATTGCTGTAGCTAGGACCTCCAGAACTATGTTGAATAAAAGTGGACATAGTGGGCATCCTTGTCTTGTTTGCAGTCTTAAAGGAAAGACTTTCAGCCTCTCGCTGTTAAGTATGATGTTGGCTGTTGGTTTGTCATATATGGCCTTTATTATGTTGAGGTACTTGCTCTGTATACTCATTTTGTTGAGAGTTTTTATCATGAATGGATGCTGAATTTTGTCAAATGTTTTTTCAGCATGTATGGAAATGATCGTGTGTTTTTTGTCCTTCTTTCTGTTGATGTGGTCCATGATGTTGATGGATTTTTGAATGTTGTACTATCCTTGCATCCCTGGAATAAATCCTACTAGATCATGGTGGATGATTTTTTTATATATTTTTGAATTTGGTTTGCTAATATTTTGTTGAGTATTTTTGCATCTATGTTCATAAGGCATACTGGTCCGTAATTTTCTTTCTTTGTGGTGTCTGCCTGTTTCTGGTATTAGAGTGATGCTGGCCTCACAGAATGAGTTTGGAAGTATTCCCTCTTCTTCTACTTTTTGGAAAACTTTAAGGAGGATGGGTATTAGGTCTTTACTAAATGTTTGCTACAATTTAGCAGTGAAGCCATCTGGTCCAGGGTCTTTGTTCTTAGGTAGTTTTTTGATTACCAATTCAATTTTGTTGCTGGTAATTGGTCTGTTCAGATTTTCTGTTTCTTCCTGGGTCAGCCTTGGTAGGTTGTATTTTTCTAGAAAGTTTTCCATTTCTTCTAGGTTATCCAGTTTGTTAGCATATGATTTTTCATAGTATTCTTAATAATTATTTGTATTTCTGTGGTGTCCGTAGTGATTTTTCCTTTCTCATTTCTGATTCTGTTTATGTGTGTGCACTCTCTTTTTTTTCTTGATAGGGCTAGGGGTTTATCTATTTTGTTTATTTATTCAAATAACTAGCTCTTGCTTTCATTGATTCTTTCTATTGTTTTATTCTTCTCGATTTTGTTTATTTCTGCTCAAATCTTTATTATGTCCCTCCTTCTACTGACTTTGGGCCTCATTTGTTCTTCTTTTTGTAGTTTTGTTAATTGTGAGTTTAGACTGTTCATATGGGATTGTTCTTCTTTGCAGTGTTGAATTATTGTTGTCATTTGTCTCCATATATTGCTTGATCTCTGTTTTTATTTGGTCATTGATCCATTGGTTATTTAGGAGCATGTTGTGAAGCCTCCATGTGTTTGTGGAATTTTTCATTTTCTTTGTGTAATTTATTTCTAGTTTCATACTTTGGTGGTCTGAGAAACTGGTTGGTACAATTTCAATCTTTCTAAGTTTACTGAGGCTCTTTTTGTGGCCTAGTATATGATCTGTTTTTGAAAATGTTCCATGTGCACTTGAGAAGAATGTGTATTCTGTTGCTTTTGGGTGTAGAGTTGTGTAGATGTCTGTTAGGTCCATCTGTTCTAATGTGTTGTTAGGTGCCTCTGCATCCTTGTTTTCTGTATGGTTGCTCTGTCCTTTGGAGTGAGTGGAGTGTTGAAGTCTCCTAGAATGAATGCATTGCATTCTATTTCCCCTTTTAATTCTGTTAGTGTTTGTTTCAACATAGGTAGGTGCTCCTGTGTTAGGTGCATAGATATTTATAATGGTTATTTCTTCCTTTTGGATTGACCCCTTTATCACTATGTAATGTCCTTCTTTGTCTCTTGTGAATTTCTTTGTTTTGAAGTCTATTTTGTCCGATACAAGTACTGCAACGCCTGGTTTTCTCTCCCTATTAGTTGCATGAAATATCTTTTTCCATCCCTTCGCTTTTAGTCTGCGTATGTCTTTGGGTTTAAAGTAATTTTCTTGTAGGCAGCATTAGATGGGTCTAGTTTTTTTATCCATTCAGTGGCTCTATGTTTTTTGATTGGTGTATTCAGACCATTTACATTTAGGGTGATTATCAATAAGTATGTACCTATTGCCATTGCAGGTTTTAGATTCGTGGTTACCAAAGGGTCAAGGTTAACTTCCTTTCTAAGAGTCTAACTTAACTCACGTAGTATGCTATTACAAACACAATCTAAAGGTTTTTTTTCTCCTCTTTTTTCTTCCTTCTCCATTCTTTATATATTAGGTATCATATTCTGTACTCTTTGTCTATCTCTTGATTAACTTTGGGGTAGTTGATTTAATTTTGCATTTTCTTAGTAATTAACTGTTCTACTTTCCTTACTGTGGTTTTATTACCTCTGGTGACAGCTATTAAACCTTAGGAACACTTCCATCTATAGCAGTCCCTCTAAAATGTGCTGTAGAGACGGTTTGTGGGAGGTAACCTCTCTCAGCTTTTGCTTATATGGAAATTGTTTAATCCCTCCTTCAAATTTAAATGACAGTCTTGCCGGGTAGAGTATTCTTGATTCAAGATCCTTCTGTTTCATTGCATTAAATATATCATGCCACTCCCTTCTGGCCCGTAAGATTTCTGATGAGAAGTCTGATGATAGCCTGATGGGCTTTTTTTTGTATGTGATCTTATTTCTCTCTCTGCCTGCTTTTAATAGTCTGTCCTTATCCATGATCATTGCCATTTTAGTGATTATATGTCTTGGTGTTGTCTTCCTTGGGTCCCTTGTGTTGGTAGATCTGTGCACCTCCATGGCCTGTGAGACTATCTCCTTCCCCAGATTGGGAAAGTTTTCAGCAATTACCTCCTCAAAGACACTTTCTATCCCTTTTTGTCTCTCTTCTTCTCCTGGTACCCCAATAATATGAATATTGTTCCTTTTGGATTGGTCACACAGTTCTCTCAATATCCTTTCATTCTTAGAGATCCTTTTTTCTTCCTGTGCCTCAGCTTCTTTGTATTCCTCTTCTCTAGTTTCTATTTCATTTATCGTCTCCACCATATCCAGTCTGCTTTTAATACCCTCCATTGTGCTCTTCAACAATTGGATCTCCAACTGGAATTCATTCCTGAGTTCTTGAATATCTTTCCATACCTCCATGAGCATGTTAATGATTTTTATTTTGAACTCCCTTTCAGGTAGAGTCATGAGGTTGATGTCCTTTAAATCTTTCTCAGGAGTTGTATTAATAATTTTACTCTGGACCAGGTTCCTCTGGGTTTCATATTGGCGTATGGGCCCTCTAGTGCCCAGAAGCTCTACTCCCTGGAGCTGCTCAGCCCCTGGAGCAATGTCAGGGGTTGCAGGGGAGCTGTGTTGGTGCCTGGGGGAGGAAAGAGCTGTGTCCTACTTCCTGGCTGCTGTACCTGTCTCCACTGCCTGAACCAGTGGGCTGAACACACAGGTATAAGCCTCTATGCTTTGCGTTTGTAGCCGCTGTAGGTGGTGCTTCCCTCTGGCTGGCCTCGCACCAGGGCAGCGTTTGCTGGTTTGTGAGCCAGGTGCGGGCTGGCCAGGAGGAAGACGCAGCAGGCTGCATATCATGGAGGTGGGCCTTGGAGCTGTGTAGCCAGCCACGGGGCTGGAGTGCCTGAAGGTAGTGAAAGTTCCCAACCTGCTGAGCAGAGTGCACCCAGACATTTTTGTCTACCTGTCCTTTCTCCTGAGCAGTAAGCTCTGTGCAACCTTTGCCCCTTTAGCAGCCCTCTTGCTGTTAGGAAGTCTTTCAGACTGCCCGCCTTTCTTTTGTCCCAGAGCAGCCGGATATGGATCCCTGTTTTCCACAAGCGACTGGAATTTCAGTCTCTCCAGGTATTCTGCCTGTCTTAGCTTTCCAACCCCCCTAATCACCAGAGCACCATGTAATGTAGGTTTGTGCTCCCAGAGCAGATCTCCAGAGCTAGGTGTTCAGCCGTCCCAGGTCTCCACTACCTCTCTGCTCTGTTTCTCTTCCTCCTGCTGCTGAGCTGAGGTCGGAGAAGGGCTTGGTTCCCGCCAGGCCATGGCTTTGGTATGTTACCCTCTTCCGTGAGGTCTGTTCTTTTCTCCAGGTGTGTGCAGTCTATCACAGCCCTCTTCCCTATTGCTCTTTCAGGATTAGTTGTATTAATTATATTTTTGTATTATATGCGGTTTTAGGAGGAGGCCTCTGTCTCACCTCTCACACTGCCATCTTTAATCCCCAGGAGTGGGTTTATTGCTGGGCTTGTGTTCTATTCCATTGGTCTGTGTGTCCTTGTAGTACCATCTGTTTTGATTACTGTAGCATTGTGGTATAGTTTTAAATGAGGGAGCATGATACCCCCAGCTTTGTTCTTCTTTTTCAAGATTGCTTGCACTATTTGGTCTTTTTTGTGGTTTCATACAAATTTTAGAATTATTTGCTCTAGCTCAGTGAAAAATGCTACTGGTATTTTGGTGAGGATTGCATTGAATCTATAGATTGTTTTGGAAAGTATGG
This sequence comes from Phataginus tricuspis, assembly GCA_029783875.1. Taxonomy (NCBI): domain Eukaryota; kingdom Metazoa; phylum Chordata; class Mammalia; order Pholidota; family Manidae; genus Phataginus; species Phataginus tricuspis. The sequence goes on along the minus strand of JAQQAC010002594.1, from coordinate 90,370,136 downwards.
CCATTTTTTAACAATATTAATTCTTTCTATCCATGAACATGGGATAGCTTTCCATTTATTTTTGACTTCTTGAATTTCTTTCATCTATGATTTCTTGTTTTCAGGGTATAAGTCTTTCATCTCCTTGGTTAAATTTATTCTGAAGTGTTTATTTTTGATGCAATTATAAATGGAATTGTTTTCTGAATTTCTCTTGCTCATTGTTTGTATATAGAAAACAATAGATTTCTGCATATTGATTTTTTATTCTGTGACTTTACTGAATTAATTTATTCTAGTAGTTTTTTTTGATAACCTCTAGGATTTTCTATATATACTATCATACCCTCTTCGAATATTGACAGTTTACTTCTTCCTTACCAATTTGGATGCCTTTTATTATTTTTTTCTTGCCTGATTGCCATGGCTAGGACTTCCAGTACTTTATTGAATAAAAGTGGTGAGAATGGGCATCCTGTCTTGTTCCTGATCTTCGAGGAAAAACTTTCAGCTTTTTGCCATTAAGTATGATGTTGGCTGTGGGTTTGTTATATATGGCCTTCATTATGTTGAAGTACGTGCCCTCTACACCCATTTAATTGAGAGTTTTTATCATAAATGGATGTTTAGTTTTGTCAAATGCTTTTTCAGCATCTATTCAAATGTCCATGTGGTTTTTATCTTTCCTTTTGTTAGTGTGGTGTATCACATTGATTTGCAGATGTGGAACCATCCCTCCATCCCTGGAATAAATCCCACTTGATTGTGGTGAATGATCTTTTTAATGTATTTTTGAATTTGGTATGCTAATATTTTGTTGAGGAATTTTGCATCTATGTTCATCAGGGATATTGGTCTGTAATTTTCCTTCCTGTGTGTGTCTTTGGTTTTGATATCAAGATGATGCTGGCCTCATAGAATTAATTTGGAAGCTTTCCTCCTTCAATTTTTTAGAATAGTTTGGGAAGGATACATATTAACTCTTCTATAAATGTTTTTTTTTTACAATTTATTTTATGTTAGTATCATTAACCTACAATTACATGAGCAATATTGTGATGATTAAACTACCCCCTTCATCAGGTCCCCCCCACCAACCCTATTACAGTCACTGTCCATCAGCGTAGTGAGATGAGAATCACTACTTGTCTTCTCTGAGCTGTACAGTCCCCCCGTGCCCCCCACCCTATGTCTGCCAATTGTAATGCCCCTTTTACCCTCTTATCCCTCCCTTCCCGCCCTTCTTCCCCAGTCCCTTTCCCTTTGGTAACTATTAGTCCGCTCTTGGGTTCTGTGAGTCTGCTGCTGTTTTGTTCCTTCAGTTTTTTTTTTTCTTTGTTCTTATACTCCACATATGAGTGAGATCATTTGGTACTTGTCTTTTTCGGCCTGGCTTATTTCACTGAGCATAATAACCTCCGGCTCCATCCATGTTGTTGCAAATGGTAGGATTTGTTTTTTTCTTATGGCTGTGTAATATTCCATTGTGTATATGTACCACATCTTCTTAATCCATTCATCTACTGATGGGCACTTAGGTTGCTTCCATTTCTTGGCTATTGTAAATAGTGCTGCAATAAACATAGAGGTGCATCTGTCTTTTTGAAAAACTGGGCTGCTGCATTCTTGGGGTAAATTCCTAGGAGTGGGATTCCTGGGTCATATGGTATTTCTATTTTGAGTTTTTTGAGGAACCTCCATACCACTTCCCACAATGGTTGAACTAATTTGCATTCCCACCAGCAATGTAGGAGGGTTCCCCTCTCTCCACATCCTCGCCAACATTTGTTGTTGTTTGTGTTTTGGATGTTGGCCATCCTCACTGGTGTGAGGTGATATCTCATTGTGGTTTTAAT
>JAQQAC010002594.1:90349942-90367801 GCA_029783875.1 Phataginus tricuspis | reverse complement strand
TGAATTTTAGATTTATTTGTTCCAGTTCATTGAAGAAAGCTGTTGGTAGTTTGATAAGAATTGCGTTGAATCTGTAGATTGCTTTAGGTAGTATAGCCATTTTGACAATATTTATTCTTCCTAGCCAAGAGCATGGGATGCATTTCCATTTGTGAGTGTCTTCCTTAATTTCTCCTAGGAGTGTCTTGTAGTTTTCAGAGTACAGGTCTTTCACTTCCTTCGTTAGGTTTATTCCTAGGTATTTTATTCTTTTAGGTGCAATTGTGAATGGAATTGTTTTTCTGATTTCTCTTTCTGTTAGCTCATCATTAGTGTGTAGGAAAGCAACAGATTTCTGTGTGTTAATTTTATATCCTGCAACTTTGCTGAATTCAGATATTAGTTCTAGTAGTTTTGGAGTAGAGTCTTTAGGGTTTTTTATATACAGTATCATGTCATCTGCAAATAGTGACAATTTGACTTCTTCTTTACCAATCTGGATGCCTTGTATGTCTTTGTTTTGTCTGATTGCCGTGGCTAGGACCTCCAGTACTATGTTGAATAACAGTGGAGAGAGTGGGCACCCCTGTCTTGTTCCCGATCTTAGATGAAAAGCTTTCAGCTTCTCGCTGTTAAGTATGATGTTAGCTGTAGGTTTGTCATATATAGCCTTTATGATGTTGAGGTACTTGCCATCTATACCCATTCTGTTGAGAGTTTTAGTCAAAAATGGATGCTGAATTTTGTCAAATGCTTTTTCAGCATCTATGGAGATGATCATGTGGTTTTTGTTCTTCTTTTTATTGATGTGATGGATGATGTTGATGGATTTTTGAATGTTGTACCATCCTTGCATCCCTGGGATGAATCCCACTTGATCATGGTGTATGATCCTCTTGATGTATTTTTGAATTCGGTTTGCTAATATTTTGTTGAGTATTTTTGCATCTACGTTCATCAGGGATATTGGTCTGTAATTTTCTTTTTTGGTGAGGTCTTTGCCCTGTTTTGGTATTAGAGTGATGCTGGCTTCATAGAAAGAGTTTGGAAGTATTCCCTCCTCTTCTATTTTTTGGAAAACTTTAAGGAGAATGGGTGTTATTTCTTCTCTATATGTCTGGTAGAATTCAGAGGTGAATCCATCAGGTCCAGGGCTTTTGTTCTTGGGTAGTTTTTTGATTACCGATTCAATTTCGTTGCTGGTGATTGGTCTGTTTAGTTTTTCTGTTTCCTGCTTGGTGAGTCTTGGAAGGCTGTATTTTTCTAAGAAGTTGTCCATTTCTTCTAGGTTTTCCAGCTTGTTAGCATATAGATGCTCATAATATTCTCTTATAATTCTTTGTATTTCTGTGGGGTCCGTCGTTATTTTTCCTTTCTCATTTGTGATTCTGTTTATGTGTGTAGTTTCTCTTTTTCTCTTAATGAGTCTGGCTAGGGGTTTATCTATTTTGTTTATTTTTTCAAAGAACCAGCTTTTGGTTTCATTGATTTTTTCTATTGTTTTATTCTTCTCAATTTTATTTATTTCTTCTCTGATCTTTATTATGTCTCTCCTTCTGGTAACTTTGGGCCTCATTTGTTCTTCTTTTTCCAATTTCAATAATTGTGTCCTTAGACTGTTCATTTGGGAATGTTCTTCCTTCTTTAAATGGGCCTGGATTGCAATGTACTTTCCTCTTAAGACTGCCTTCGCTGCGTCCCACAGAAGTTGTGGCTTTATGTTGTTGTTGTCATTAGTCTCCATATATTCTTTGATTTCTGTTTTGATTTGGTCGTTAACCCATTGATTCATTAGGAGAATGTTGTTAAGTCTCCATGTATTTGTGAGCCTTTTTGATTTCTTTCTGAAATTTATTTCTAATTTTATACCTTTGTGATCTGAGAAGTTGGTTGGTAAGATTTCAATATTTTTGAATTTACTGAGGTTATTTTTGTGGCCTAGAATGTGGTCTATTCTGGAAAATGTTCCATGTGCACTTGAGAAGAATGTGTATCCTGCTGCTTTTGGGTGCAGAGTTCTGTAGATATCTGTTAGGTCCATCTGTTCTAGTGTGTTGTTCAGTGCCTCTGTGTCTTTACTTATCCTCTGCCTGGTTGATCTATCCTTTGGAGTGAGTGGCGTGTTAAAGTCTCCTAGAATAATTGCATTGCTGTCTATTTCCTCCTTCACTTCTGTTAGTATTTGTTTCACATATGCTGATGCTCCTGTGTTGTGTGCATATATATTTATAATGGTTATATCTTCTTGTTGGACTGACCCCTTTATCATTATGTAATGTCCGTCTTTATGTCTTGCTACTTTCTTCGTTTTGAAGTCTATTTTATCTGATACAAGTAGTGCAACACCTGCTTTTTTCTCTTTGTTGTTTGCTTGAAATATTTTTTTCCATCCCTTCACTTTTAGTCTGTGTATATCTTTGGGATTGAGGTGAGTCTCTTGTAAGCAGCATATAGATGAGTCTTGCTTTTTCATCCACTCTGTTACTCTGTGTCTTTTGATTGGTGCATTCAGTCCATTTACATTTAGGGTGATTATTGATAGATATGTACTTATTGCCATTGCTGGCTTTAGATTCGTGGTTACCAAAGGTTCAAGGGTTGCTTCTTTACTATCTGAAAAACTAACTTAACTTTCTTGTTAAGTTGTTGTGAATGCCGTCTGATGTTTCTTTATCTCTCCCTTCCTATTCTTCCTCCTCCTTTCTGTATATATTAGGTGTTTTATTCTTTGCCTTTAGTTGGTATTTGGATGGTCTGCTTTCTTTGCTATGATTTTATTTTCTCTGGTGACATCTTTTTAGCCTTAGGGGTATTTCCCTCTAGAGCAGTCCGTTTAAGAGATCCTGTAGTGGTGGTTTATGAGAGGCAAACTCTCTCAACTTTCTTTTGTCTTGAAATTGTTCAATCCCTCCGTCGTATTTAAATGATAATCGTGCTGGATACAATATTCTTGGTTCGAGGCCCTTCTGTTTCATTACGTTAAATATATCATGCCATTCTCTTCTGGCCTGTAAGGTTTCTGTTGAGAAGTCTGATGACAGTCTGATGGGTTTTCCTTTGTAGGTGATCTTTTTTCTCTCTCTAGGTGCCTTTAATACTCTGTCCTTATCTTTGATCTTTGCCATCTTGATTATTATGTGTCTTGGTGTTGTCTTCCTTGGGTCCCTTGTGTTGGGAGATCTGTGGGCTTCCGTGGACTGTGAGACTATTTCCTTCCCCAGCATGGGGAAGTTTTCAGCAATTATTTCTTCAAAGACACTTTCTATCCCTTTTTCTCTCTCTTCTTCCTCTGGTACTCCTATAATGCGAATATTGTTCCGTTTGGATTGGTCACATAGTTCTCTTAATATTCTTTCATTCTTAGAGATCCTTTTATCTCTCTCTGCCTCAGCTTCTTTGTATTCCTGGTCCCTGTCTTGCAATTCCTTGATCGTGTCTTGAACCTGATTCAATCTGCTGTTGAGGCCGTCGATGGCTTGTCTCATTTCTGCATTGTGTTTCCTCACTTCCCTCACTTCCTCCCTCAGCTCTTGCACATTTTTCTGTAGATCTGTCAGCATGGCTATGACTTTTATTCTGAATTCTTTTTCTGGAAGAGTATGCATGTCGATTCCTTCAGCTTCTTTATCTGGTGTGGTGTTTGTCTGAAGCTTTGTCTGTATCATATTCTTCTGTCTTCTCATGACTATAGAATTAGTTGTTGGTAGTTGTCACATATGTCTGCTGGGCTCTTTATGACTTTAAAAAGGAAAGAGAAGAGAGAAGAGAAAAGAAAAAAAGAAAAAGAGAAGAAAAAAAATACTTCTACTAATAAAAAAAGTAAAAAGAGAGAGAGAAAAAGGAAAAGAAAAGAAAGAAAAAGAAAAAGCAGCAAAATGTAAAAGAAAAAAACAACAACAACCAAAAAAAAAAACACCCACCGGGGTTGTTTTCTGTGTGAATGCTGTTGGTGGCGTTATTGCTCCACTATTCCAGATCCGTGGCCACGTCGCTCCACTCGGCCCTTTAAAGCTGTGGCCGGGGTGAGAGTGAATGGGAGGCTGTTGAAAGAGAGGGAAAGAAAAAAAAGGAAAAGAAATGGGAGAAAAAACAATAACGAAAAAGAAAAAAAGGAAAAAAAAAAGCCCCTGGGAGTGGTTTCTGTGTGAATGCTGTAGGTGGCGCTGTTGCTCCACTATTCCAGAGCCATGGCCTCACTGCTCCGCAAGGCCCTTTATAGCTCTGGCTGGGTTGGGAACGAATGAGAAGCTGTTGATCTCTGTGGGGGGTCTTAATAGCAGCCACCCTTTCCCAGTCACCAGCTGAGGGGTCCAAAGCTCCCCAGGACTCCCAGCGTGCTGGGCTCAGCTTGCGGGACTATCCGGCCCCTCTACTGAGCTCCTGTCTCTTTACGACCGCTGAGAAAGAGCACGCGCTTTTCTTCCCTTTTTTTTCCCTTCTCTTTCCTTCCCGGAGCCTGCCGCGGGCAACTTGCACGTTCAGGGCTGGGACCCTGTGCCCTCTATCTCTCCAATCTCCACTACACCGCCGGCTGTGTGTCGGCGCTCCCGGCGCAGACTTCCACTCCCTCCCAGCTCTGAATCCTCTCCTCCCGCTGGAGCGCTGGGGGAGAGGAGCGCTCGGTCCCTCCGGGGTCGGGGCTCCGTGCCTTACCCGCCTTGCCGGGACTCCCGCCGGAGTGCTGGGGTGGAGGAGCGCTCTGGTCTCGCTGGGTCACGGCTCTGTCCTGCCTCGCTGGGTGCCGAGTCCTCTCTCCGGAGTGTCTGACTGCCGGAGCTCTGGGGAGGAGGAGCGCTCGGTCCGCCGGGGTCGTGGCTCCGTACCTTACCCGCCTTGCCGGGACTCCCGCCGGAGTGCTGGGGTGGAGAAGCGCTCTGGTCTCGTTGGGTGCTGAGTCCTCTCTCCGGAGTGGCTGACCGCCAGAGCTCTGTACGCTGTGCACTTTCCTGTGTATTCTGGTCTCTCTTTTAGGGATAGTTGTATTTACTGTATTTTTGTGAATAAATATAATGTTGGGAGGAATTTTTCTGCCGGTCTGCTTACGTCGCCATCTTCCCGGAAGTGTTCTATAAATGTTTGATAGAATTCTGTGAAGCCGTCTGGTCCTGAACTTATGTTTGTGGGGAGTTTTTTGATTACCATTCAGTTTTGTTACTAGTAATCAATGTGTTCAGATTTTTTATTTCTTCCTGGTTTAGTCTTTGGAGATTGTATGTTTCTAGGAATTTTTGTATTTTTTCTAGATTGTTCAATTTGTTGACATATAATCATTCATAGTGATCTCTTATAATTGTATTCCTCTCACTGTGGCTTTAATTTGTATTCCCCTGATCATGAAGATTTTATTTCCCCTTTGTTGAGAGTCCTACTGAGACCTTGTGTTCATTTTCCTACTGGGCTGTCTTTCTAAGTTGTAGGATTTATAGATGCTAGCTAGTAATCCTTTGATGATTATACATTTGATATGGGTACCTTCCCAGCGTGTGGCTTGTGTTTGCACTTGCTTTATGGTGTCTCAATGAACAGAAGTTCTTGACTTCAATGTAGTCTGACTTGTCAGTTTTTTCCTTATGTTTTGCAGTTTTGATGTAACACATTCATCATTACTCTGAGGCCAAAAAAATTCCCTCCTTGTTGTCTAAAAATTGCTTAGAAGATTCTCATGAATGGAATTTGGCAGGTGGCAAGTTCTTTTTTTCTCTCCATGGGTGACCAGGTTTTGGAGCTATGACTTCATCCCATCCCATGGCTCAGCTGGGCCCTCCTGCTGTACACTGTGTGCTCATGTAGATGTGGGTCTGTCTCTCAGCACTCCTTTGTCGGTACCTCCAGTGCTACTTTTCTTTCTGGTCTCTATTTTAAGCAAAGTCGTCTCCCTGTTAGAGTTCATTAGTTCAGTAAGTGCTGGTTGAGTGCCTACCCGGAATCAGGCCCTGTGGGCAGGATGGGGGCACAGCATAACCAGGACAAGCACAGTCCTGGTCCCACTGGGCTTATGGAATGGTGTTCAGGCTCTTGATGTTGGGGGTTTCTACTTCTAATTGTGACTGAAAATGACAGTACAGTAGTGAGATCCGGGCCTTGCTCCAGGCCACCCCCAGCTGTGTCCCCAAGCAGGCCTCCCTGCCTTCCCTGTTGTCATCTGTACACCCAGGCCGTGGGGCTGGCTGGTTGAGGTCACTGCTTGTGCTGCAATGAGTCCTTTCCCTGAAGCAGTGGCTCCATGGGGTGGCTCAGTGTTGGTACTGAGAGTGGTTGAGGCAGCCTGGCTGGCGCCCTGGGCAGTGGGCAGTATCAGCTGGCGTGGCTGCACCCTCAACCTGTGCACCAGCAGCTTCCTTGGGGCCTGTGATGTGTGGAAGCATCCCTTAGCAGCCCCCCTTCCCCTCCTGTGTTGAAGTGATGGTAACCAGGTAGGTTACTTCTCCAACACTGAGCAGGGGCCAGGAGGACAGGACAGCCTGCTCTGGCATGGCATTTGAAGTCCATGTGGCAGCGAGGCTGTGTTCTGTGGCTCTGGGGTGGCGAGGTGGTGCTGTGTGTCCTGGCATCGCCCATTCACATTCTCAGGCAGTTGTGCTGTGTTTGCAATTTCAAAAGTGAGTTGACTTTGAAGAAAGGAGCTGATTTTAGGCACATTTTTCCAGGAATCTGCCCCTGCATTGTACGGCCTGGAGAGAGTGTGGCATCTAGTGCCAGCAGGGGGAGCCACGTCCGTGAGGAGCTCACGTTATCAAGATGCAGAGCTTAGCTTAGCTCTCCTCCTGCCCTGGACACTGGGCTCTCCACTGAGAAACCAGTGGACACATGCCGAGGACTCTCCTTATTGGCTATGATTCAGCTCTTTGTGGGACTGTCTTTCTGTCTGTTGGCTTATCAAACTTTTCTCCTTTAAATCTCCAAATCCCACGACACACCCTTGCAGGCTGGGTGGCAGCTGCCTTCAGTTCCTTTGCCCGTCCAGAGCTGGCTGTGCGGGGCCAGTCCATGGCCAGGTGCACAGCGGTCTCAGGCAGCCTCTCCTCTGTAGCCAGTGGGGTTTAAAATTAAACTTCTTCCTTATCACAAAGCCCTGTGTTCATTTCCCCCAAAAGTAAAAACAGAATAGCAAATATGTGAGTTGTACAAAGCGTTCGTCTGAACGTGTTTGGAGCCCTCTTTGGTTTGGTGATGGAATAAGATCGCGCCCCACGCCATTCCTTATGCTGTGGGACTCCCTTGTCCCTGTATGACTGGCTCCTGTTCAGTGCACCGAGGTCCTGTACCATTCAGCTCATCTGTTCCCTCGGCGGATGCCATGCCTGCGGGTGGGCACTGTTGCCGGGCAGTAGCCTTCAGAAGAGGACACGGTGGCAGAGTGCAGGCCCCCGGGCAGGCTCTGGAGGCGGGTGTGCCCAGTTTCAGTTGGCGCAGTAAGGGAACACAGTCTGGGAGAGGGCTCCTGGCTCTGTCAGATGGGCACCGGGGCCCCATAGGAGGGCGGTGTTGGTGTGAGGGCCGGCGGGAGGCTGCACGGGAGGAGACTGGGCTCCAGATACATTTTATAGATAGAAGCAGCTTTGGGCATATTTTTTGAAAAAAATTCCTAGACATGTTTTCCTCAAGAATTTGCAAGCTGGGTAATTTGCGAGGCAGGAAGCAGCATGGTGGGCAAAGAGAACCTGCGCTGAGGTGGGGCCGGGCTGGGGTGAGGGGAGTCCGTGCAGAGGAGCTGCTCAGTGCAGCCGGGGCAGGGAGTGGGCGCTCCTTGGGCAAGGGCGGGGCCTGAGGTGCCTGTCAGTGGGAGCAGGGACACACCTGTGTGTGAACTGGAACCGTGAGGGTCAGCCCCACCCAGGAGTGTCTCTGAGCTGATTAGTGGAAGGCAAGCAGTGTCCCCAGAACCAGCGGCTGGGCTCAGTGTCGCCCACCCCAGAGAGGCAGTGCACATAGGCCGCCCCGCCTGTTGGGGGGCAGCAGGCCCTCCTGCTGGCTCTCCGAGGGAGTCCCAGACACATTTGAGAGCCCCCGATGCCCCGTGGTTCACCTCCGTGTGACTGTCCTGCAGGGAGCCCTCTGCGGCCTGTTGTCACCAGCAGGGTGGCAGCGTTAAGGCTGCTAGGGTCTGACTGCTGCCTCTCCTGTGCGCGCCCCTCGGCCTGTTCTCAGGTCCAGCTCAGGTGGAAGCCTCTTCAGGGGTGTTTGTGGATTCCTGAGCAGGCCCTCTTGGGGCTGGGCCAGTGGGACCCTCTGTGCTCCCTCATCACAGAGAGCCCACTGTCACCTTCCCCCACCAACCTGGGGACCGCTGTGGATGTGGGAAGAGGGAGGCATGCGTTTGCTCACAGTGAATGAGTGACTTCTCTTTTGAATGCTTGTTGTGATGTTAGGGTTGGATGAGCAGCTGGGGGCAGTTCTGGTTCAGTTCTGGGGACCCCTTTGCTGTTGGTGACAGCGCCGTTTGAGATGGGAAGCCGTGGATTCGTCTCTGCCGCTGTCTTCAGGCCTGCCGTTCCTCTTCTTGCTAAGTCGGACCCTGTTCCTTTCCCCTCTCTGCTTTCTGCAGCTGCGCCTTAGTTCGTTTTGCTCTAACTGGTTGCCACGTGCACCCAAGCTTGCACGCCGTAATTCCAGTGACTTTTCTAAAATACCACTGCGAGCAATGTCTGCAGCATGGCCTTGCTCTGCCGGTCGCATTGCTGCTTTCCAGCCCGGCTCCTGGTCTTGCTAGCGGGGCTCCTCGGCTCCCCTGAAACTGGGCTCTCTCAGTGTCCTGTGCCCTGAGTTGCCCTTCCAGATCCAATTGGAGTCTTCCCTGCACCCCACCGCACTTGCCTCCAGGGGCTCTCTGGTCTCTCCCAATGTGTAAAGTTTTCAAAAAGCTCAAAGCCCCTCTAGAACCATCTCAGGGGGCCTCTCGGGAGGACTGATAGCTCACCAGCTCCTCGGAGTCCAGAAACCTGCCTTGGGCTTCCCTGGCTGCCTGTGGTACTCTGCATGTGGTCGGCACTCGGGAAATGCTGGCTGGGAGCCCAGGACACCATGGGCATCGGAGGCGAAGGCAGCCGCCACCAGCAGCTACTACATACAGTGCTTTGTCATAAAAATTGAGGGGTTAAGATACCATCCGTGTTGCCCTTGTTCAGGCTGGAGTGATTTTAGGGCAGAGGTGGCAGCGAGGGGAGAGCCAGCTGTGCGAGGGGCCAGCGAGGGGCCAGGGAGGGGCGGGGAGGGTGCTCAGAGCGTTGGGACCCCCACCCCCTTGGAGGCCGCGGTGACCTGCCTTCCCAGGCCTTGGAGTCTATCAGGAGTGTCCGGTGGGAGCAGCCCCAGGGTCACGTTCTTCCGCCGGGCAGCCTGAGGCCCCGGTGCAGGCGCAGTGGGGAGGGGGCAGCAGAGGGAGAGGGAGTGTGGCGTCGGGCCCTGAGGCCTGCGGAGCTGCACAGACAAGTGCTGCAAGGCTTGCTCTGTCCTCAAGTGCCCGCCGAGTCCGGCCAGATGCAGAACAGGGAGTTGGAGAGCCTCAGCCTTTGGAAACATGTCAGCTTCCTTATGCTTGAAATTGGTCACTTCGGGCGTCAAGTACCCAGGAAATCAGAGATTTTCAGCTGCGGTGCTTTTTAGTTTCAAACCATGATGACTGATCCGCTGAAACCAGCATCACATTCAGAGAACCGCCTAGCATAATGATGGTGGATTAATTCTGGTCATTTCCCGGAGAAAGAACAAGATGTTTTAATGGCCAGTTATCTCACGCACCTGAATTGGTTTGGTCTGCAGACACCAGCTGAATGTCTAGGGATTGTTTAATTTCCTAAGTGCCTGTAAAATCACATAAAAGCGTGACCTTGCTGAAAACCAGCCTTTATGTTAATTATTTCTCTTATCACACATTTTTGCTCCCAGGCATTCACATGTGGGCGTTCTGTGCTCTCTGTAAGAGCCTTGAGGTCGGCTGCGAGCACCCTGCTTGTGCTCACAGTGTGAGGCAGGTGTTCTCCAGGCGCTGGGGGACAGGGCAGAGTGGTCCCAGGACGGTACCCCGGGATGACTGGCATCTTGCCTTTGCCCTTTGTATTGTGGCAGCACAGATGGAACACGGGGCTTTCCTGGGGTGACACTCAAGGCTCCTTTCCCCTGTCCCGCAGCCCCTGTGCTCTCTCCTGGGTCCCAAGTGCACCAGGCGCAACTAAGCACCTCTTCCCAAGAAGGTAACTTGATATGTTTTTTTTTTTGTTTAGGGCTCAAAATTTGGACGCGGAATCGGACTCACTCAAACTTCTCAACGTGCCTCTGCTCGGAGATCATTCGGAAGATCCAAGAGATTTAGTATCACTCGCTCCCTTGATGATCTTGAGGTAATTTAATTTTAGTTTTTCTTCTTTAGCCTTTTAAAAATGAAAATCCATCTTGCAGATGCATCTAAGCCATCTTTGATTCCTGCTCTGATCCCCCCCTGCCCTGCGTGCCGAGCACCGTCCTCCAGTGGGGACTTTGGCAGCACAAAGATGACCTTTTCTGCCCCGCAGCGGCTCCAGGCCGTCTCCGGCCACGTGTATGCCATGTCTAGCACCGGCCACCTCCAGATGCACGTCTAGACCCGCATGCGTCCTCTAGGTACAGATGCTTCATAGACGTGTGCGAGAACTCCGAGTGGGGGCTATCACCACCCCCTTTTAAAGATAAGACAGTGATGTGCAGGTACTCAGGGTATCATTTTGTATGGTTCTTTTATCTATATTCCTTTAAAAAATCCATAGGCTCTACTTTCAGAGGAGTTTTAGGTCCACAGAAAAGTTAAGCAGCAAGTTCAGAGACCCCCATGGGCCCCCATTTCCCATTGTTGTGGGACGTTTGTGGCCATTGCCAGGGTGGATACATTACTGTCAGCGTGAGGTCACGGTTTGCCCGAGAGGTCACGGGTTTGGATAAACATGCCACATCACCCGGCCGGCTCTGTGGAGCCACACGGAGCAGATCCGCTGTCCCGGAAACCCCCGTGCTGCACCTGTCCGCCCCTCCCCCCTTCCCTCCAGACCCTGGGCAACCTGACCCGACTGGTTCATTTTGTGTGTTTAAAAATTGTAGGCAGGTACTGTCGTAGTTTGTCTTATTCTGCCACTTTTAAACCTTGCATTATATTTTCAAGGTTTATCTTCATAATTTTAGTTGAGTTATTTTACATGTCATGTGGCGTTCCCTTATGAACAGGCTACAGGTTTTATCCATCCGGCTACTAATGGGCACCTGGTGAAGGCGGGAATAGTTTGCCTGGAGTGGAACCTCAGTGGGCCTCCTCGAGCACCTGGGGGACTTCCCAGTAGTGAAGTCTCTGGGTGACCGGCGTGGCCAGGTGCCGCTCACATGGCTGTGGGTCCCTCAGCCCCTCTCCGGCGGTGGGCTCTGCCAGGCTTGAATTGCTCTACTTCAGTGAAGCGGCTCTCTTGTTTTGATTTGCATTTCCCTGATTATGAGTGAGGCCGAGAGTTCCCTCCCTTGTGGGTTTTTGGCTGTTCACGTTTTCTCCTTTTTGAATTAGTAGCCTATTCATATGTTTCTGTTGTGTTGTGTGGCCGTTTTGTATATATATGTATATTGCTTGTGTGTTTGTGTGTGTACTAGTTCTTTATTCTGGATATGGGTCCTTTGTTAGATAAATGTTTTGAAAATATCTTCTTTGTGGCCTATTTCCATCTTTGTTTAGGGTGTCTTTAGTTATATATATTTGGTTATAGTAAAATATTATAACATAAAATTTACCATTTTTAAGTGTATAGTCAGTGGCAGGAAGCGCATTCACATCCCCACCATCCACCCACAGAACTTGCCATCTCCCCGAACTGGAGCTTTGTCCCCATTAAACACTTACCCCGTCTCCTCCTCTGCCCCTGACACCCGCCACCCTGCTTCTCTCTCCATGGACTTGACTGTTCCAGGCGCCTCATGTAAGTGGAGTCATACAGGATTTGTCCCTTTGTGCCTGGCTTATTTCTGAGCGTGATGTCTTCTCAGGTCACCCATGTGGGGCACGTGCCAGCACTCCCTTCCGCTTTAAGGCTGAACGATGGATGGGGTTGTGCTCACCCACTCCTTCATCAGTGCGCACCGGGCTGCTTACACCTTTTGGTGAATGTGGGTAATGCTGCTGTGAACACAGGTGTGCAAGTATCTGTTTGCATGTAGTTATAGTTTAAGAATTAACTCCAAACAAGGTAATTTCTTACAGACTCAGTAATAATGAACTGGAATAAACTGACTTTGGTTGTATTTTGCTTAAAACTGTAAGTTAATTTGTGTTTTATGTGAAATTGAAATCATGGCATATTACAGCCAGATTGGGCTTTTGAAACTATCTCATTTTCTAGATGAGGGAAATGAGAATCAGGCTGGATTGGGGTGGTTTTCAGAGTCTGAGGGTGGGTTGCAGGGTGGCAGAGAGCATGGTACTGGGATGCACATGAGAATGGCCACAGGACTGCCCCCTGCCGTCTTGAGGTCACCTGAGGCCAGCATGCTTGTGTTGGTCAAGCAGCAGTCAGAACAGGCTGCGAGGGGCACCCGTGCTGTAATGGAAATAACAAGGGTGTGCGTGCTGCCCTCAGGGCTAGGCCTGCCTGCTGAGGGCCCCGGAGCCGTGGGGGTTGTGCCTGGAAGTGGGTCTTGGCGAAGCCTGCATTCTAGGTCTAGGAATTTTGCCAAGTGTTGCCTTGCTTTTTTCCGGGAGGAGGGTTTGTGAGGGGTCTGAGCCTCCGAGAGGTGAAGAGCTCGAGTGCGCGGGCTCGGTGGTGGCGGCACGCACTCCGGTTCCCCTTTCCAGGACTCGTGATGGAGGAGCATTCCACGTGGCTGTGGTCATTGCGATCTACTCCACCCCAGAGGAAGTGTGAGGGCTTCCAGCACAAGCAGACGAGTGTTTGCCGTTGTCCGTGGCATTGACTGAGGGCGGGGCCTTCTATCTCTGATGTGCCCCCACAGAGGTAGTTAGGATCTGCCTTTCACAGAGGGGGAGGAGAAGACAGAGGCGCCTGCCGCCACTGCACGTGGGACCTTACCTTTGTCAGAACCTACGTCAGAGACATGGGATTGAATCTGCTCACTTGTTTGCCTGAAGATTTCAAAGTATAGAAGTGACAAATAACCGTCTTTAACACTGCTTGCTGGGAAGCTGTTTCTAAGGGGAGCCTGTCTCTGCCTCTCGTGGAGGTTCCTCTTCGGCAGGTGTGCTGGGCAGCCTCTGAGCACGTCCCCCGCTGACCTTCCCCCCTCTCTCCCCAGGGCACCTGCGGCTTTGACATCTTGCCTGTAGTTGGTGCTTGATCATCCTGAGCCTCTTGGTAACACTCTCTTAGCGCTGCACCCTGCCAGGGCCCTGGGGTTCTTTCAGCTGCCACCAGCCTGGCCCCTCTGCACAAGTCCAGTTCCGAGTCCACTTCCTGCGGCCCCTCAGGACACCAGTGTCTCAGGTCGGGTCCCCTAGGGGAGGCTCTGATGGTGGGACTCAGTAGGGACCCACATGAAATGGGATGATAACATGGTAGTTGTCTGGGTCACTCCAAATGAGTGGTAACTGTATAAAACAAGAATAACTATGTTGCATTTGGTTTAAAAAGTGAATAAAATTAAATCACACCACAGCAAAGGCATGAGTTCTGGGAGCAGGTAGACTGAGTCTGGGCTCAGGTGCTTCCACTGGCTAGGAAGAGAGTGAAGGTGCCAGTTAATGTTCAATTCTTATAAGGTAAGGATGCATATTGCAACCTCCAGGGTAATCTAAGACAATAAAATAATGAATAAAGTTTAAGTTAATAGAAAGAAAAAATTGAATAATTAAACATACTCCTCTGGAATGAATGTGAGAAAAAACGGGAAACAAAGCAAAGCACAGGACGGACAGCATTTAGCAAAGCAGCAGGGTTCAGGTCAAACGTGTCAGGGTCTGTCCAGACTTCAAGTGACAAGTAGTCCAGTCAAAGAGCTTGTCTCTGTGTACCTTTGTATTTCTCATTACTGTTTGGTTCTCTGTCTCTTGCACTAGATTTTAAGTCTCCAGGAGTGCAGGAACTATTAAGTTTTGTTCATTGTTTCCTGTTCCTAGTTCAGTGTGTGGCATACAGGAGATGCTCAATAAATGTTCTTGAACAAATAAATGACAACAATGTTAACAAAAAAGAAGAGGTTGTCAGACTGCATTAATAATCTGATTATGCTGTTTACTGGAGACACATGTAAAATTTAAGAATACAGAAATGTGAATGAAAAAATGGAAGTGGGTACACCATGTACGACTAATCAGAATGGCAACGTGGCTGCAGTCGTATCAAAGGAGACCCTCACGCAAAAGCCATTACCACAGATAAAAAGGGACCTTCGCATGGTAAAAGGCAGCGGCAAGTTATAATTCTAAATTTTGTGTGCATTCAATAACGTTGTCTCAACATACCTAATGCAAAAAAGACATACAGATGCAATGCAGTTTTAATCAAAATCCCAGCAGGTGTTTTGTGGAAACAGAACATGATTCCAAAATTTTCATGGAAATGCAAAAGGCCAAGAGTAGGCAAGATATTCTTGAAGTAGCATAAGGTGGGAGGACTTGCTTTAACAGCTGTCAGAACTCATTACAAAGCTGGAGTAGTTGAAGGCTGTGTGCGTTCGGCACAGAGATGCAGTGGGGCAGAGGCAGGCACAGTGCAGAGTCAGTGCCTGCACACCCTTGGCTATGCGTGCCAAGCAGGGTCTTTTCAGTGGGGCTGGAATAAGTAGACATCCACATAGAAAAGAAAGAAAGAGACAGTCGGTTCTCCCTCGTGCCCTGCAAACATGATTCATTCCAGCTGTGTTGCAGGTGTAACTGTGAAGGGCAGAATAAGACAGCTACTGGGGGGCAATGTAAGCACATGTCTCCATGGTGTTGGGCAGGACTCAGGGACTCTGAGCCTCTGGTTATCGAGGGTGGGGCAGGAAGGCTTCTGGGAGCCTGAGGGTCTGGGGGTAGGAGAGGATGTCTGGGGGCACTAGGTGGGCATCTGGTACTGGGACACCTGGAAGGAGGCCTGGCTCGTGGGGCACATTTTGGGGGATGATTGAGGAAGTGGTCCAGGGATGGGTGGGGCAGGGTGGCCCTGACAGCAGAGGTGAGTGGCCATGTGTGCCAGGGGTCCCCACTGGGTTGGGTGCTCCACTGGGTCAGATCGTCTGTGACTTGAAACATCACATTCCCAGTCTGGCAAGCAGCCCTGAGATGGACAGGGACATTGTTTAAGGGGTCGTGGTGGTCTTGTGTTCTCTCAGGGAGCCCAGAGCTCTCATTGTACTCAGTTTAAATGCTGGACTGCTTGTAGGCAGTGGGACCTGTGTGCTGGGGTTGGCCCCGCTCGGACCTCTGGTCTGACACCACGCCTACAGCCTCAGCCACCCCTAGCTGGGGCCTCCCTAGCTGGGACTTCAAGGTCAGCTCCTCCCCCTGGCAGGGCCCATGCAGTGGGGGAGCACCCTGAGCTGCAGGGACAGGCACCACCCCAGGCAGTGTAGCCGACGGCCCCTGGGTCGCCAGCCTGCCCCACTGTTGTAGGTGTGACAGTGAACCTTAGGCCATAGGGAATACCATTATCCTGCTTTACAGCACGGAGACTGAGCGCCAAGGACTGCAGCTGGCTTCAGAGCCATGCTCCTGGGGTGCTGGACTTCCGCATGTGCAGACTCTCCCAGGACACCTGAGCCCTGCGGGCCAGCCCACGAGTCTGTGCATCTGCCGTGGCCTTCTGTTTGTCCCATACTGTTTCTACATGGGGACACAGCGTCCTGGGAGAGTGATCCTGCTGTCAGGGGACTCACTGTCCAGGTACAAGAGAGATGAACAAACGCAGGGACAGGAAGGCCTCAGGCAGGGTGGCGCTGGGGAGCCAGGCTAGGTATGTGGGGGAGATGGGACTCCTCAGCATGCTGTGGTCACAGCCCCTCCGAGGAGGGGACAGTCATGCCGAGCTTCAGTGCTAAGAGAGACCAGCACACGAAGGCCCAGGGGACAGAGAGAGGCCAGGCTGAGACTCTGGGTTTTATTCCAAGTGTGACAAAGCTTTTGGGGAAACGCTGAGGGGGAGAGCTCCTCTTCCTGTGTCAGAGTCCAGAATTTGGGGCTGTTAGTAGAGCATCTCCTGGTGGCTTTGTGGGCCTGCCTGGAGGACTGGGCATGGCCCCTGCGGGAGGAAGGTACATGGGGGTGTTTGGAAGGTGCTCTGATGGCAGGTGGAGGCCAGGAGATTCACCAAGGGGCAGTGCTGGGGGAGAAGGCCTAGACCTCTCCTGAAGCAGCTGGAGGCTACGTCCAAGCCCTTGAAATGAGGTCCCTGGTTCCATGAGCTGCCTGTGTCGGAGGCTTAGAGGAAGCTCTCAAGTTTCCAAATGGCCAGGAGGGACCACCACCCATCAGACTAGAGAGCACTGGAGGGGGGACCTGGGAGAGCCAGCGGGAGCCTGGGGAGCTAGAGCCCAGCAGAGAGGTGGGACAGGGGTTAGGGCCTCAGTCTGCAAACTGGTCCTCAGGCTGGATCCACTCTCAGCTTGTCTTGTGAATAAAGCCTTTTTGGAACACAGCACACCATTCGCAGAGTTGAGCAGTAGAGACAGAGCTGAAGTATTTACTCCTGGCTCTTCTCTGAACAGGCTTCTGCACCCTGGTTAAAGGCAGGGGCGAGCTTGCCCCCAGCACCAGGGCCCAGAGAGCCAGAGCGGACGAGGGACCCAGGCCTGCCTCCCATGCTCTCCGGTATTCTCCAAGCTGTGGGTGAGGTCCTCAGCCCCTTGCCAGGGCTGGAGACGTCACCCCTTTCCGGACTAGTGAGTGCCAGGCCCGCGTGTCCTGCTGCCCCGGGATGCCCCCCCCCCACCGGCTGCAGCCAGCTGGTACCCCTGACCTGCCCTCCTCTCACCTCTCCCAGCGCCCAGCTCCCACTCCATCTTGGTCCTTTCTCTGCACCACCAACTAGATTGTTTTGCTGGGAGGAAGCGGTTGGTTTCTCTCACCTGAGTTGAACCCGGTTGTGGGGAGGCGGCAGTGGGTGCTGGGGGGCAGGCAGGTGGTGCTGGTGGGGACTGGCGGTGCAGTGCGGGGCCTGGACAGCAGGGGGTGCTCAGGGCACACATTTCCTCTGAACTCAGGCTGACTGTGCCTGTGGGTGAGGAGGGAGGGTGGGGCGGTGCTGAAGGAGGGCAGCCAAGGCGGTAGGTCGCGAATGGTTAGACTGCTTACCTCCACCAGGGGCAGAGGGCTGTGCCTGGGGAGCCCTGGCGGCCGCAGGAGGGCGGGCTCAGCCGCAGGGAGGGCCTGGGAACACTCCAGGTGTCAGCCCTGCGGCCCCACCTTTCATCCACTCAGCAAGCCCTGCGGCTTCTTCCTTGGGCGTCTTGGGCACCCCTGAGTGTGCAGGCGGCCTGACCCTTGCCTGCCTGTTCTTGTCAGGGCTTTGTTGGGGGTAGGGGTGGGCGGGCATCAGAGCTCATGTCCTTTCTGTTGCTTAGACCCTTTAGTGCAGCATGGGTGTCCGTTACCTTCTGGCCCGGCTGTGCCCAGTACGGGCTGGAGGTCCTGGTGGGCCCAGGGCATTAAGGAAAATGTGCCCCTCTCCCTGCAAGACCCCCTGGTGAAAATCCCACAGTTACTGTCCAGAACCTCCTGTGTGTTTTCTCTAAAAGTGCATGTGTGCACGTATGTGCATGTGCCGGGTGTGGGCATGCTGGGGGTGGACATGGAGGGGCCCCGAGTGTCAGGAGTGTGCAGGGAGATTGCTGTGTCCGGCTCCCTGCCTGTCGGCCTGGCCAGCCCGTGTTCCCGCCTTGCCTGTCTGCCAAGCGCCTGGGCGTGCTCCTCTCGGTTGCCTTGCTGCCCTTGGCATGAGGTGTGGC
>JAQQAC010002594.1:90326014-90349842 GCA_029783875.1 Phataginus tricuspis | reverse complement strand
CCCCCCCCCCCCCCCCCCCCGTCGTGCCTCACAGCTCTGCTTGGTAAAGACCAGGAACTCCTAGTCTCCTGCCCTGGGGAACAGAGAAGCAGGTGGGCCAAGGGCTTTCGATGTGATGCCGCTCCTGGTCTTGCAGGCCAACCCCAGGACCCCTGGAGGCCTGGACAGGGGAGCACCCTTCCTGTGGCTTGTTGGCTCAGTCCCCACCCCTCCCCAAGGAGGAGCAGCTCAGCAGAGGGAGGCGGGGCTGCTCCAGCCGGTCCTGCCCAGCCCTGGGCCCAGGCCCTGCCTCTCACCAGTCCCAGCTTTTCCCTGCAGCCTCCCTCCCTGGCCTGTTCCCCCTTGCCCGGCCCTCACACTGCCCAGCATCTCCTCTCCTGTGCACCAGGCTGAGCTGTCCCTGCCCTCAGCCGGGCTTCGTGGCTTAGGGGGGCGGTGGTGGCCTCTGCTCCTTGCCTGCTCTTGCTTCAAGGCCACTGTGTGCAGCCCTCTTGAGCAAAGCTGTCTGAGGAGGCTCTGGCTGAGGTCCATTCTTTGTTCAATTTTCACCTTCCAGGCAGGCATTGCCCATTTCTGCATTAAACACAGATTCTGTTCACTGCACACTCATTTGGGGAGTGCCTGTGTTTCTCCCATGGAAAAACAAAAGTAAGGGTGGGGGCAGCATATTCCAGGTGGTGGCCTGATCCCAAACCCCAAGGCCACCATCCCAGCCTGTTGCTGGCCCTGCGGGCGTCGAGTAAGCGACCTGGACGCGATGTTCCCTTGAGGTCTGAGGCAGTCTAACACTCAGGGGTGCAAACTCCATGAACTCCTGGAACCTGTGCGGACGGGATGCTGGCACTGCCCTGTGAGATCTGGCTAGTAAAGAAGCACTTTGGGGTGAGCAGATACCCCCAAATCTCCAGGATGTTGCAGTGGCACCCAAGTTCTAGAAACAGTATTCTTGTTCTTTTCCTTCTTCCCTTTTAAGCCAGTATCTCCCCTGCTTCCCTCACTTCAGGCTGTGGCAGGTGTCAGAAGACAAAGCAGATTACCGAATAGAGGCGGGTTTTAGAACATGGCAGATCCTGAGGGCTGGCACCGTGTAAACTCGTGCACACGCAGGCTTATAATAGAACCGTCAGCGACTGTAATTAAGGCTGCGAGCGGCAGCGCTGCTGAAAACCAGTTCTCCGCAGCTGTTGTGCTTACAGAGCAATTACGCCGATCAGCTGAAGTTTTATTCTGATTTGGTAGAGGAAATACTTTTAAGATGATCTCACAGTGTGATTTATGTAAACGGCCTTTTTTTCCTTCATGCGAGACAATCGAGATAGTCTGAATCCCTGGCAAACCACCGCTTCCTGCAGTGTCCTGTTGCCATGGGTTACGAAGGGAGCAAAATGGAACTTCATCTGAAATGTCTTTAAACTTCCTGGCGTGCACAGGCATGCTGCCCTGGCAAATGGTACAGCTCGGATCTGTGTGCCCGGTGTGGTTCGGGAGTTTTCTTGTCTTAAGATGAATTTGGGAAAAGGGTTGTCAAACGAAACACACATTTTTATCCATCAGCAGGTAAGTTACTCCAGCTGTTTCTCATCATTTAAACAAAATTGTTGTAAGAAAACTTGGCATCTTGGTTACTGCTTTATTTTCAGCCTGCCTAGTGAATGGGAGCTGTTAGGTGTAAAGTTTGAAAACACTTTTTTCTTTTATCTGCCTCATGGAGCTTGAAGTGGATCCTGTGGAGGTGAGTGCCCGGCTCGGGGACCACAGACCAGCAGCCGGAGCTTGGTGGGGACCTGGTGGGGTCCACGCTGCCGTTTTAAGTCAGCAATGTCTTGTTCTTACCGCAGTGATTCTGACAGTTTAAAGATGAGTGAATTAATTTTGTTGAAGTGTTAAATTTCAACTGGATATATGTACTAAAATATGTTATGCTCTTGAAATTACTATTTTACAGCTAACATTTTCAAATGTGATGAGTTGATTCTGGAGATACATACATAGGGAACTACTGGCAATCAGATTGAATGATTGGGTATTATCTGAGGTTATAAAGTTGAATTCACTATAAAACTTTTTTTTTTTTAAGGAGAGTAAAGGTACAGGCTTTTATTTAGAAATAAAGTGAGAGGAAAGAGCTCCTGGCTAACGCCAGGAGGGGACAAGAGAGCCCTATAAAACTTTTAAAAAAAGGTTTGAGATTAAAAAGAACTTTTATTTTCTTCTTGTTAATGTAAAGGTACCAATAAATTTAAATAAAATTTTCACAGAAGATTGTCACTAATTACTAGGTACCAATTTTCTGTTATTTTCTGAGTTGTTTCATCTCGCTCTTTTTCCTGATCTCTGATTCACGCCTTCTGTAGATGACCACGGGAGAAACTGCTCGCTCAGAGGGACGGGCTGGTTGCTAGTCCAGGAGTATGAGCTGCATGCTGCCTTTTAAGTGGAAAATAGAAATAGGTCTACTGGACAGGTCAGGAGCTATCCTTATGAAGTAGGTACAGATTTTAATATATTTGAAAAATATTCAGTATGTATTTTGGAAACCCTTGTACTAAGAAAACTGACCTGAGAGAGCACAGGGGCAGCTCTGATGTCCATGGTATGGCAGCGTGTAGGGCCCACTGCCGTCCTTGGGGAGGGGGCCTGGATGTACTATGTCCTTACTGGGCCTGTTAACCAGTTATTATTTGTACATATACGAAAGCTGCATTTTCATTTCAATAACATATAAAGGTAAGTTTATAAAATCTTTTTTATTCTGAGTAAAAAAAATAGGTCACTAAAAATGTGCCTTTTAGTCTGCCTATGTAAATGATTTGGACTCATTGGAAATGTCTGCAAATGCTTCAACTGGCAAGTAAGTTGTTCATGTGAATGTGTCGGCAAAATATGGCTGCTACAGTCGTATGTGAAGCGATAGGAAATGAGCAGCCGCCTGTCCTCCTGTGGAGAGGTGTGTTGAAAGGTTGTGGGGGCAGTTTGGGACCGCCATGGGAGCGGGCAGGATGTGCCGTGCTTTCCAGATTAGTCAACGCGGAGGCTGCCTCTCCAGTGTTGAAGAAGCCACGTGGTGCAGAGAAGGAAAGCTGGGGAAGCCGTGTGGGGAGGTGGCTCGCAACCCTGCCAGCTCTGTGATCATACATAAATTGCTTCTACCTCTGAGCCTCAGATTGTTCATCTTCAAAATGGTGGTGTTGCAGGAAAGCCAGGCCTCTATCCACAATATACGTGCACGATAAAAGCTGTGTGGTGAGGGTGCTCTGTGTTTTTGTGAGCTTCATTCATCTTGAGGTGAACAGCTGTGAAGTCTTTGCAGCCAGGGGCCATGACCTAGAAAGAGATGAGACTCTCCCTGGCCAAATGCACTGGTCACAGTTCCCCCAGCTTCTCAAAAGTGGGGTCCAGCATAAGTAGACTTTGAAAATGTATGCGCCCCTTGGCCAAAAGAGAACATGACCCACCATACTTAAGCCACATCATGGTAGGGTGTTGCAGCCTTAGATGCTGGTAAGGTACCGATTGAGGAGACACAAACACCCACAGGCTAAACCAAACAGGAATTACCACGGAAGGCTTTAACAAGCTTCCCGTGTGACCCCCACCTGGGCCCAGCGCCCAGAGCGCCCCTGCTGGGTTTGACTCAGCCTGCTGTGGGCGGAGTCGGGGTGGGGAGCATGTTCCTCAGGGCGGCCTCCTCCTCTGTGCTGGGGCTGGGGCGGAATCCAGGAGGGTGCACACTTTGCTGTGTGCTTCCGCAGGGCAGTCCCCGCCGGGCCAGCCAGAGTGCAGGGCGGGGCAGGGCTGAGCATCCATGGCTCACAGCATCAAATGTTTTACATTCCACCCTCCTCTGAGCTGCAGGAACAGTCCCCCACTCAGCTAGGGCCTCAGCCCAGGGCATGGCCTCCTCTGGCCTGAGCAGCGTCCCTGAGCCCCGAGGAGGCCCTGCTTTGCTCTCACTTGGCATAGTGTCTGTAGCCCCTGGTGCCCACTGGGTGGAGATGGTATCTCCTTTGGCACCTGCTTCAGGTGGCCAGGCAAGCAGGGGGTGGCCACTGCATGGTCTGCCCTTTCCTTCCTGGGCATAAAATGCAGGCCATGCTGTGCTGCACACTTGGCAGAGGTTGGCCTCTCAAGGCAGTCTCCCATGATTTGGGGCACATCAGGTATAGCACGTTTGTCTTGAGGTCAGTCTGCCCAGGCTGGTGCCTTTGGGCTGCTAGAGCATGAGGGAAAAAACTTTCCAGACACCACGGCTTGAACCCTTTATGCACTGGGGCTCTGTGTAAGATCTGAAAATGAGAAAGAGGCGGTTAGACCTCCTGCCTGGCAGGGAGGGCGCCCCTCCCAGCTGTGGCAGTGATGGGGGGACAGACACTGGCATGGGGGAGGGAGGGGCTCCGTGTCTGCGCCTGGGAAGGGAAAGGGTGACAGGTCCCTGAGCCGGCAGGAGGTGGGGGCTGGGCCAGGAGGGCGACTCCGGCTGCAGCCGTGGCATCTGCCAGGACTTTGGCTGCTCCCAGGGTCCAGGACCCAGTGCCTGGGCTTCCTGGGAGGCGCCAGGCGTGCTGTCTGTGGGCTGCTGCATGGCTGCCCGGTGACCCCACTGGCCCCACCAGGAGCTGGCGTGGGGGCTGCTCAGTTTGACGCGCCTACCGGCCCTGCTCCTGGGGCTCTGCGGTGCCACACGGTGCTCAAACCCCTTCGGACCCTGCAGCTGGGGGAGGAGGGTCCTCAGCCATCCCTCTTCTTCCTTTGGTTCACAGGTCCTTTCTGGCTTTTTAGCTCTGGTCTCGTTATCTGTATGAGAGGCGCACATAGATAGGCGCTGGGTATTTGAGAGAGACTTAGTTTCTATCTCCTATCTTCCCTCTTTTTCAGGAAGACGGTCACCTTCCCTCTGTGGGAGTCGCCTAAGCTGAGTTTCCTCTCCCTCTGGCTCCGTCTGCCAGGCCTGAGCTGGTGGCCTGGGCACACCCGCCCTTCCTGCCTGCCCTGTGAGCGAGGAGGCTCTGGTCTGGGAGGTGTGGAGTTGGGGTCCTTCTCAGTGCTTGTCGTCCGTGGGAAAGAAAGGCCACGTCTCCTAAAACAGCGGGCTCTGCATTGCTCAGCTCTCCGTGGACCCTCTTACCTCACCACCCCTCCCAGCCTCTCTCCTCTTCCAGGCCCATCCGAGCTGGAGTTGAGGGGCTGCCCTTCCCACCCTGACTCTGCAGCAGGGACAGCCACCCCCCTAGACCCGGCGACTTGTGCTCCCACCTCCTGTGGAGGCTACAGAGCCCAGGTCCCCTTAGACTCCTCCTGTGCCCCAAATCTGCTGCTCCCTAGGTCTCCCCTGCCCTCTGCCCTGGCTCGCCAACCTTCGGCCTTCCAGATCAGCAGGAGGCCCTGCCCTCCACATCTGTCCCGTTGTTTATCCTCCCTTGCCCTCCGCCCACCGCCTTGCTCTGCTGCCTGGAGCCCTGGGGGCGGGGGCCTGAACTCTGCCCCAGGCAGCCCTTCTTCAACGACAGCCAGAGGCACTTGCACGTTCTCCCTCCTCTGCCCCTGCTCTCAAGTAGCCCCTGCCTTGTCTGCCTGGTGCGCCTGCGGGGACCTGACAATTATAAGCACAGGGGTCAGGGTGGAGCTGACTGTTCTGGGTTTGCCAGTTTCTTCCCTGTATCCTGCATCTGCAAGAGTCTGGTCTCAACCAGGTGCTCAGTGAACGATTTATTGAGTGAGTGGGAGCAGTCCTAGCTGGGTTTCCCCATGCCCTACCTGACCCCAAGGGCAGAGGCTGCATCCTGTAACTCATTTCCATGTCCTCTTGGGCCAGGCTGTGCCTGGCCCTCGCCAGTGAAGCTGCTGGGAGTGTTGGAGCCAGCCTGGGCAGGACAGAGGGCTTTATTTAGCTCCAGTCTTGAGTTGGCCAGGTGGAGGTTTTGAAACAGTTGGTACATCTCAGCCTTTATGAGAAAACTTTTCCTGGGGCTGGGGTCCCGCTTCAGGTGAGAGTGGGCTGCGGATTCTCGTCTCCGCCTTGTAGGCAAGCATGCTGTTTACCCCACAGGATCCCCGTGAGAGGCCAATCGAGAGCTGTACATAGGGCAGCCTCCTGCACGAAGCATTCTGAGAGGGCCAGTGTTCCTGGTGGCCTGCGGGAGCTCAGCTATCCAGTGGGAGGCTGAGGTGTGGATGCTGTCCCAGAGTCCTCTGTGACTTCCCACACCGTCTACATGCTGACATCGTGGAGACGCTTGGCTTTCTTAACCTTGGCCAGTGCGGAAAAGAGGTTTTGCAGTCTCTGTTTCAGCAGGGAGGTCAGAGTAACATCTACGTTTCTATCAAATACATGGCATCAGTGTGGAGTCTGTGTGCTGCTTTACCAGGCTGTTGCTTTGGACATTGAAAGGTCTTAATAATTGTTTATCTTAAGCTGCACCAGAGGCCTGACAGGATATTAGCTGTTACGTTCTTAGGAAATGCTGTCATTGTGGGTTTTACCTGAGCTGGTTTCTTCTGACTTTACTGAAGTTTGAAGAGCTCTTTGGGACACAAACATACACACCTGTGCACAGGCGCATAAAGCACACGTTTTAGAAAGAGAAGCACTGACTCACTCTCTCCTGTGCTTGGGGGCTCTGCCCTTATGTGCTGGTAGGCCCTGTCCCTCTTGGGCTGCATGGATGGCTATGTGCTGCTCTGTGATGCCTTCAGCCACCTAGCCATGTCCCACACCTATGTCCTGCCCCATTTGTCACTGGGCAGTGCCAAATGCCTGGAGTGCCTTCACTTTTTGGCATCACTGTCTCTTGAATCATAAGTTCTTCATTGTGAGCACCATGGTGTGAGCTTTAGGTCGTGGGCCACTTCCTTGCCTCCACCTGAGCCTCACGTCTAGCCATCTCTTTGGTTGAATCTGCTGGAAGGAAGTAGCATGAGGGGGGTGCGTGTGTGTGTGTGTTTGTGTTTGCACACTTGTGTGCATGCTTGTGGAGAGAGCTGGCGGTGGGCTAAAGCACCATGGAGTCCCAGCGGGTCAGGCCATGGAGCATGGCATCTTTGGAACAGGTCCCAGTGAGCTCCTGTGCCCCCTAACCAAGGGGCCTGGGAGCTGTCTGGCAAGGACAGTCAGCATGGCTGTGGTGGGCCTAGCCCAGGGGGCCCTGGCTAGGAAGGCTTCCCTGAGAAGGTGTCGGTGAAGCAGCAGCCCAGGCAGGTGGCCTCCCCGGGTGAGGTACAGGTGGGAGTTGGGGCTCAGGGAGGGTGCTCCCAGCCGAGGGCCTGACAGGGGTGGTCCTTCTGCACAGTGGCTCTCAGCCCACCATGGGAGATGGGTCACCTCAGGACCTTGCACATGTATCATGCACTGAGGTGTGCAGCTCTGAAGCCAGTCATGAGAAGAGCATAGACCCCAGGGTGTGCTGGGCGCTTTCCTTTCATGTTGTTCTCTCCCGTCTTATTTCCTGACAGATGCTGCTCGCAGCCCACTGCTCAGTGTGACAGCTCCTTAGAGGGCAGCGCTGGGCTGGAAGGGCCCTGGGTGGGCCGAGCGGAGGGCCGGGGCTGAGCCAGCCAGGGCACACTCCCACCAGCAGTGCTCGCGCGGGCAGGGACACCCCTCTGACGGCCTGAGGGGTCTTCCCTGCCCCACATGGACCCACTCATTTCTGTACTGGTCCAGACAGGAGTTTAAAACAGAAATGATCACTTTTTTAAAAAGTCAAATAAACATATTAGATGCAAAGCTGATTGTTCAGTTCTTAAGGTTTTCCATCATTTGGATTATGTTTCTTTGTATTTGCAACATTTGATATGTTTGGGCCACTTCATAGGCCTTTGGTCTCAATTACTTAAGAGTTACATATGGTTATTTAATATTTTTTATGTCTAAGGCAAGAAATTTTGTCAGTGGCTCAAGATTGAAAATTTATATTACTGTAAATGACTGTATACCAAAGCCATCTGGAGATGATATATTCTAATACCGGCTTTGTTTCACGTTACTAACAGAAACAACCTGGTAAAGGCTAGAGTCATTGTGTAGCACTCTTCATATAAATTACCTAAAACTTCCAAAACATTAATTCAGAATAAAATATCCATGGCATGTGTGGTCCAGACAAATTTCCTGCTGGGAATAAATCCAAATCAATTTCCACTAAACTATCAAGCTGAAGAGGCTGACTATTTTAACTTACATATGTAAAATACTCTGTAAGTTTCTTTAAAACAAATATATTTACATCAGAGTAAATGTCAGTCTTGGAGGTGTATTACAGACCATTTCAGAGCTGTGTAATTATGGGATATGTTTAAATTATAAAAACAGAAGTGCTAACTTACTGTGACCTGTTTTCACTGGCAGCTTGTCTGCGCAGCTGCACTTTTTGTAAGGGCTGCGTGTGGGTATGGGGGCTCGGGGAGGACTGAGAAGTGTGGCTGATGAAGACAAGTTAGTGACACAGATCGTACTGGGGGCCAGAATAAGCACTAAGAGTGGCAAGTTTTAGGTCATAAGGATGTTTGTAGTGGTCTAAGTATTCTAGGTGTTGGGAATGCCTAATTTGAAAAGTCACCCTTGGTGAGATCTTTGGGAATTATCTGTGGGAGTTTCTGAATCTTTGCCATTTCAGACTGTTTCCCCCTGCCAGACAGATGTGCTCAGAAAATGCAAACCAGGCTTATAAAGGGTAATTTGGTCAGAATCAGACATGTCATTAATCCTGAGGCCAATAGAAATGATTTGGGGTTTCCCTGCTTTTCCTGCGCCCCCTGTTGTCAACAGGTTGCTTGCCTGCGCCTCCTTATCCCTCAGTCCTGCAGGCACTGGCTGCCAGTAAAGCCCACTGGCCCCCAGGCCGGGCAGCTGCCCAGCCCCATGACAGCACTGTCACCAAGGGCACTGACCGCCTCGCCTCTTTAAGCCTTACCTCCTGATAGAATGCGCCCCCAGGCTGTGCTCCGTAGCCTGTTTCTGTGTCCTTCTCGAATGGCCAAGGACTCAGGCACTGAGTGGGGACCGAGTGGGCCCTTTGTGTGCAGGCAGATGGATGTTGGTTGATATAATGCCATGGCTCTGTTACTCCCAAGGGTGTGCTTACAAATGGAATAAGTACTAGATGGGAAACAGAAAAATTAGCTCAGTGGTAACTGTACATTATTTATTTGCAAATTAAGTCATTTGGTCAGGAAATGCCATTACCTGTTTCTCTGGAAGTATGTAAACTTGGAAGAGGACAGAGGTTTCATGTCCAGGTCATACTAAAATATGTCTCCATGGAGCTTTACTGTTGATTAGCGTCTGGTTGGGGTATAAACAGGTGCCAGGGGAACAAGCTGTGAACAAAGGACTGTGGAGCTGGCGCCGTGATGCTGTCTCAGGCTGGTTTGTGTGAGGAACAACCCCGGTGAGCCCATCTTTATCAAGGACTTCTGTGTGGGTCTTAGGGGCTTTGAGAAGATGTGGGGCCAGGCAGGGGATATCCATAACCCGAGTGCCTACAGGCCCCTCCAGGAGAACCTCACACACAGAGGCCACCAGCCTATGGCTCCCCGGTTGCCTAGAACTTGCCTTAGAGTTTCGGGTTTGGAAAGTACTCTTTTGGCACAACTACCAGCCTGGGGAAGGAAAGGAAATACACCACTTGAAGCTGTGGCTCAAGATTTTTAGCCCCTCCTTTACTTTTTCTGGAGCAGCAGCATATTAAAAAAGCATGTTTGTTTCTGTTCTCTCTTCACAATTTTTCTATAAATCTAAAACTATTCTAAAAACCAAAGTATATTTTTTAAAGAGCATGTTTGTTGAACTTTACTTGGATCTGTTCGTACTGCCCGAAGGGCCCCCCACAGGCTGGAGTCTTGGTAGCCTCCCTGCGAGATGCAGCAGGAGTGGCCCCTCAGCCCGAGCCTTCAGCGGACACCCTGAGCCTGCCCTGCTCACCTTGTCCATGCCTCCGATCCCCTGCCCCCTGGGGCACCCCATTCTCATCTGCCACCTCCTTCAGTCTCTTATTAGTGTCAGGGATACCCCCTCTCCTGGATCTTGAGTTTCAGTTCATTTGGGGGATGTGTGTAGAGCTATTTTTAGTGCATTTTGTTCAGTCTGCTAAAGCCCGAGATTTTAGTTTAAGTGTGAGTGTAACATGAAGTGAACTGCATCCTTCATATTATACAGTTTGCATTTTATGATATAGTTTTCAGATACTGACAGCATTCTGATTTTGTGTACAGCCTTGCAGATTTTCTCTTCATAGTCTCAAGGGACTAATTGGCCTTTGATGTTACTGCACTTATGATCCAGCACGGGAAGAACAGCTTCCCGAAGTGTGCTTGTCATTCTGGGAGAGGGGCTTACCTTGGGCTTCTGTAGCAGAGGTCAGGCCCTTGGAGGGTGAGGGCTGATGACCAAGGACTGGCTTGCTGGCCTGTCTGATAAGACAAAGTTTAAAATCTGGACATGCAAGAGCATATGTTTTTACTCTTGAAAAGGTATTAATAAGGTGCCAGTATCTAGTTTCAGAGTATTTCTGAGCTGGGACTCATGATAGTTTCAAACAGTGACATGCCGCTATTCTAACACCATCAGGAAGTGACTTCCTCTGGCTGTCAGAGGCCAGGCCCTTTGTTTGGGGGAGAGTGTGGGTCCTTTTGTCTTAACAAGTGTAAGTCTCATGAGGTGAGGGGTGGAGACCAGTTCTGCTTGGAATGGGAGAGAGTCCCCAGTCTCCATGCAGGCCAGGAGGCAGGGCTTGGGGGCCCGGGTGCTGGGGTGCAGTGCTGGAATGGCGAGTTTGGGGTGCCGTGGCCATGTTTGGCTCACTGTACAGGGAGACGGCACACATGTGCTCTTGCCGCCTCGTGGTGAGGATGCACTGTGGCTCTTGTCACGATGGGAGAGGGCACTCCAACTGGAAGTCTGGCTAGTCTGGGGGTATCCCTGGGCCTCACGTGTTTGGATTTTGGCTTTAGGCATCTTAAAATATGATCTTTGGTGTGGGAGGCCCAGGATTTGGGAGGGTGTCATGCACGGCCTCACTCTGTTCGTGAGCCAGACGGGCCCACATGCATCTCTTCCCTCCGTCAGCCACACTCGATCTCACCTGCCTCTGCGGAGAGGGACAGGAGCGCCAGGCCATTTCCAAGCTGGGGTCCTGGGGATTGCACAGCAAGAACTGAGCCCACGGAGGCCCCTCTGCGGCCACTGAGGAGCGCGGTCGGTGAAGACACAGGCACAGTGGACGCCCAACCCTGCTGCTAGTATCAGGCCCTCTTGGTCAGCGTGGCTGCCTCTGGGCCCTTGCCAGCATGCTGCTCTCCGGGGCTGTGGCCTGTCTGGCAGTCTCAACAAGGTCGTAGGTTGCCCCTTTGTGGAACCCGCTGCCCTTTGAGCATGTTGTCCTTCCCACAGTGGCTCCCTTATGGCTTCCTGGCTTCCGTGCCACCTCCTTCCCCACCCCTGCCCCTGCGCCTTCCCTGACTTCGCCACATGGGGGGGGGGCAGGGCAGCCGAGAGCCCTCTGGCCCACAAGCGTGCCCCCAGGTAGTCCTTCTCAGACGCTCCCATCAGAGAACCACAGCAGCTTCAAGGCTCTGACGTCCGCCGTCCCAGGACCTCCTTCTTGGCCTTCTCTGTCCCGTACCAGCCTGGGTCTTGTCTGGCACAACTTGTTTGTTCTTGTGTCTGGTGCCTCTGAGCCAGCCGCCCTCCTCTCCTCCTGGGATGCTTCCCCCACTGCCTGCTCCTGGGTGCCCCTGCACCACATGGTGGGTGGTGGGGACCCGTGTCCAGGGCACGGCTGTGAGCCAGCCCTGCTCTGCCAACCCTGGGGAGCGGTCTTACCCGCCCGGGCCTGGGTTCCGCCCAGCCTGGTGCCTGGTGGGGGCGTGCCATCCTAGGGCCCTGGGCGCGGCCCACTTAAGCAAGAGCCTGAACGGACTGCTCGCGGGGGGCCTGCCCCCTTGGTCCCGTGTGCGCCGCTGCGCCGCTGCTGAAGACCTGGGCGATCCGGCTGGAATCTAAGGTGCCCTCTGAGGCTTTGGCCCAGCCTGTGAGGTGACTTGTGTTCACATGAGAGCAATGACAGCGTCCTCATGGTCCTGGTGTCCCTGCCGGCCTGGTCTGGGCGGGGTTTCCTCAGGAAGTGGGAGCGTGACCCTGACTCACGCAGGTGTCTGGTGCTCCTCCGCACCTGTACTGAGAACCAAGAACCTTCCAGAGAGTCTCCCAGTTTGCTTCACAGATGGACGTGTTGTTTCCTGACTTCTGTCACGAGACTTAATTAACCCATGTCTTTCTCTCTTTTCTTTCAGTCTGCAACTGTATCTGATGGTGGTAAGTCACAATTTCTGATGTGTATTTTTATTATTTTTAATGAAGTTTTCAAATTGTGAAAGTGTATTTGCCATTGACTCACTCGAAAAAGATGTGTTCCTTTTCCTGTCCCCTTGGGGGAGGGTTTTAGTTAGGGCTAATTTGGTGGGGAGGGGCGCTGTATGTGGTCCCCAGGGGCCAGAACATGAGTCTTCGCAGCCGTTTGTTGCAGAGACGTGTCACGGACCTGAACCTGAGTGGGATGGAGCACCTGCAGGTCTGTGCAGCCATCCTGCCACACACCTGTTCTTGACAAGCCAAAGCATGCTGTCCCTTGTATAACCAGCTTTTACACCGCAAGTGAAGATTTCAAAGTTCTTGCTGAATTTGAGCACTTTCAGAAATGAGGGTGAGACTCAGGGGCTGCGTTTCCCTTTCTTAGGAAAAGAGCAGTGGAGGAACTCTGAGTTGTGGGCTGAAGAGGATCCAGAGCTTTCTGCCTTTAAGTGTGTGTGTGTGGGAATTCTTTTAATGGGACTGATCTGTAAAGGAAATGGCCACAAATGTCTTATTTCACTTAAGATTTCCCTGACATAGCTTTATCATTTTAGTTTATGATTTTTAAAAAACTTGATTTGTTGAGTTTCTTCCAAATGTCCCTTCTTTCTTAGAATATGCATAAAGTCCTCTGCTCACAAGTGCTTTTCACATTTTCATTTTATCTATTCTTCCCTCTTTTGAGCATTAAATTCTACAATTTATCAAACGGCATCGGCCCTGTGTTTTCGTTGGCTGCTGTCTGGGGTCCGAGGTACTGGCGATGGCGGTAACAGCTGCCCGAGGCTGCCCCTGAGTGTGAGGAAATGGAAAGCAGAGTGTGGTTTTCTCTGTCCCACACCTGCTGGCCTCAGCCCCGGGCCTCAGAAAGGCTGGCTTGTCCATGGAGGGCCAAGGAGTCTGGAACCCCCCACCTCCGCTCAGAAGGCGTGGCAGCCGGTGCCTGCGGCCAGCGATGCCTGCAATCGGCCGTGGGAAGTGGAGGGAGTGTGTATTGAATTACAGACGTGCTCATACCTGGGGCTGAGACCACAGATCCTGAGGTTTGTGTTTGGCGATTTAAGTTTTTTAGTAAATGGAATTATGTTACCTGTTTTATGTACAATGATAATCATGCCATTTACTTAATCTTAAGCTATGAGTGGGAAAAACTTCCCTAATGAAAAGAAATAGGACCTGTAACCAAATCCACGATGAAAGCAAGTGTTTTTTGTAATCTTCTGTCACGCTGACCCTTTCTCCTGGGTTCTAAATTGCCTTTTGTGGTAGAGACATTCAGTTCTGCAGGAAATGTATGCATTTGAGAGGTTTGTCTAATATGTTCATTTAATCATAAGTATTGAGCTTTATTCATCTCTAATGTTTTCTCCTGTCAGCAGTACATGTATGAGAGTTTTATGATATGGTTCATTTTAGAATTTTTTAAAAGATAAACTTCCCAAGTGTGGGAAATCCTGACTCACAGCCTGCAGGTCCTCTCTGGGGAAGTGGGGTCCTGCTGACCCCTGTGGCCCCCTCCCCCCATGAGGGCCTTCTGGCCCCCGGCCCCTGCTTCTCTTCCTGCCTCCGGAGTGTGGTGTCACTCGGGACGGGCCCCTTCCCCGTGGCCCCCTCTGTGGCAGGGGAGGGAGGGGAAAGGCCACTGTCTCATGAGCACACCCTCAGTTTCAGGGACTGCACCACATAGCTATGTATTTAATTTTTCATGGTTTTATTATTTTCCCTTCATTTCTTTTCTGATTATAAGTAAGAAAATAAAATCATCTCCTTTACTTCACATGGTAGTTCTAGGAGGTGTGTATTCTGTTGTACTGCCTTCACAGGCAATGAACTGAGGTGGAAGGAAGGGAACTCAGTCAGGGCCACGTTCATCACCTAGGCGCCAGGCCAGGCTGCTGGGACTCAGAGGCTGGGGTCTACCTGACCTCAGGGCCGCGAGGGGGAGCCCCTGGCTGACAGCACCGGCTCCGGCCCCAGCCCCTCCAGTCCCGACACCCCGCTTCCTGGCACAGCTCAGGTGGAAAAGGAAACCCTGTTTCCACCCGCTCTTCTTGGTAGTGGCTGGGCGTTTTGTAGACAGGCTCCAAGCAGACACATGGAGGACGTGTCACACAGAGCTGCTGTCCTGTTCCTTGTCGGCAGGTTGCGGCCGTTCCCACCTAGCCACCAGCCCAGCCTTGGTCACGAAGCCAGTGCCTGGTCAGCCTGGCTGGGAGACATCTCAGCTCACTCGGCTGCTGTGTTCCTTCTCACGGATGTTCTCAGTGTAGTTTTGTGCCTGTTCTTTAAGGAATCTGGGTGATGATAGTTTTGTGGTCTTTGTCAACTCCAAGTTCATCTTCTCTGTTCTCAGAAGGAGAGGGGCCCTTGACGGCTGCTCCCGGCCCAAGCCCACCCTGTGAAGGAGGGGTCAGAATTCAGTCTCCCTGGAGGACAAACCAGGACCTGGAGCTGAGGCCCAGGCAGCAGATTCTGCCTCAAGAAAAGGAAGAACGTTCTGGTATTACAGAGAGGCTTAGAAACAGACTCATCTGCCTTGTGGGAGGTTCTGCTTCTCATGGAGAACCTCCCTGGCCTCACAGGGAAGTGGACGTGTGAGGACACGCAGTGCAGGCGGGAAGCAGGCAGGCCTTCCGTGCTGGTGGGAAGGGGCCTCTGGTTCTCCGACTCTGGGGTTTTGAACAATGAATTCCCATATTTTCTCCCTCTTTTTGTACTCTATACTGCTTTGCTGCGGTGCCCCCTCCCCAACTCAGATCCTCTGGAGGTTAGAGTGTTTTCTCCTGTGGATGTGTCTCTTGAAGTTGAGAAGGTGGGGTGTTGGGGAGCATAACCCCCCACATTCACAGGCATGTGGGGCTGTGGCCGTGGCTCTGGCCTCTGGGGTCCGACAGGCCATGTGACACCTCCACTTGGCTGCCTCTGAGCAGCTTTCTCTCCACTTCCCCCCAGGCCTGCTGGTCCCAGAGCCTCCCTGTCCCTGTGGGGGTGCATGATCTTCCTTGGTCTTTCTTCCACATCCTGGCCTTGATGAGGCTGCAGCTGCCTCTACCACTCTGTTCACCTGAAGTGTGTCCCTCTGCATTCAGTCTGCCCCTGACACCGCCCCTGGCCCCTCTCTGCC
This sequence comes from Phataginus tricuspis, assembly GCA_029783875.1. Lineage (NCBI taxonomy): Eukaryota > Metazoa > Chordata > Mammalia > Pholidota > Manidae > Phataginus > Phataginus tricuspis. The sequence goes on along the minus strand of JAQQAC010002594.1, from coordinate 90,334,372 downwards.
TTCTTGGAGCTGCTCGTAGGACTGTGTTGGCGCCATCCTCCCACCCTGGCGTCCCATGGTCCCAAAGGCACCCAGGGTCTGCAGTAGCCTTGCACAATGCTGTCCCTCTGCCAGCGTGCCCTCCCCTGTCCTGGGGAGCCCCTCAGAGAAACCTGGGCTGCTTGCCAGGCCTACTCTCTGAGTACCAGCCCTCGCTGCATCTCTTCCCGAAGTCCTGTGTCATTGGCTTTGTCTGCTCCCCGTCCCCTAGAGGATGACCTCCCTGTGGCAGCCTCAGGGCTGTCCTCGCACCTGCACGGCACCGAATGAGCGATCGAGTCAGGGCACTTATGGGCGCGCAGCCATCAGCCAGACCCTGGGGTACGGCTGGGTTAGTGCAGGGACTTTGAAGTTTTCCTTTTCAGTGAGACCCTCTCAAACAGAAGCAAACAAGCTTAGGAGTATCTCATTCAGTAAAATTCAAAAGCAGAAATGTCTGGTTGAATCGTGGGGACTGTGGCTAGACCGCGCAGCACTGCTCTGTGCCCGAGGCCCGGGGGCCCCGTCGGCGCAGCCAGCCTACATGGGGCGCGGACCTAGGCAGTTTCTTTTGACTTTCTCCAGGAGCTGCTGTTAAGTACCTCTTATTAATGAGACAAATACTTTTGAAGTAGACAGTAAACATCATGCCAGGATCTAGTAAGCAGTTCTTTCCAGTATTTCTGATTATCGTTTTAACATAGAAACTGGATCTTTTCAAAATCAGAAATAGTATCTGAGGTAAAAGACATGCATTCTTTTAAGTCCTGTTTGTTTTCTGAATGAAGATGGACTCTGATTTTAAATCCACCCGCTACCCTGCCTTTCTCCGTCTGTCCCTTTTCAGTGGAGTGGGACTTGAATCAAGCGTTAGGGCATCAGGAACGTGGCTGGCCAGTGAGGAAAGTGGCAGAGAAGGCCATGAGGGGGGCTCCTTGCACTTGGCGGCCAAGGAGCCCGAGCTGCCAGGTCTGTGAACTTGGGGTGTGCCTGCCCCACCACAGTGACGGGGCGGGCACAGGCTCCAGTGCAGACCTTCCACTCGCTGGTTAGTTCCTCTGTAGCTCTTAGCTGAGAGGTTACGTGAGCAGGTCAGGGTATCTAGTAATTATAATCAAAGCGGAATGCAACTAAATAGGTCATTTTAAGCCAGTCATTCTTGAATCTGTAAGATTATATCATAAAACTTGGGCCTCGTGAAAGATACCATCAAAAAGGAAGAAATTACAGTTACGGTCACATGTCCTTGACGTGCTCACTGCCTGGCCGGCATGGCTTACTCTGGCTCACCGCTGTTACAAGTCACTGCTTAGGGCACAAGTTTTTCTGTTTTCTTCCTTAATTTTTCCAGATTTATTGAGGCATGATTGACAAGTAAAATTTGTATATATGTAAGGTGTACGATGTGCTGATTCAATATGCATTGTGAAATGTTCACCACCATCAGGATAATTAACACATCCATCATCTCACTCAGTTGCCTTGTTTTGTGTGGTGAGAACCTGTAAGATCTACTCTTTTAGCAAATGTCAGGTGTGTAATGCAGCATTATTAACTGTGATCACCATGATGCACCTCAAGAGCCCCAGAACTCCCTTGTCTATAGCTGAAAACTTACACACTTGACAGACAGCTCCCCACGTCCCCTCCCGCAGCCCCTGGCTGCCACCATCCCACTCTGCTTCCATGGATTTGGCTGTTGGACTCACTCAGTATTTGACTTTCTGAGTCTGGCTGATTTCTCCCAGCATAATGTCCTCCAGGTTCATTCACAGGCTGCAGAGGCAGGATTTCCTTCCTTTTTAAGGCTAAATAGTATTCCATGTATGTATACACCACATTGTCTTTATCCATATATCTGTTGACAGATGAGTTGTTTCTGTATCTTGACTTTCTGAATAATGCTACAGTGAACGTGGGGTGCGGGTGTCTTTTGAGATCCTGATTTCAATTCCTTTGGATAAATACCCAGAAGTGAGGTTGCTGGATCGTATGGTATTTCTATTTTTAGCTTTTGAGGAGCGTCCGTACTGCTCTCCACAGTGGCTGCACCCTTTTGTACTCCCACCAGCAGTGCACAGGGTTCCCTTTCTCCATGTCCTCTCCAAACTTGTTCTCTCTTGCCTTCTTGATAAGAGCCATTTTAACAGGTGTGAGGTTTTGATTTGCATTTCCCTGTTGATTAGTGATGTTAAGCAACTTTTCATGTATCTGTTGGCCATTTTGTATGTCTTCCTTAGAGAAATGTCTGTTCAGGTCTTTTGCCCATTTTTAATCCAATTATTGGGTTTTTGGTTCTTGAGTTGCATGAGTTCCTTGTATATTTGGATATGAATCCTTCATCAGATATGACTTGCAAATCTTCTGCAGAGGGATTTCTGACCTTCAGCCTTCAGCACTTGGCATTTTCTGAGTGAGGCACAAGGGCTGGAGGCACCCAACGAGAAGGCCCAGCTGGAGCGTTTCACAGTGAGGGCTGTGCACTGTGGGTGTGCTCCGGTGCCTCTCACGTACACACCCCGGTTCATTCCCACCTTAACAACCACTGTGTTGGGCAGACTCCAGTGCCCACAGCAGGAGAAGAGGGGACTGGTTCCGGTACAGCCGCACGGTGGAGTGCTAGAGCCGGAGGCTGCATGTCCTGCAGCTGCCCATGTCAAGCTGGTGAGCTCAAGGCTGCGCTCAGCCAGAGATGCCGGATCCAGAGACGGGCGGTTTGCTCTGTTTATGCCACAGACTGGGCTGGTGAGGGAGCTGGGCTCAGAGGGGTAAGGTTGTGGATGGGGAGAGTTGCGGTGTGGCATGGAGCAGGGTATGCCTGGCTCCAAAGCTGATCTCTTTTCTGTATCACTGAACCTTTAATACCCACTTTATTTTTACATACTTGATATTTGAGGAAAATGACCTATTTTGGTAGAATGCATTTGGTAATGTGTATTATAAATAATTTAAGTAACAAGAACAAAACAGAAAATGGAAGTCAACCCAAATCCAACAACCCAGAAGTAGGTGAACGTCACCCCAGATGTCTATACAGAGAGCAGTTCAGGCAGGTGGGCCACAGGTTGGAGCCATGCTGCCAGGTACACGAGGCCACCAGTGCTGCTCAGGTCTCTCCCTCAGTGTCCTGGCGCCCTTGGTGTCCCAGTAGGCAGGCAGGCAGAACCCAGGCCCTGGGCCTCGTGCTGTGCTGTGGCTCTCAGCTTGTTTCTGCCTCTTTATCGAGTGCAACTCACTCCCTGTCAGAAACCTGGACAGCAGCCCCCTTGCACTTTCCCCCTCCTCTGTTCCCTGTCTCTCAGGTTTGGACCCCTAGAAGGCACTTCACTATAGGATGCACAGCTGTGGCATCATGCCAGAGCCCCAGGACTGCTGGCCCTGGTTCTGTGTCAGCTGGAGAAAGGAGGTCACCATCAGTCCATCCACTACCCTTCTGTGTCTCAGCATCTCTACTTTCACTGCCAGGGCTGCTTCTCGGAGCCCACAGGTTCTATCCTTACTTCATTGCTCTTTGAGAAAACTAGTCAGTTCCCATTATACTCAAAAGGCAATTCAGTTGCAGAGTCCCTATTCTATGTCATTAATTTGATTTTCAGACATATCTTGTTGTCCCTTTTCAGTTCTGTAATAGTATTGATTTTGTCCTCAATTTGTTTTGTCAGCTCCCCTCTTTCTCTCATAGAACATGAAATATTTTAATGTTCTCTAGGCTGTGTTTTCTTCTACAACAGACTTTGTGTTTGCCTTTTCCATGTTATGTACCTTCTTTCATTCATCCACCCACCCACCCACCCATCTATTCCCTCCTCTAATCAACCACCCACCCATCCATCCACCCACCCACCCATCCATCCACCCATCCACCCATCCATCCATCCATCCACCCATCCACCCATCCATCCAGCCAGCCAGCCAGCCACCCATCCACCCATCCATCCATCCAGCCAGCCAGCCAGCCAGCCACCCATCCATCCATCCATCCATCCACCCATCCATCCATCCATCCACCCACCCATCTATTCCCTCCTCTAATCACCCACCCACCCATCCATCCACCCACCCACCCATCCATCCACCCATCTACCCATCCATCCACCCATCCACCCATCCATCCATCCATCCATCCATCCATCCATCCATCCATCCTCCATCCATACTCCATCCATCCACGCGTCACCCACCCATCCATCTGCCCATCCGTCCTCCACCCTCCATCCGCCCACCCAGCCCATTTATCCATCCGTCCATGTATGCATGTCAGCATTCCCCATGGCCCTGATCACTCTTCTTTCCAGTGATGACACTCTCGAGCCCAGAGAGACCACAGTGTGGAGCCCCTGTGTCCTTGCCTGAGCCAACCAAGACCCTCAGCACCAGTTGGGGCTCTATTCACAAGGGTTCATCCTTGATTTTCCCTAGCTTCCCAGATGCCTTGCTTTAAAATGGGAACGTTCAAGATTTGTTGACTCACCTTCCTTCCAAAGAACAACTGCTGGGAACCTGGGTGGATCAGACATAGAACCTGTCAAAACTTATTTTTTAATCTTTCCTGGGCTTCTCCCCCGCCCCCCTTTTTCTTTTTCTTGTTTGAAGCTTAGGCATGGATTGTGCCCACGTCTTGGTTGCTTTTTTGGGTGGGAAAGTAGAATCTGTGACTCTTCCTCACTTACTCACATTTACCTGGGGAGCTGTCCTGTGCAGGTTTGTCTTGTTCTGTTTTTAAATAGAACTTTCAGTAGAAATGGAAGAGAAAAGTAGACAGTCATGAACTAGAGCTTTCCAGTCCTCTTCACCTGCTCCCCCGGGCACCAGGCAGTGAGGGTTCTTGGGTCCAGCCACTGTCCACAGGGCCGAGCATAGCTCACTGGGCATGGCGGCTGGCAGTGTCTTTCTGGGCTCTGTCCCTTCCCTACCCCTGTCAGTCGCCATGTCACGTGGTGAGCGGTGGTGGGTGGTCTCGATCAGACCCAGCGCAGGATCCCTGTTTCCCACCCCCAGTCTTGAGGTCCCTTATTCCTCCTGCAAAAATCCAACCCCCAGTTCTCTATCTAGGTCTGCCTCTAGGCTCCGTTTTCCACATACTTTACAGTCATAGTAACTTTAGTTTCCAGAAATGACTCATTATTTCAGGTGTTTGGGATTCAACATCATCCTGCATGTGAGATTAAATGCAACTCAGAAAAATTCCCTGTTGCCTTCGGTTATTCACTGGAAATAACTGACTTCTGTGTAACACCACACATGCCAGGGCTCCTTGGCTAGTTCTTCTTGGGCTTCTACCCCAGGGGGTGGGGACCCCAGCTTTGGAGGGAAGGGTTCTGCCCTTAGCTGCAGAGCTCACAGGCCGACCTCCTAGGCATGTTCTCTCTCTGTCAGGTTCCACCTTTACTGCAGTCCTGGCATCTCTGCCCGTCGGGGAGGATGTTGTGTGGGGCAGGGCTGAGTGTCTGACCCCTGCTGAGCTCAGGTGGCGGCCCGATGGTGCGGGAATTAGACTGTATCCATCTTTAATACATAAAGTATTCTCATTTCTAAGATTTTTGGCAAAGGAATTTGCTTTTTATAAATAATGAAAGAGAAGAAGAATTGTGAAAGGCTTCAGAGCAGTGGTACACATATTTGTACAGAGCTGGTGAATTCATATTTTCCTCATCAGAAGAACGGTGCAGCCTAATTGCACATTTCTCAAAAATGTTCGCTGGATATGTAGAGGTGGGATGCTGATTTGTGACTTGCTGTGTGAGAAGGGTTGTTTCAACCAGAACTCTTTATTTGGATTTAACGTATCCAATTCTCTCTGGTTTGCTTTTGAACTTAAAAATTATACCGAGAATAACAGTGTATTTATAGGGTATGAAGTATTAAGTATTTGTAAACACCAGTCATACTGAAGATTACAGTTTTGGAAGCATGGAAACTTGATTTCTGTGAAGATGATTCCCAACGTACTTATTTCTTTCCAGTTATACAAGAGATTTGGAGAGATTTTTTTTTAGTAATTATTTATATTGTGAAATTGTTTTCAAGCAGACAGAAGTTCTCAAGTAATAAAACCAGTAAGCACAGAGCCACCTCCCAGAAGCAACACGTTAACATTCAGGTACATCCGCTTCAGACCTGTTCTCTAAAACATTAAAATCAGGGTGGGAGTCCCCTTTGAGCCCTTCGGGGTCCGGTCCTTGTCTCTCCCCCAGATGCCTTACCTGAAATAGGTGCATATCCTTCCTACTCAAAAAGAATCGATAGTTTGATTCTTGGAGAAAAGAGCTTATCTTATGAGACTGTGGCATGAGTCACAGTGTGCAGATGTTTTAGTAAACCCTGTGCCCCCATCGGGCGCAGCTGCCCTGTGGAGGCCCCGGGGAATCCTCGTGTTTGGCCTCTTGATCTGGGAGCTGATTACAGGGGTGTGTTCATTTCTTAATGCCCAGTGAGCTATGCACCTAGGATTCATGTGCTTAGTTCTATGTTACATTTTAAATAAAGAGTTTACTAAAATAATTAATATTGTTTTAAATGTTGGAAGCTTTTAACCTAAGAAGTTTAAAAATGGTCTGAAAATTATAATAGATTCCCTCTCAGGAGAATACATATAAAGCTGCTAAGAGGAAGTATTATACAGATTGGGTTGGGAATCGGATTGACCAAAATAACTTAGGGAAACTCTCTACAAGTGGATCCAGAATTTGGGGAGGGCTCAGTGGCTTTTCTCAAGGTCTCACCTGAGTAGCTTTTGTTCAGATTAGGAAAAACCCTCCCTGAACCCCCCAAACTAGATACTCTGTAAGAAGATAAAGTGTATGCCTCTGGGCATGCCACTTAGAAGAAAGCTTTTGAGGTTTTCTCCTTATTGCTGGTTCTCAGCAGCTTAGTTATGCGGAGGCTTGGGTTGGTTCTTTGTGTAAATGCTGTTTGGAGGTGTTCAGGGTCAGCTATCTTCACCCTCTGCAGCTCTGAGGACTTTGACTATAGGCACATCAGACCACTCGAGGTTTCCACAGCCCACCGATGCTTGTCCATTTTCACTCTTTTTTTCTGCATATGCTTCATGTTTCATAGTTTCCTTTGCTCACTGATCTAGTCTTGCATAGTGTCTAATATGCTGTTAATCCCATTCTGCAAACTTCTCATTTCAGAGACTGTGTCTTGCTGGGGCAGTGTTGGGTCTCTTGTGTGGCCTCACCTCTCCCCACTGGGCCTGTACTTCCCTGAGCCCTTGAGCCTGTTTACAGTGCCTCTAAGTGTCTTCAAGTCGTTGGCTGGTAACCCGCCATTGTTGTCCTTCCCGGGTCCATTCTTTTGGCTGACTTTTCTCCTGGTTATGGCTCACATTTTTTTTTCTACATCTTCACATGTCCAGTTGTTCCCAGCAGCTGCGTCCGGGGCTCTGTCCCTGCGCACCAGGGGAAGCACTAGGGGAAACCTCAGCCTGGAGGGGGGAGGGTTCTTGACTCTGGGCGAGAAGCTCGAACAGGTCAGACAAGTGTGGGTAAGGAAGGAATTCATCAAAGCAGGAGCAGCAGGGAGTGGCGGCTGCTGTGCTGGGAGCAGAGGGCAGGAAAGCACAGAGGGAAGGAGGGAAAGTTCTCAGCCTAGGGCAGATTCCCTTGCCAACTCCTGAAGCCAGGGTCACCTGGCATCCTGTATCTACTTGGATGGGCACAGCATGGGGACTAGGCCCAACCACTCCAGGATTTGGGGGAGCCACAGGGCACAGGATAGAGTGAGATTATGTTCTGAGATCTTCCCAAAGAAAGGAGATTTTCAGGCAGGCTACTAAGAGCAGACCACACAGTGGCAGTTCCGTCCAGGTCACCCAGAGGACGGAAACATGCAGGCCCAAATCTGAGCTTTTAGTAGCCCTTTCCTACTTATCAGGAGTAAAGCGAAGACAGAGTGAAGACTTGGAAATAAAGTGAAATAGCAAAGAGACAAACCACAACAATTTTTTTTTTTGCAATTTATTTTATTTTAGTATCATTAACCTACAATTACATGAGCAATATTGTGATGATTAAACTACCCCCTTCATCAGGTCCCCCCACCAACCCTATTACAGTCACTGTCCATCAGTGTAGTGAGATGAGAATCACTACTTGTCTTCTCTGAGCTGTACAGTCCCCCCCGTGCCCCCCCACCCTATGTCTGCCAATCGTAATGCCCCTTTTACCCTCTTATCCCTCCCTTCCCACCCATCTCCCCAGTCCCTTTCCCTTTGGTAACTGTTAGTCCATTCTTGGGTTCTGTGAGTCTGCTGCTGTTTTGTGCCTTCATTTTTTTTTTTTCTTTGTTGTTATACTCCACATATGAGTGAGATCATTTGGTACTTGTCTTTTTCGG
>JAQQAC010002594.1:90155180-90318289 GCA_029783875.1 Phataginus tricuspis | reverse complement strand
AAAAAAAAAAAGTATCCTTATGAAGTAAGTTTACTTGAGGCATGCAAGGAAGTTCAACATTAGGGAATTTTCCATTCAAGTCGCCGTCTGTTCAGTCAGCAATTACTTTTGATCTCCTGCTTCCGTCAGAGCACCCAACGTCCCTGTTGGTACATTGATGAACAAAGCCCCTGACTTCATGGGGCTTACGTTTTGATAGTGGCATATCACCGGCCTGTATAAAGATTGTGTTATATTAATAGATTAAAGGAGTAAAACCATACAGTTATCACAATAGAGGCTAAAGAAGCATCTGATTTTTTTATTAAGGTGTCATTGATATACACTCTTATGAAGGTTTCACAAGAAAACAATGTGGTTACTACATTCATCCTTATTACTGAGTCCCCCTGACACCTCACTGCACTCACTGTCCATCAGTGTAGTAAGATGCTGCAGAGTCTCTGCTTGCCTCCTCTGAGCTACACTGTCTTCCCCATGACACCCCCACACCATGTGCGCCAATCATGATACCCCCCAATCCCCTTCTTCCTCCCGCCCTCCTCCACCCCTCCCCTTTGGTAACCACTAGTCCCTTCCTGGAGTCTGTGAGTCTGCCTCTGTTCTGTTCCTTCAGTTTTCTTCATTGTTATGCTCCACAATGAGGGAAATCTTTTGGTATTTGTCTTTCTCTTCCTGACTTATTTCACTGAGCATAATACCCTCTAGGAGCATCTGATTTTTTGAAAGTTATACTTAGTAGTTAAATGTTGGAAGTATTCCTATTAGAACCAGGATGTTCCCTATCTCAGCAACCATCTAACATTGTACTGGGGATCTTTGTCAACACTGTAAGGCAAGAAAAATAAATAAAATTTAAGATGTGGAAAGGAAGAAACCAAATAATTATTCTTGAATGAGATTTTCATCTAACTAGAAAACCCAAAGGATATCAGTCACATGACCATGCCTTTTAGAACTAATGCAATTCAGAAAGATAAAAATTAGTAGCCTTCCTAAACAATACACATTGTTTCTATGGGAATGTATATATTTTGGTAAAAGCATTAGAAATATTTTGAAGGATCAACACAAGTTAATAAGGTGGATTTTCTCTGGAGAGGAGAAATAGGACCAGGATTTTAGGTAATGATCAGAGGGATTTTATTATGTATGTTTAAAATTTTTAAAGGAGAAAATATTTCATGAATTGTGCATTAAAAATGCAAGAGATATATAATTTGAAGTTATATGCTTTTCAGCCTGTATCATCTCATTTGGACACACGATCCACATATTCAGCCAGTTTGCCGAATGCCTGCTCTGTGCCTGGTACTGTGTCGTGATTGTCCTGTGAAGCCAGTATACATTTTTACCAGTTTTATGGAAAGGTGAGGTAGCTTGGAAGCTACTTGGCAAGGAGTAGGGTTCTCACAGCATCCCTGTGATGCCAATACATGGTTATTACTGCAGTTTTACAGAAGGGTAGGTACCCTGCCCAGCTGGGAAGGGGACTCTGATTCCACCATGCAGCGTGACTCCAGAACCTACACCACGAACCATGACCCCTATGCCAGGCAGAGCTGGGCTGGAGACTCTGGCTTCTAGGACAGAGCTTACCACAGAGTACACCTTCAACAAATATCTCTTGCATAAATGAGAACCAGGGGGTGGCCTATTTACCTCTTAAACTTCCCTACCCAATTTTAGGAAAAAAACACAGGAAACAGTTGGCTTCCCCTGAGTAGTAGATTACCTGCTTATTCCATAGAAGAGTCAAGCTTGACAGATCCCCAAAGCCAGCAGGAGGGAGGGAGGGCAAGCCTGCGAGGTGGGCACCTCAGCCTCCGGCTCCACCCACTGGAGAAATACCATGAGGCGGGCTCTGGGAGCCGCACCCACCCCTGGCTGCCAGCCACAGGAGGAGGAAGGGCAGCCGCTTTCCCTCAGCCAGAGGGGCTGAGCGCCCCCAGGGGGCACATGACCAGCTCAGTGCCCAGACTTTTGGAACCAGTTTGGACAAATGACTTTTGGAACTTGGTTGTTTTATTTGGAAATCATATAAAAGGTGCAAATGTTACCTTTTATTTGCCAAATATTGTGTTTAGTTTTACATCTAACATATTATCTTCATTGAAATTTAGGTGAAATCGTAACTGTCCCAGAAAACTCAGGCTTTTGGTTGCCATAGGTAAAAAAATTGCACAGGTCTTTTCCTTTGTCTCATTACTACGTCTTTTCCCCTTACAAGAGTGGCCTCTAAGTGAAGGAGCCACCTGCCCCAGGTGTCCACCATGATTTTGCACCCTTGATCCTGGTCCTCCCCTGAGGGCTGGCCCTCCAGCCACCTGTCCTGTTGGAGAAGGTGCCCCCCTGCACCTTCTCCACAAAGGCCAGGAGCTCGCATTTCCTGTGTGGGCAGCCCCACCCTGGCTGCCAGAGGGCTGAGCACCATTTTTGGGTCTTCCCTGTGGGGCCCTGAATCTGTGGCCCTCAGGCTTCTGCACTGGGCAGTGTCCTGTAGACAGGGACAGGCCCCCGCTGGAGGGTCTGTGTTTCATGTGGGGCCCTTGGCATGAGAATAAAAGAAGAACATCTTCATAAAAAGTATGTGCATTTTATTGAAAAGAAAGAAATTAATAAAGTGAATACTGTGCCTTTTTCATTCAAGTAAACATAATAAATGAATTTGTTCAGGCTAATCTTTGAAAAATGGCCTATACTCCTCTTTGGTGAGTCCTGGAGGCTCCCTGTGGTCTCCTGCCACCTTTAGTCTGCCAGCCATCTGTGGTCATAGTTGATAGCTCTGAGATCAGAATCCTGAAAATTCAACGTGACAAGTGACAAAATCCACTTGTCTCTGCCCGCTGCCTCACACTTCCCACACTGACCCCTTTTGGTTCCTGTCCTTCCCACTCACGTGGCCTAGTGGGCTCTTCCAGCATTTTGCCCCATCTGCTTGGCATTTCACTTCCCAGAAAGACTTGTGTCATTTCAGACATGGAAAGTTTGTTTTGCTCTGCTCTGCTCTGCTCTGCCAGAAGTCATAAATCAGGCTTTTCCAGGAGAGACTCAGAATTTAGATTTCTCCTGTTCGGGCTCACATTTCTGTGGGCTCTTCAAAGTGTGCTGTACATTGAGGGGTCCACAAGGGTTATAAGACATCTGCCCTCCTCTCCAGGGCTGTGCACTCTGACTGGGACTCCGGCTGTGGTGTGGAGCACGTGGACAGTCTCAGCACTGTCACCGACTAATCTCAGGCAGACCACAGAAGGTCTTTAGACCTCTGCAACTACATTTGTAAAATGGGCTGATTGAATGAGATCCATAGTTTCTAGACTCCATTCTGGGGAGGTGCTATAGGGTTCCAAAAACATCTTACTCTAATTATCAGTAGAGTTCCATAATTAGCAGCAGGTTTTCTGTAAGGAGAGCCACTTGGCTGGCTGGTGCAAGGCTGCACTGGGTGACACAGAAGAGCCTGACTCTGTCCATCTATCCTATCTTCCACCTCCTCTTTCCCAGTGGGTCTGTTCCACATATGATTTCTTTGAGAAAAAACTTTGCTGCTTTTAAGTTTGTAAAAAATACCTGGCGGTAACTGGGGACTGAAAGGAATGCTCTCAGGACCTAAAGGTGACTGTGGTCGGGCAGTGATGTGACATCCCGGGCGGGGCAGATGCAGCTGGGGAGAAGGCAGTGGGGTGGGGCAGGCCATAGGCCAGACAGTCCTTTCTGTGCCACCACATCTTGATGCAGAACTCAGGCAAGTTCCAGAACTCTAAATTCAAGCCTGACCTTCTGACCTGTTTAAAGGTCAGAGAATAGAATGTGGCTTATTTAACAGTATGTTAGCTTCTGTGATAGTTGTTCAGTGTTTAGATATATGGTATGAAGCCCTGCATTTGTACCCTTGCCCCAAGCCTGGCAAATGTTGGTTTCTCCCCTAATGAGAAAACCAAGGCGCAGAGGCATTCAAGCCCATGAGATGTATCATATCACCCCACCCAGGGCCCGAACAACCATCCTGGGGCCTGGGTCTCCACCTGGGAACTGAATTTCACCATTTTAATGATATGATGGCAGATATTCTCAAGGCCCAGTTGGTTTGAAGGGTGGATAAGTTCATTTGGTAAGCAAGTGCAAGCTTTAAAAAGTAGATGACATGATTTTAAAACTCACTAAGTTCTGTACTTAAGACTGAGCACTTCACTATATGTAGATTTTATCTAGAAAAGATCAGCAAAGATTAAACCCTAGTTAGGAGGTTTGCTTTTGCACTGGTGTGGTTAACATTCTTAAACTACCTTCTAGAGGGTTTGAGTATGTTCCAGGCTTGAGCAAATAAGGAAATCCACTAAGGATAGTGGGAGCCCAGTTCCCATTGCTGGGGTGGGAGTAAAAACACAGATCAGGAGTTGGAGGGGTCAGATGAACACACAGGATTAGTAGATGAACATATGGATATAGAAATATAGAGATACCTGCACACCTGTGTGTTCATGTACCTATATTTCCTTTCTTGGTACACTGAAAGGGCTTGGAAGCAACAAAACCCCCTAGTGGCAGTGAACACACTTGTGTACAGATATTGGTGTCTAATTACCCCTTTTCAGTAAAAGGAATCAGGGCTCCTTGGAGCAAAGACTGATTCCTGGGCTGGAGCAGGGAGAGTACAGAATGAGCCAGGCACATTGTTTTTTTACACCAGAAAATAAGGAAGTGCTCAATACATACCAGAAGGACACAGGTACCAGCTTTAAGGGAGGCAGAGCATAAAAAAAAAGACAGAACAGGTATTTATGGATTATAGGCCATTGAATAAAACAAAAGTCCATTGAGTACATACTGATACAAATAAATGAATTTATACTAAATGGGGAGGAAGAGAAAGCTCTTACCTATGGACAAGTGCCACCTGACAGTGGGGGAAGAATGATAGCATAAGAAACCAGAACAGGTGCCACAACCCTGGGCACAGCCTGACGAGGCATAAGATGCACATGCCGGCTCAAGGGGAAGAAGGCGACTCTGCCGTGGAGAAACCTGACCCTCAGTGGAACAATTAGCTGACATCATGGGCCTTCCGATGAGAGGCACCAAGAAGGACAAGCGCTGTTTCTGGGGGACTCCTGCCAAATCACAGGGAACATCAGACACCCACACTGAGGGGCAGTCTACAGGGTAAGTGAACTTGGTCTAGGTCTAGACATAGAGAAAGGCTAGGAGATTTTAAAGAGATGTGACAACGGAGTGATCCTGATTTCAACTCTGGACCAGGGGAAATAGCTAGAAGGACATGAAATTGGAATATAGACCGTGTTCCTTTTTCTAATTTTGATTTCTGATTTTGACTGTGGTTATGAAAGAGAATGTCCTTGTTCTTCAGAAATAACACAGTGAAGTATTTAGGGGCAGGGAGGTATGCTGTCTCCAGCAATCTCAATTTGGAAAAGGTCACATGTGTATGTATGTATGCCTTTAGAGAAAGAGACTGGAAGGGAGTGAGGGATAGAGGGAGAATGGGACAGCAAATAGGGTAAAATGCAGAAGTTTGGCGAATCTGGGTAAAGGGTATATGGAGTTCCTTTTACTAGTCTTGTGATCTCTCTGCAAGTTTAAAGTTGTATCAAAATAAAAAGTTGCCCCCAAATGATGGCACATACAGCTCTAAGAAAGGGGTGGTTTGGGGCAAGGGGAGGTGCTTTTTTCATGGCATCTCGTTTTCTGCCAGTTTTCTTCAGCTGTACTAAGAGTTCTGCTTCTCTGAGCACCAGCGTGCCAGGCATGGTGCGTGAGCCCTTGCTGCTCACAGCAGCCTCATGAGCCCTGTGCAGAGGAGGAGACAGGACACAGGGAATGCGGATAGGAAGGAGCAGGCAGAGCTGGCTGCTTCTTCCTACAGGGCTCTGCTGCCTGGCTGGGCGGCTCTGGGGTACCTTTCTGTGTTCCAAGAACTCGAGGCAGAAAGGACACTGATAGGAAGGTGGGACCAACTAAGGCTAAGCTTCACCTTTACAGCCTTTTCAGGGACTGTTTGAAAATGTTGAGACTGATTTCACACCTTTTTAGTGGAAATGTCACTGAGGCATAGCGTGCAATGCTCCCTAGCAGGGCTCGCAAACTCCTGCCCCAGAGCCGGATCCAGCCCACCCCATTCTCGGAGAGAAAACTCTTGTGGGACACATGACACGCACACTTGGCTTTGGCCTGAAGACGTGGCTCTGATTTACTCAACTTAACAGCGATGCTGTGCAGGTTTTGGGGGTCACTTTCTCATTTTTAAGAGAGAGGTTTTGTGGTTATGGGATTAAAAACTTTTAAGATACATAGGAAAATGAGAGCTTACAAGCCTCAGTTACATAGAAAGCTACAAGCACTCGTTCTTCCCTCAGTGCTGCCGGTTTAACAGAAAACCCATCGCCAGGGAGGGCAGCGCTGCCCAGAGCTCTGTCTCCAGCGTCTGCACCTCCAAGCTGCAGTTTCTGTGGCTGTGCTCTGCCTGACTGAATAATTCACGTTCCGAGAGCACGAATGGCTGTGAATTATGCATGTGTCTTCTGTAATGGTTTGTGTCAAGTATACTCTTGCTTTCCTCTCCTGAGCATGAAGGGAGAGAGTTGCCTTTATAAGCCTGGGTGACTGGGATGCTGGAGAAACTGCACTCATTTGCCTCCTTGCGGAGCTTGAACTAAGGAACAATGTCTCTGTGTGCGGCCCGAGCCTTTGCCCAGGGCCTCGGGGACTGTCCTGGCTGAGCCTGGTATGGATTCAGAGGGGTGGTTTGCGGTGAATGGTTGGAAGTATTTGGTTAGATGGCATCACAGTGGCTCTTACCAGCTGTACCCAGGTAAAGTGCCTCATGGTCTGTGCGCCTCGTCATGGTTGTCGGGGGCAGGCTGCCTTGTGCGACCTCCAGGTATGTGTGCCATGGGGGCTGAGTCACGGGGAGGCCCTCTGACATGGCCTTGCGCTCTGGCTGGCATATTAAAGTCCTGGAGATGATGGTCTGGATGATCTATTCTGGTGAGATGGTAATGGGGTAAAGCCTGGTTACAGAATTAGCTATAAAGTTTTCAAACCAAAGTATTATTAAAATCATTTGTAGCATGTAACCTACGTGTTCATCCAACCAGTATAAACATGGTGGTGGCTTTTTCAGTTTTCAGCAGATCTGAAACAGAATTCAAAAACTTTCTCAAGAAGAAAGAATTTTTTGAGTCAAACTGGTTAACTGAAAGGAAAAAAAACCCACTACGGTAACAAAACCAGGCAACGTCCTCTGAAGTGGGGCTGTGGTGTGGGTGTGTGGGTGTGTGCACGGACAGCTCTCCCTCTGGTCCAGGCACCAGGGCACGGTCTCACCAACACTCCTGGCACCCGAGAGAGAGCCAGCAGTGAGTCAGGCATATGGGTTCATGTTCATTCTGTCTCCTGTTCCAGTCTTGGAGCTGGGGTAGGAATCCTGGCATTTCAAGGAATTTCACTTTCAAGGTCAGTCCCTTCATAAATGTGCACTATTCTCCATGTGTCAGAAACAGTTGCAGAGCGCATTTAAAGGTGGTGTGAACTGAGATTCGGATTTTGACAGGGGGTATCCAAGACAGCGTGACTTTCTGTGTGGGCTGAGGATTTTGTGGCCTATGTGAGCAGTGCCTGGTTTACCCCCCCGGGGAGGGTGCCCTGCATCATCACGCGCCTCTCCACACTCTTCTGTAGGAGCAGCCATTGGAGAGCATCCCCAGGAGAGCTTTGATTAAAGAGCTCTGCGTCCACATATATTTTGCAGCCAGCAGTTGTCTCTGCTCGTCTCACGTGGAAGAATGTGTGTGTTCCTGTGGCTCACGGGCCAGAATCCTGCTGTCCAGGGACTCAGGTTGCATATGGCCTGGGCCCTGCATGCCTGCCCCTTCAGGTCACTGTTTCTGCTCGGTCCTGCTTTGTGCTCCCCTGGTGCTCAAGTTGAGGCCCTGGAGCAGGCATTGGGGCTGTTGAGTCAGAAATGGAACAGAGTGGGTGAGTTCCCAGGACGAAACGGGAGACCCGGGAGCCAGCGGCTAGGGATCTCTCCCTGACCCCCTGGGATGCCTGTGGGATCCTTGTGGGACCCTGTGAGGACAAGAGCCAGGCCTGTGTCCCTCCAGCACAGGGGTGGGGCGGGGGGGCTTTCAGCCACTCCAGGTGCTCCCTGTCCTGGGCCCGGCGGCTCCTGCTCGCCTCCGCCCCTCCCTCACCATGGCTGTGCCTTTCTGTGCACAATGTCGAGGCCCCTGCAACTTCATGGCCAGCGATGGCTCCCAGCGAAGAGGCAGTACAGCCACCCTCAGCCATGCCAGCAGCTGGGGCCGTAGCTCCCCATTTTTTTTTTTTTAAGTTTCCATTTCTATTAGACATTTAAAGGATCAATTGTTGATTCATAAGTATTAAAAGGTAATTAGTACTTGCCAAGTCTTATCAAAATGAGTTCAGCCAATACGAGGGCCTCTCACACTAAATTTACATTCAGTCAGTAGGTCGGTGGGTCGGTCCACGCAAATCACCTATCCTGGCGCCTCCCGCGGAAGCCCAGCCTGGGGAATAGTGAGAACCGCCGGCAGGGCAGGAGTTGAGCCAAGGAGGTGTGAGTGCTGGGAAGCAGTAACCAGAAGGGACAGGCCCGGATGGCTGGTGGGAAACTGTGGCCCCATTGGAGTGGGCCAGCCTCTCCTGCGTGCCGCCTGGGGCCCAGGGAGCAGGGAGGCCAACACCCTAACCACCCTGCTTGTTGTGCCATTGACATCCATCCGAGGAAGAAGGCCGCGGCCCCCGGCGGGGTCTTGCTGCTCTGTGTACGCTGTGCTGCCGGCCTTCCTCTTTGCTCCCTGCCTCGTGGTCCAGGCCACCCGTACCCCCAGCTGGGCCTGCCCCTGGCAGAGCTCAGGGCTGCACTCCCACACAGCTAGAGAACCGGTGAAGAGGAAGGCCCTTTTGGACACTGTCTCATTCACCACTGTCCCCTTAGGGGAAGACCTGCATGGCTGGGCGCCCCCGCACAGCCCCACCAGCCCCAGCAGCTGTGCTCTTCCTCAGCACATTGTCCCCAAAGCCCAGACACCCCACTGCGAGCATGTGTGTTCCACCACGGCCCTTGTGTGTGCGTGTCCCATGTGGAGGCCCTCCTGTGCCCCTGAAACTGGCCGCCTTCGTGTGTCCCCGCTCTCAGACCGGCCTTGTCGCCTTGAGGAGGGATGTTCTGGTGCTCAAGCTTTACAGAGTGTTTTGGAAATAGATTACCTTGTGAGGGTCATCTGGTTTCTATTGACATAAAATGTAGCGGGAGGGGGCCTCTCTGCTCAGACCCTGCTGATCATGATGTCAGGTAGGCAGGCACAAAATGGCACTAAATTCTCCTGCAGCTAAGGAAGCTGAACAGGCCTCCATGCGGCCAGCAGCCCTTGCAAGCCGCACATGCTGCTTTCGTTTTTCTGGGGCTTATCGATCTTTCCCTTATTGATGTGTAGGGGCCCTTAAGTACAAAGAAAATCAGTCCTTCATCTGTGTGGCATTGCATATATTTTCCCAGTGTCTTATTTGTCTTTTGAGTTAGCTTTTGGTGTTTTTTACACACAGGTTTTTCATTTTCATGGAGGCATAGAGACACACAACACTGATTCTCAGGTGTGCAGCATTTTGATGCGGCATTTGTGTATGTCGGGACATGAGCACCACAGTAGGTCTAGTTGTGTTCATCCTGCCGCACAGTGCGGCCCAGGAGTTACTGTCCTGTGCCCGGCAGTTTGCACCTTTTGACCCCCTCTCCACCTCTGGCATCTTCCCGTCTGTTCTCACACACAGAGATTTTAAGTCTCTGTGGGGTCTGTCACATCAGTACTGTCTTTTATGGCTCTGACTCTCCACCTCAGGCATTTTCAAAGTCATGCCATGTTTCCTATCAGCATTTCTCTAATTCGGCCGTTCGCAGGTAACACTTGGTGCCATTCCATCCCGTGTATGCTGGAAGGGGTCCGACTTGATTGCTGGGTGGTTGTCCGGTGTGCTGCCCACTTACTGAAGAGTCTGCCCCAGCATGCTCCCTGGCCCGTTCAGCACGTGGTTCTGTGATGTGGTGTGACGGTGGGTGGGACTGGCCCTGCCTGTGGCTCTGTCCTGTTTTGTTTGTCCAGCATTTCACGTTTGGTTTTCCACACAAACTTCTACACTCAGCTTATTTAGTTCTGACATAGCATCTGTCGGGAAGCATGTTGGATGTATTTAACTTACAATTAACACGGATGGTGTTTGCCCCTCGTGGTGCCAGTTATTGGCCATGAATCAGACATGAAGAGCGGGGCCTCCTCTGGACCCCAGCCCCAGAGAGAGAGTGAGTACATGTGTGTGTGTGCCTCCTACCTCACAGACGTGTCCACGCACTGCTTTCCACAGGGGGAGGCTCTCCATGTCTGGAATTCCAGAAGGTCCATCTACGCGATAGCAGGGTTGTGAGTTGTCTAGAAGCCCTGCCAGGCCCTCCGCCTGCTGCTCACTGGTTGGCACGCTGCTGTGTGATGAGTCAGCGCCCCACAGACGGCCCAGAGGCAGAGCCTTCCCTTCAGGCCTCAGGTGGACTGTGCATCTCAGGACCGACATGTCCAGCATGCTGGATCCTAATGAGCCACAAAGAACAGTTAGAATTGGCCTTCTCTGATCTTTTATAACTTCTCCTGGATCTATAGTTTTTTTCTATAGCAGTTTAAGTTATTTGATTATCCTGTGTTATTTGTTTTCCTTTTCTAATCTGAAAGCTTGTGAGCTATGAATGATTCCTGCCCAGAGTGGCTTCTAGTTGCCACACGAATCCAATTTGGTGCAGTTACTCACGGTTTGCACTTTTGGTACCCTGGGCCTGCTGTTCTCTGGGTCGTGGCCCCGCTCACAGTCCTCTGGGCTCTGGGCTGTGCTCTGCCACAGGCTGGGCCTCTGCCTCGTGGGGTGTATACTGTGTCCCCAGCCCTGTCACTGCTCTGCTGCCATTTTAAATGGTCAGCCTGGAGCTGGAGGCAATTCTTGAGTCTACTAGCTCCACACCACAGCCAGCTGAGAGCGTGAGCTTGCTTGAAGGAGGTCAGGAGCAAGGCTGTTTAGTGCCATTTTGTGGTCGCTCAGGAACCAGCTTCCTGGGGGAGTGGACTGCGCATTCAGATGACCTCTAGTCCAGTTGTCACACTAACTTGTGTGGTTGATACTCCCATGGGTACGTGGCACTGGAGCATTTCATGTGGAGACCAGCCTGAGTGCAGACAGGTGCAGGGCCCCGCTGGGTGGAGGGCAGCACCCAGGTCCTGGGGACCGCGTGAGCCCTTTCAGTCTGCCCATCCCGCGGGTGCTCACCGCCTGGGGCACCTCCCTGCCTCCTGGGTGGAATCCCTCCAGCCCCCACGGCTCTTGCTCAGCTGCTTTGTGATGAGCACCCTTGTGGCTGGTTGTGGCCGCCGACTTCACGGCTGTGTGTGTGTGCACGTGGCCGCATCAGGATGGGGCTTAGCGTCCTTCCGAGCTCCGTGGTCACCCACCTGGGACAGCCCTGGGTGCACTGTGGGCGTCTTGCTTGTTTTAAAGAAGACACCTTGGTGAGAGCCCGGGTCACCTCCCGCGAGGCTGGAGTGGAGGACGCGCGTGCAGGTGAGTCTGTGCTGGTCCCCGCAGAGCTGCCCGGCGCCGACCTGAAGGGCTGCGTGAGCAACCACAGCCTGAGCAGCAATGCCAGCCTCCCCAGCGTGCAGAGCTGCCCGCGCCTGCGGGAGAGGAGGGTCGCCAGCTGGGCCGTGTCCTTCGAGCGCCTCCTGCAGGACCCTCTCGGTGTGCGGTACTTCTCCGTGAGTAGCACGCCCCGGCGCTGGCCGCCCCTCCGCTTGGGAATGGGTGGGGAGCCGGCACCGCGGGGGCAGCCCAGCTTATGGGAGGGGCGCCCCGCAGCGCGGCCGTCAGCGTGCCTTTCGCGGCCCCGGGTAAGTCGTGGGGAGGTGCTTATCCGCCCCTGGTTCGTGCAGAAGGTAAAAATAGGAGGGCAGGAATAGACGGAGGTAGGCCCCGGAACCCCCGACCTCTCGCTCCGGGTGCGCCTTAACTGACCGCGTTTCTCCTAGGATTTTCTAAGGAAGGAGTTCAGCGAAGAGAACATTTTGTTCTGGCAGGCCTGCGAATATTTCAGTCATGTTCCCGCCCACGACAAGAAGGAGGTGAGCCTTCCGGCCTGGGGTGCGGGGGCCTTGCTGTGGGTCAGCGCCCCCGCCCGGCGCGGGGCCGGTGTGAACAGTTTCACACGATTTAAAGAAGGTTTCTTTGTCAGAATACGTTTCTGAATATATCTGGTATTTAACGTTGCCTACACATGCTTTGCCTAAACGGCCTCAGCCGCAACCGCCTGCAGCAGACATGCAGCCCCCACCCCGGCCACATGCAGCCCCTTCCACGCACGCACACACCCAGGCCGCGCAGCACCCTCTGCCCCCTCCCAGAGGTGCGCCCTGGCCGCGGTGCCCTGTCTGAGGCAGCCCCTGGCCCCGTTCCACACTTGGAGCCTCTGATGTGCCCCACTCCACTCAGTGTTGCACAAACCGAGCCCCCTACCGAGCCCACGCTGCTTAAAGTACCACATGCCGCACGGCACTCAGGCACCCTACCGCGGTGCATCACTCACGTCTTCGGAACACTTATATTGCCCATTGGAAAAGCTTAGAACCAGATTCGTGAGAGGTTTCATACTGGCTTAGACTTTTACTTCTTTTTTCAAATGAGAAATATTACTGGGCCCCCAGAATGTATCTGGTATGCTGTCTGCGTTTGGACCACAGTAGTGGAACAAGTAGAAAACACGCATGGAGGGAGCCTGTGGTCTGCCGTGTCCCGCTCACACATGTCCTGTCAGCTTTCCTACAGGGCCCGTGAAATTTTCAGTAAGTTCCTGTGCAGCAAAGCCACCACTCCAGTCAACATTGACAGCCAGGCACAGCTGGCAGATGACATTCTCAGCGCGCCTCACCCCGACATGTTCAAGGAGCAGCAGCTCCAGGTAACCAGCCCGTGGGTTCCTTGCCAGGGTGCGGGCACAGGACTCACGCCCACAGGGCAGGCTCCCAGGCAGGCACAGGTGGAGGCGGGGCTTGCTGGCGGGTGCGCATGTGCTGAAGGAAGCCCGTCTTCCTCGCTGGGCTCCCTCCTGTCTCAGAGCAAGGCAAACCGAGCGTTTGAGGACTTGGCTGCTGTGTGCCCATCTGCACATCACCCTCTCTGAGACATTTACATGGGCCTGTTTGTGTGACTTCACACGGGTGGGTGATTCATGGGAGGCGGTCTGGAAGGCAGATGCATGTGCATTTAGGACATCACCATGGTAAGTGTGCACTGCACCTAGTGTTTCTTAGAGCGTGTGTCCCATTGGCCTTATCAGAGACAAAATGAATTTTCAAGGCAGATCTCACTGCTTTTGGGCTTCACTTGCTTCTGGTTTCATTTTTATTTAACGAATCAAAGAGGCTCCAAGACCGCGTGTCAGTCTGTCCTGAGTTGGTTTGTGGTGCTGAATTTTTATATAAATTACCGGAATTTGCTGATTGTAAGTGTGATGGATGCCAGGCTGGTGTGTTATGAGAAAGACTAATCTGGTGAAAGGGACCCTGGAAAAATCACCAGGTGGAGAGGATTGGCAGAATGGCGCCCATTCTGAGTTGGGCTACGTGGTGTCTGTGGTGTCCAGGAGGCCCGTACCTTCAGGGCAGAGTATCCAGTTATTTCTGTAGGTAAACTGTCATATTCACTTGGCAGATTTTCAACCTGATGAAGTTTGATAGCTACACTCGCTTTCTGAAATCCCAGCTGTACCAAGAATGCATCCTGGCAGAGGTGGAGGGCCGCCCTCTACCCGACTCCCAGCAGGTGCCCAGCAGCCCGGCCTCCAGGCACAGCACCAGCCCAGACCACTCCAACGTGTCCACACCCAAAAAGGTGCTCTTCATTGCCACGTCCATCCCTTGAGACGAAAGCCACTCTGTAGGAAGTGGACACAGACGCGGCTGCATGCTCTTTCACTCCCTGTGAGTGAGCTGTGTCCCAGGCTGAGGCCGCGTTGGGGTGGGCACTGCCAGCTGCTGTGGGAGCGGCACCTGCCAGCCTGACGCTCGCCTGTACTGCTCACCTGCAACCTCTCTTTGCCTTTAACATGATATTGAAGCAATGTTACCTTATCTTAACACTTTCTGTTTGGTGACAGTTGAGTGGAAAGTCGAAATCAGGAAGGTCCCTGAATGAAGAGCTGGGGGATGAGGACAGTGAGAGGAAACGCAAGGGGACTTTTTTCTCTTGGTCCCGGACCAGGAGCACTGGGCGTTCCCAGAAGAAGAAGGACCATGGCGACCACGCGGATGGTGTGTGCTGTGCAGGCCTGGCTATAGTCAGGGTCTGCTGGGCGGGCCAGGCGCAGAGCAGCGGGGCAGTGATGGACCTTCCGCAAAGGGGCGAGGACCTAGGGGTGAAAAGGGTCTTTCTGTATCAGAGTTTTCATGACTCTTAGATGAGCCACACATCACCGTGAGCTCACTTAGCAACAGCAGACGCTGTGATTGTTGGCCGGCTGTAGTACTTTGCAGGAAGATGCGACATGAGGCCTCGGTAAAGACGCAGTGACCAGCTGGGATGTTTACTGCTCTCCACAGGGGACGGTTTCTTTTTCCATTTGGGCCCAGAAACTGCCTGTTGAGATAAAAGTCCCACATTTAGTGAAGGGAAGGGAGCACTTACCTGCCGTGAGCTGGCTGGGGTTTGGCCACATGCTGAGGAGGCTTGTCCCGCTGTCTTGGCAAGGTGGTGAGGTGGGGCAGCCTCCGAAGGGCTTTTCAGTGTCTGGCCTCTGTCTGTGCAGCCTGGGGAGGGCTTAGGAGACTGGATCAAAGAAGTGGGGTTTCTGGGCAAACTGAGGAGTGAGTCTGGCACTGTTGCTTTTCTGAGTCACTGTGTCTTCCCCATCAAGACCCCCTGCATGCCAACGGAGGCCTGGGCCGCAGAGAATCACAGGGCTCCGTGTCCTCTGCCGGGAGCCTGGACCTGGTGAGTCCCTGCCCCCACCCCCAGAGGCCACAGGTGACACATGGACCCTGTCTCAGCACCTCATCACGGAAAGGCTGCGTTTACACAAGCCGAATGTACACCTTGTGGGTGGGGGCAAAGCCTATTCCCAGGCCCTCCCCCGCCCAGGGTGCCTGAGCTGGTGTGGGGAACCGTTGGCTGGGAGGAGGGGGCTCCTTGAGCACAAAAATACCTCTGGGCTTATTTTTGAAATCTTTTGTTCTCATTCAGTTCCCATTTTTTCGAGC
Source organism: Phataginus tricuspis (assembly GCA_029783875.1). Taxonomy (NCBI): domain Eukaryota; kingdom Metazoa; phylum Chordata; class Mammalia; order Pholidota; family Manidae; genus Phataginus; species Phataginus tricuspis. Next base: position 90,302,966 of record JAQQAC010002594.1, on the reverse strand, counting down.
TCCATTAAGAGCAAACAAAATGTTTTGCAGCCACGTGCTTAGTGTTTGTGCTCCGTTTGAATATCCCGTTAACTCAGACATGACGTGTGTGTGTGTGTGTGTGTGTGTGTGCTGCCCTTGGGGGCTCCCCCAACCCCCGCCCCGCCTAGCCCTGGGGGCCCACACCACTCTGCATACCCCGCCAATCTCCTATCGTTGCTTGTTATGGCCCCAGTTTCTAATTAGGCAAGGGAGGGCAGGAGGCATTGGGTAGCCCCTGCTTGCTTGTTAGCTGTTGTCTGACACCAGTTGAAGAATTACTGCTGCCAGCATTCTCCACTCCTGAACTTGTCAAGCAGAAATTAATGTAGAATATTGTGTCTTCCTTGGTTATATGAAGTAACAGGCTGTAAGGGCTTATTTACCACATATTAGTTAGCTGTTGGTTCCTAGTAAACACCCCAGAAGCCAGTGGCTTAAAACAAAGGACAGCTCTTACTGCCCCTGTGTTTGTCAGAAGGGGATGGTGAGGCCATTTTGCAATCAGTCCTGCAAACTAGTTTCCTGAAGTGATGTTTCGGCAAAAGAGATCTTCAGACTATCAGCAGGTGACGGTGACAGCGCAGGCAAGCTGTGTGCTAGAGGGGTGTCTGCAGGGGCCATTGGGGCAAGGAGATAGACCCAGGCCCGCTGCCCAGAACCCAGCCCGGTGCGACCTGCTGGTTAAGGAGGCCCCCTGCGTCCCAGTTTGGGGCCTGGTGCTGGGTAAAGTGCTGAATGGTGGTTTCCCGGGCTCTTGACCTACTTCATCCATGAGGCAGATGATCCCATTGCGGCCGCTGCTGCTCCCAGAAAGGCTCAGTCCCTGGTGCTCAGACGGCTGCCGTGAGCCGCGGTGTGTCTCCTTCCTGAGTGCTTTGTGGCCACAGGCCTCGGGAGGGAGGCAGTTGCCGTAACCTTTCCTCATCCCGGCAGAGGCCGGTGGCCTTCATTCCCTAGGCGGAAGTGGCACCTGCGGCTGAGGCCAGTCCCGCACGCCGGCAGCCAGGAGCCCCTGCTTACTCCTCACTGGCTTCTCCTGACTTCCTGGTGGCCAGTGTCTGAGTTGGGGTTCTTCACCCCCGCAGGCACGTGTTCCTGCCTCTGAGCCTTTGCCCAAGTGGCTCCACCCCTCCCAGCCCCTCTCTTAGGCTGACCTGTTGTCCCTCAGTCTATTCCTCTCCCAGCCTGGCTGGCTTGCCTCTTGGGTCCCCTGTCCTGTAGACGGAGAGGTGGGCAAATGCAGCACACGGTCACAGAGGGACCTCAGTGGGCTCCACAGAACAGTTCATCTGCTTCTGGGTCAGGGAGGCCAAGACAAGACTCCCCAGAACAATAGGTTCAAGGACCCTTCCTATCCTGCGTAGGAAAGCTAGTTCAGTGTGGCCCTTGTCAGTGTTTGGAGGCTGGAGGCTGAGTGTAAACGCAATGCCTGCAGTTAGAACGATAACTGTGCTGCAGCCCCAACAGCGTAGCTGGTTTTTTGTGCACAGTGCACTGTGCAGATCTGCCACGGCATTTTTGCAATTGTGGAGCTGAATGTGGGACAGTAAGGCCCATTGTGGGGCCTCCTTAAGTGTGTGCAAGCCACCGAGAGCCTTCTGCAGGGCACCCCATGCACCTCTCGTGACCCCAGCACCTGCAGCCTGTCTCTGTGCTCCCTAGTCGGAGGCCCGCAGGACCTCGGGGCCTGAGAGGGACAAGGCCGCCGCGCACTGCTGCATCCAGCTCCCAGACGGCACGTCCTGTGTGGTGCTTGTCAGGGTGGGGCTGTCCATCAAAGAGGTCCTCTCTGGGCTCTGCGAGCGACATGGCATCAATGGGGCCGCTGTGGACCTCTTCTTGGTGGGCGGGGATAAGGTAGGACTGCTGACCCTTAGGGCCCTTCTGGAGGGGATCTTATCCCATGGGAATCCTGCCTGTGGGGGGTTATCTGCCCCTTGGGGGATTTGCCTGTGGGGATCCTGTCCCCTGGGGATCCTACCCTGTGTGGATCCTGCTATTTGGGGGAGATCTTTCCTACTGGGGGGATATCCTGTCCTGTGGGGGAGATACTGCCCATGGGAGGAACTAGCTAATCTATTTGTCTTGTTAACAACCTGCTTGGTTACCTGCCCCCTTGGCTGTGTTAGGCCCTCAAGGTTGGTTGTGCTCTGCAGTCCCTGTCTGCACAGCGTGTTTGACGGAGGCCAGTCCCACGAGCTCAGTCATGCTGCACAGAACCCTTTGCGTACTAATATTAGCCTGTTTAGAGAGCGCAGGCTTCTCTCTGGGCGGGCTGTTTGTGCAGCTGCTCCTTTGTTGGGCACAGCTGTGCGCCCCGCTGAGTGCCATGGAGCGTTTCGGGCCCTCACTGCCCCCACTGATTTCAGTCTCTTTGTTCCTTCCTGTGCTCCCAAGCCTCTGGTGCTGCATCAGGACAGTAGCATCTTGGAGTCTAGGGACCTGCGCCTAGAGAAGCGTACTTTGTTTCGGTAAGAAAAATGGCAGTCGTCACTTCCGGGAGGCTTCCTGAGCCACTGGCAGTGCCTGAGGGCCCTCTTTCCCTGCCAGCCTGCACTCTGCCCATTAGCATTGCAGCTGCCACATGGCAGGCTGGAGAAGGAGTGCCCGCACCCCCGTCGTGAGTTAGCAGGGGCAGGAGTGGTGGCCCCCAGGAGCCCAAGACCCTCTCCCTTCCTGCCCTATGACCGCCGCAGTAGGGCTGCGCCCCAGGGCTCAGGCTAGACGGTAAAGCTCTGGCCATTGTGTGGGAAGGGATCTGCTCGTTGCTGGGTGTGACAGCCCTGCTCGGCCCACCTGAGTCCGTGGAGAGGCCCATATGGGCTTTCTTCTCCAGTGAAGAAGGTATTCCACGACCACGCCTGGGTGAGCGCCAAGGTGAACACCTGTGGTGCCACATTGCTCTGCTCCGAGAGAGCATGTCTAGGCGAAGACTGACCTGTGTCTGCAGCAAATGTGTTCCTGTGCCCTCCCCCCAGGCTGGACCTGGTTCCCATCAACCGGTCCGTGGGACTGAAGGCCAAGCCCACCAAGCCCGTCACAGAAGTGCTGCGGCCCGTGGTGGCCAAGTATGGCCTGCACCTGAGTGAGCTGGTGGCCAGGCTGGTGAGTACCCTGGGACCTGGGCTGTGTCCCCTGTGGCCACGAGGTCACAGCACCTGCTTGGTGTGGCGGGCAGAGCCAGAGGGGCTGCCCGCGGCGTCCACTGCAGCTTCTCCCAGCCAGGCCCCATGGGGTGCACCTCTTCCCCCTATTTCTGACCCATTGAGCGGAGATGCTTGTGTTTATCTACACCTCACTCGTTACTGGAGGGATTCAGCTTGATACTGAGATGCGGTTTTGGTGCTAGGAAGCCACAATGAGAAACCGACAAACAAAACCCCCTGACAGAGCTGCACTGTTTGCCAGTCTGATGAGAGCAGAGCGCAGGGGCACTGCTGACCATCTCGGGCACAGCCCCTCCCCTGATGGCCTAATCCCACCTGCCCCTTGTGGGTCTGAATCCACTCTGGCATCGCCAAGCAGGGTGGAGGGCCACCCTGTGAGTGGTTGGAGAGACAGTCCTCTGGGATTGAAGGAAGCAGCCCAAGGCGAGAGCACAGTGGCCTGTCCCAGTGACCAGAGGGCATTTGTGGGGCAATGTCCAGGTCAGCGAGCTTGGAGACCCGAGACCTTGTTCATGGCAAGGTAGACTGTGTCACAGAAGGAGTTGGCTTTGCATGTGGGGATTCATGACACACTGCCTGTCTTGTGCTTTTCTTTCTGTACAAAGGAAACTTTATCAGAGCTATGAGTTCAGGCATTTTTAGGATATTAGTTTTCTCTCTGAAATAGGCCCCCAAATTGTTCAAGATCTCTGACGTGTATGAGAGGCCTATGTTAAGTTGTCCACAGACATCCTGAGGGTGACTGGAACCTCCTTCCCCAGCTCAGCAGGGAGGACTGCTTGTTCTGGAGTCCAGAATACTCCCAGTAGGGGGGATGTGGGTGGCCTAGGTCCCCTGTGGGCCTCCCTGCTCTTACCCTGTTGAGACCCTAAGCTATGGCTTAACTCCACTGTAGCTCAGTCTCCCTACCTGTGACATGGGGCTGGTCATGGCAGTGTCCTGGGATGGTGGTGGGGCTCCCAGTCCCCAGGGACAGGCCAGTGGGCTCCGCCCTGGGAAGGCAGCTGAGGCCTTGGGTAAAGTAGTCAAGGTGCCCGGGCCTTGGGTCAGGAGGGCCCTCGAGGAGTAGGCTGTGGCCCTGGGCCTCTCCCGGGCCACTTGCTGGCCCCTCGGTGAGTGCGGGCCACCTGCGCCAGCACTGCCACAAGCGGGGCCCGGCCTCTCCCCGCTGGAGCCCCCGAGGGTCTGGCAGCCACTCTCTGGCTTGGCATTGGGCCCAACAGCACATTCAGGTTTCTGTTCTGAAACAGTGGTTATGGGGCCTGAACAGCAAGACAGTCTCCCCAAGGACAGAAGAGCAGGACCCCAAGTTGTGTGGTTAAGGGCGCTGCCCTAGGCCCCAGCCTGCTCCTGATTGCTGGCCTCTGCTTCCTTGTCACAGTGGAGACGATGATCTCAGCTCTCACCCCCCAGCAGCGTCTGAGGGCCAGTGAGGTGGGCTTTGGGTGCCCCTCATCCAGGCCATGAGGAGTGGGAGACTGAGTCTGCCTTAATGTGATATTTGAAGCCAGTCAGCATGTGGACTAAGCTACCGGCCGCCCTCAGCAAGTGTTCTTCGCTGGGACCTCCACTCACCCAGTGCAGGCCTACGCCGGCGCTGGCGTGGTGCTGATTCCTCGGGGCACCCCCAGTCCTTGGAGGCCCACGTTTCTTCCTCGGCAGGGCACCTGGTGTGTGCCCTGAGGCAGCCATGCCAAGGTGACAGGTCTTGGGTCCCCCAAATGTGACGTCATCAAGCTTGGCACAGCCTTGCTGGCAGCAGCTGGACTCCACGTGGCTGTTCCTGGGAAGTCTGGTGGCTTGTTGCTCAGTGTACCCTGTCTGCCTCTAGAGTGGAGAAAAGGAGCCCCTGGACCTTGGCGCCCCCATATCGAGTCTGGATGGACAGCGGGTCATCTTGGAGGAGAAGGAGCCCTCCCGGGGAAAAGGTGAGGAAGGCCTGGCAGCTTCAGCCTGCTCGGGGCCCCTTTGCTCTGCCTCCTGCGAGCCCTCACCCTGCAGCCTGGCTGTCTCGCAGCAGCACCACAGATGGCCTCACTTGGGTCTGGGGTCTCACAGGACCTGGTGAACCCCAGCCATGGCAGAGGTCAATCCCAGATAGGCATCTGAGGGGCCTAGACTAGCTCTGCCCCTGCCTGTGGGTAGCAGGTGCGCAGACCAGGAGCATGAGGGCCTCATGCTGGAAACCCTGTGCCTCCTGATGGGCCGGCACCTTTCCGAGCACCTTCTTAGCTGTAAGAAGGGACGGCAGGCCCTGCTGGTCCCTGCAGGATTGCTCTAGAGAATGCTGTATTCCTGGGGGGCCCTCCCAGCCCTCCACACAAGGGACTTGGGACGCTGGGCCCAGCAGTAACTGAGACGTGGACCAGGTTTGCAGAGCCCTTTCCCACACACTGCCTCAGCCACAACAGTCCTGCCCTGTGGACACTGGGGTCCCCGCAGCATTGTGCCTGGCCTTAGAGCCGGCAGTGTGGTAGCTGGGGTTCACCTGACCCTCCTTGGAGCACTCAGCCCCCTCAGGTGGAGGGAAGCAGGAAGCTTGCCTCCTGCAGAGAGCTTTCTGGAACTGCTGACTTTCTTTGGGCAAGGTCTTCATTAAGGAGCTGCTGGAGGTGTCTTTGGGCGGCCCCTTCTCTTTCCCAGGCTTGTCCAGGAAGGGCTGCAGGCCTGGATCCGAGGGCTGGCCTGGGTCTCTTGTCTCTGTCACCTCAGTGGCCCAGGCTGTGATGGCCCCCTGCCCTAGGGACAGCAGTGCCCACTCCTCCTCCCACTGTTGTAGAGGACAGACCTTCCCAGGCCACTTCTGGTTCTAGAGAAAGCTGTGCTCTCTGCCCTGGGCCTGGTAACCTGCCTGTGGGGTGAGTGGCCGGAGAGCCCTCAGTCTTTCAGCGCTTCCCTCCAGGGTCTGATAAGGTGGGGCTGTCGGCCTCTGTGCACAGGTGGTCTGACAGGCAGGCACATGCCATGTATTTGTGAAACTGCTTACAGTCAGTGGCATGGCTGTCCCTCTGGTTGATCCTAGGCCAGAGGCCAGCCTAGAGCCCTGACTTCAGGCAATGGCCATATTGGAAAATATGTAGTACATGTGAGACTCTTCTACTTCCCAAAGAATATTCATGCCGAAGAGTACCAGAAATTAGCTTTTTCTTCACCATGCCAAGTGCAGGGAGAAGCTGCTATGTCTTCTCCACGCCAGCCCACGGGCGCAGTGGGAGGGTGGTCCTTTGCCCTGCCCCAGGTATTTTGACCTATGCATGCATATTAGATAAGGGATATCTAATACCTTGGCTTCTCTGCAGCGTAGCTCTCAAAGACAATATAAATACGGTTATCAATGTTCAGGTAGATTTGCAACTCACTAATCATAGAGCTTGTCATTATGTTCAACATCCACAGATAAACAGAAAGGTGCACCAACCAAACAGAACATAGCTGCAAATTCTGGTTCCAGAAGCCACTCGGCTACGGTAATTCCCCTCTGCCCTGTCCACACGGTTTCCTGGCCCCCGACCGGTGCAGCTCAAGGACAGGCCGGGCTCCTCCTGTCCCTGCTTGTGCCCACCAGCTCTCTGCTGGGGGTTGGCCCTGCACCCCTCGGGGTTTTTTTCCCACCCATTGCCGGTACCTGGCCCCCACTGACCTGTGAATGAGCTGGCTTACCCCTGCGGCGGGCACTGGGGCTGTGCGTGCTCTCCTTTTCGGAAATTGCTCTGCCACGCAGTCTGTGTTGATGCTGTCTGTGTTTGCAAGGCCCTGTTATCTCTAACTGATGACTGTGTTGTTGTGTCTGGAATGTAAGTAGAACTTTGACTTTCCTTCTAATGCAGGGAGAGGAGAGAACACTAGGCAAGTCTAATTCTATTAAAATAAGAGGAGAAAATGGAAAAAATGCTAGGGAGCCCCGGCTTTCAAAGAGAGAAGAATCTATTGCAAAGATTGGGAAAAAAAAATATCAGAAAATTAATTTGGACGAAGCAGAGGGTATGTGTACTTTTTAAAACTTCCACGTTTTTAGTGAATGCAATGTCAGTTTTCCAGTGCAATCGTTAGAACTTTCTCTGTTACTGACCTTGGGTGATTCTGATCTTAGTCACACTGAGAATGTGCCCCATGTCAGTCTGTGGCTGTTGGTGGGACTTTCCTAAAACCCCCATTTTCAGACTGAGAGTCGGGGCCCTGAAGATTCAGGGCAGCACTGGGTTCTGCAGGTTCTGACTGCCTCCTCCGCCTCCCCGGCTTGGAGGGGGACCTAGTGAGCACCAGAGGGTCTGCCTTGTGAGGGCCCTCACCAGCAGGGTGGGTGCCAGGCAAGGGGGCGGCAGGCTGGGAGGGCCTGGGCTCGCTGACCCCTGCTGTCAGGAGCCCCGAGGTGGGGCTGTGTGCTGGCCTTCGGGCCAGTGGCCCTGCGCCCCATGGGCTCACAGGAGAGGGAGGGCACCCCTGAGCAGCTGAGAGGGAGAAAGTCTTCGTGGAGCCGTGGTTTTCCTCCAAGCTTGTAACAAAGGGAAGCATTAAGAGCAGAAGGGAATTCATGGCTGGCACTTCAATCCAGGGAGGGCTTCTGGTCTGCTAGGCTTGTCACAGCCCCCCTGTGACCACCAGCCTCAAAACCATAAGACCTGCCTCCTTCAGCCCCTACTGGCCACAGGGGAGGCTGAAGCAAACACACCCTCTCGCCCCTGAGAACCATTAAGATCTGAGATTTAAAATTCCTTGTTGTCGTTCAAAGGCTGAGTGTAATTTAAGTACTAAGGTTTGGTTTAGAGAGCTTCTACTAGAGCAGTGAACTCGGGCCACCCAGGTAAGGAAAAGGAGTGTGTGGGCAGCCAGAGGAGGCTGGGGGCACACGGGCGGTGGCCCGGGATGCCCGGGAAACTGGGAGGCCCCAAGTGGCTGCGAGGCTCTGTGTGGGAGATGGAGTCAAGGGCTGGCACTGCTCTGAGCCCCCATCAGCACCCCCTCTGCACCCCTGAGGGACCCCCCTTCAGCTCCGATGCTGGGACTCCCCTAGGGGTAGTCAAAACCCCAGGCCAGGGCACAGCCAGTGTGCCCCTGAAATCCCATCTGCCTGGCCGTGTGCAGTGGAGGGTTTGGAATTGTTTGAGTCTGGCCTCACACACCCTCGGAAGCAGGAGGCCCAGGTTGTTTTGGACTCAGAATAGGGTGCTGGAAGGCCAGCTTACCCCTGCGTCCCTGGGCAAGCTGCAGTTCTGCCGCCATAGTTGAGTGGGAAGGCAACCTGTGACCGGACTGTGTGCTTTTTGCTGTGGCCTGCCTGAGTGTGAGACGCTAAAACCTGGGCGCCCTGGGTTTTCTTCCAACAGAGTTTTTTGAGCTCATTTCCAAAGCTCAGAGCAGCAGAGCAGACGACCAGCGTGGGTTGCTGAGGAAGGAAGACCTGGTGTTGCCTGAGTTTCTGCGCCTGCCCCCCGGCCCCACAGAGCCTGCCCTCTCCTCCCCGGCCGTGGCCAAGGGCTGCAGCAAGAGAGCCCCACCAGGCAGTGGCACGGAGAGGGCCCCCTGGCCGCGGGAGCCGCGGGGACCCACCCAAGATCGCCACGAAAGCCCAGGGACAAGCCCTGGCTCGGCCGACAGCCCGCCCTCCTGTGCCCCCCGGACCCTCACAGCCCACGGGCAGGGAGCGGAGACCGGAGACGTCCAGACCATGGAGGGCGAGCACGTGGCCGACCTGACGCTCACAGGGGAGGGGGACATCAGCTGCCCCAGCAGCACTTTACTGCCGCCCCCCCCCCACCCCACCGGACTTGGCTGGACCTACAGAACCAGGTACCTCCAGCTCTGATGCCCTGGCACACCTTTGACTCTCTGCGTCTCCACTGTCCACCTGTTACCCCCCAGTTTCCAATTTATAGAGAAGCTGCCGTGTTCAGTCGGCCCTTGGCCCTTGACTGTCTGCCTAACAGGGAGCTTCCGCATGGCCTCCCCACCGTCAGTTATTGCCGCTGCCCGGGCCCTCTCTGAAAGGGCATTGGGTGGCAGCCGAGGTCAGAGTGTGGTTCGGGTGGGCCACAGAGGGGCGGAGGGCCTTGCACGTGGTGGCGCCCGCCCTGGGACACGCCGTGGTGCGCTCCTTCCTGGGTTTCCCACCCTCCGCTGAGCCAAGGCCCCAGGAATTTGTGAAAATGTATGTGCTCTCTTAAAACCTGGCTAGTTACTAGTATTTTTAGTATGTTAGTCTTAAGATTGGGAAAAAATAATATTTGTCTTGAGCAAGTAAAAAGCCCTGTGGTTTAGAATAGGTTTTTGCTCTTTGACGCTGGATCCGTGGTAGGGGAGACATCAGGCAGCAAGTGTGTCAGCCCCGTGTGGGCCAAGCAGTGCCCAGTGCCAGGCAGCTGAGGGTCTCCATGGCTCCCTGGCCTTGGACAGGGGCAGGCGCATCTCCAGCAGAAGCCCGGACGGTGTGTGAGGGCGGCTGATGAGCTGGTGGCAGGACTGCCTGAGGCCACCGTGTTAGACATGGAGGCACAGCTCCTGCCTCTGGGAAGGGGCTCTGGGAACAGCTCTGCCCCCTGCACTAGTGCCACGACCCATGTGCCTGTGTCCTGGTCCCCGCAGCACAGATGAGGTTGTTCTCAGCGTGTGCTTTTCACAGTGACCTGGTGACCACCCTTTCCCTGTGTGTCCTGTGATGTGTGTACTGTGAGGGTTGTGATCTGTTCTGGGGGCAACATGAACGCCGGCGTTGGCTCAGCCGCGGCCCAGGAACCTGGGGCAGCCTGGCCCTGCCCCTGCTGCACCTGGATGGGGAGCAGGGAAGCATCGTCTCTGTGGGTTGTGGGTGTGTATACATGCCTGGGCACTTTTGGGGGGCAGGTGCCATGTGCGGCGGTCCCTCGGAGCATCTCCCACTGAGGGTGCATGGACGCGACCCTGGGAGGAGCGGTGGCTCTGCGTGTGTGTCCCTGCACCACAGTCCACTCTGCCCACCTGCCTCCCTCTCTGCTCACACCTGTGTGTAGTCTCACCCACGTTTGAGTCTGCGTGCCTCCCAGAGTAATAAACTGCTCGTCTCATCATTGGACCGACTGAAACCTCTCTTCTTCATTTGCCATTTGTTTCCACTTTAGTAAACTGTACATATGTTTTAGTCTAGGGGAAATTTACACATTTTTAGGGAATTCAGTGGGTTTACCTTAATATACTGGCTTTTAAAATACTTGATAGATTTTCTCTAACACCTCATGCAGGCCACAAACAGAGTGTGAGGAGGAGGCAGGTTTGGGTGAGGGCAGAGGGGCCCGCCCCGGAGTCCACAGGGCAGGGATGGGGCCGCGGGGCACAGTGGTCGGCTCGCCTGGGCCCCGTGTGTCAGGGTCTCCACCCCCTGAGCACACCCAGTGGTCTTGGCCTTGGCCTGCCCTGTCCGCCCCTGCGCCCAGGAGAGAACTGGGTGGTGAGGCCGTGGTCAGGGAGGCCACGAGGCCGAGGACTGAGATAAGCGGCTGGCCTGCGGGCTGCTCCCCCGGCCTCGCCTGGCCGGCTCCACACCCCGAAGCTCCCTGCAAGAAACAGGCCCGCCCAGTGTACCGTGGGGCCCAGTTTTCCCACCTAACAATCATCAGCTTGGGCAGTGCCCCCATGCCAGGCGCCTTCCCTTCCCCCGCTTGTCTCCCAAGGAGGCTCCTCTGGTCTCCCAGCCCCTGGGAGGGGGGGACCCGGAACCCTTGGCTCTTGCTGTCCCGAGCCAGGAGGGGGCGGAAGGAACTTTTTCACAGGCCAGTGAGGTGGACCATGACACAGCTGTGAGCGTCTGTGATGCCCCTGGTGTCCCCTGGAGCTGACAGGCTGTTTGGGGGAAGGGCCACAGGATGGAGCTTCCTCTGCTCATCACACTCCCAAGCCCAGCTTGACTGGGGACAGCGGGGTAGAGGCCCCCAGTGAGGCTTTGCTGTGAATTCTCTGCGTTGCAGTCACTTCTGCACCAAGGCCTGGCGGCTGGGGAAGTGCAGCCAGATTCCTTGGTCATATGACAGAAGAGCTGGCCAACGCACTGCACTGTGTTTCTCAGGGTCTAGCAGGCCCGTTTACCTGGAGTTGCTGTCACTGATCTAATGGGTGCTGTGAAATATTTCTTAGCACCATGAGGGCTGCTGCAGACCCCCGGGCTCCCCACCCTAGCCGCATCTGGACTGTGCAGCTGGCTTGGGGGCTGCTGGCAATGTGCAAGCAGGGACAGCATCCGTCTGAGCCTCGCAGCTCACCTGCCCCAGCCCACAGTCCCCAGCCCACATAAAGAGGCCTGTAGGCGCCCTGTATGGCCCAAGGACAGACGGAGGTGTTGGAAAGGACTCTGGGCCAAGAAGCTGGCCTCTGGTGCAGTGCGGCTTCCCGTGCCGTGCGGCCTCTGCAGGAACACAGCCCCGGCCGCCTCCCTCCCCATTACCTGTCTGGTTCCATGGAAGCCTGAGGAGGGAGTGGTGTCTCAGCTCTGGTTCCCCCCCTACACGCCCACACCCACCATGGCGCTGGTCCCATGGGTTAGCCTTGGGGCTTGGGGGATACCTGTGTCTACATACTCGGAGAACACCTGCTTCCTAGTGTGAAGTGCACATGTATTGAACTGAATTTTTGGTGAGGGTACCCCAAGCTGCCTTGGAGCTGACTAGGGCCCCCCTGGCCCCTGCCCAGCCCTTCCCCAAACTCAGGGGACCCAAGGCTGGGTCTTCCCACCCCCAGGGCTGAGCACGCAACCAGCACTGTGCTCGGCAGTGCGCCCACCTGGGGTGCAGGGCTGGGCCTCAAGGGATCTGGGAGAGGGCTTTGCAGGGGAAAGCTCTCCCTAACCGCCCGCCCCTCCCCACCTCACTGTCCCAGCCCCAGGCAGGCTGTGCTGGCCTTGCAGGCCTGGGTCAGGGTCCGAGGCTGAGCTGCTTTCAGCCCCTTAGGGAGGCCAGCTCTGCAGCTGCGAGCACAGCTGACGCCAGGGCCACATGCCCTCCCTAGGGAGTCCCCATACAGCCATCCCGACTGCGGTTCCTGGGGGGCTCAGGCATGAGGAGATGCTGCTTACTGGCTGAGGCAGAAGTCACCCCGACTTGGAGGCCAGGTGCCCAAAGGCGTATCCAGTTCCCAGAGTGGTGGCCCTGGAGAGGCCGCAGCTCACTTTCTAGCAGAAGTCCGCTTGCTGTGGCTAGTGATGTGGTTTCCTTAGCTAGAGAGCACCCAGGCCATGCTTCCACACGAGGTGCCATACTGTCCCCTTGGCAGGGAGGGCAGCCAGGCCATGTGCCCCTGCTGTGGCTGCAGGGCCCAGGCACCCTTCTGCACCTGGCTGCCCAGCGCTCCGCCACCCTCCTTCCTTCCCCACTGCCAGCCTGGAGCCTGGCCAGTTTCAGGGTGTCACGCCTGCTCAGTCCTGGGTTGAGGAAGCCCTGGGTTGGGGACACCACACAAGCTTGCTCCTGGACAACAGCCAGCCACAAGCAGGCCTCTCGGTGGCCCCAGTCCAGTAGCCCGTCCCCCAGGGTGTCAGGGCCTCCTGGGACAGATGAGCAGGGCCTCCCAGTCCAGGACCCACCTCTTGTTCCCTGTCCATCCCCAGTGCATGTTGTCTACCTGCCCTCTGGGGTGAGAGAGCCCAGCCCTCAAGCACAAACCACGACATGGACAGGGGTGGCTGCATGGCTTCCTCAGGGTCGTGAGTGCTGGGGGCCCGCCACCAACCTCAGGCCTGTTCGGTGATGGAAGGGCAGCTCCTGCCTGGGGTCCCTCCAGTAGCCCCCGTTCCAGCAGAGCACGCTGTGGCACTCTGGCCTTGACCTGGCCAGCGTGGACCTGAGCAGACTGCCTGCTACAGGCCTGGAGGCTCCTCGGGCTTTCCAGAGCTGACGACCCTGCATCAGTGTCTCCTGTCCTTGCCCCACCCCGGGCACGCTCACCCCGGTGCCTGCTGTTGGTCTGCTGTCCTGGGAGTCTCAGAGGGAAGCTGAGGGCTGTCAGTGGCTTCCGGTGTAAGCCCCCCACCTCTGCCAACCCTTCCAGTTCAGCTTAGGGTCCTGGATCTCAGCTACCTATGCCCACTAGGAGCTGGGGCTCCTGCCTGCAGCCCTCCGTGGGGTCCACCTGCCTGCACACCTGTGCTTTTGGCCCCGAGACTGCCCGGTTCCCATTCTCCCCATAGACATCTCCTCCCCTTGCCGCATGAGGCTGTGCTCTGTAGTCGGGCACCTGCCTGGTGCTCAGTGCAGCCTCCCCCACCCCTTACACAGTCCGGTCCCTGCTGGGGACCAGCCTGGAGAGGGACCTTGTGCGCATCACAGGCCAGAACCAGGGTTTTGGTCCAGGCTGTCCCTGACTTCTCCAGTGGGAGCCCAGCCGACCTCTGGAAGCAGATGGAGCAGGACGGGGTGTCCAGGGGCTAAAGGACAGACCATGGGGTCCCTGCCCCTGGCGCTCCCCCAGATCTTCTAGTTCAGCCCCGCACATGTCTCCTTGTACTTTGGGAGCTTCTGAGGGACGGCCCCAGGAGCTTCCCAGAGGAGGCAGGGGGTGGCCTTGAAGGATACACGGGCCCCCTTCTCAAAGACTATGTACAGCATGGCGGGCAGACGTCACAGCAAAGTGTCTGGAGGACAGGGAGGGCTCCTCAGGGCAGGAGGGGCCAGGAGACAGGCAGCTGGGCCGGATCCTGAGGGAGAGCCTGGGGCTTGCTGAGGGGGCGCGGCGCCCTGCCCTGCCGTCCTGAGAGGAGGGCCCTGGCTTGGCCGCCACCTTCTCCTGACACCGAGACGTGAGGATTTGAGCAAAGAATGCTAGTGGGCAGAGGAAGGGGTGGCCCGGGGACTGACCAAGCAGCCGGCAAGGGGCTCACCAGTGGGAAAAGGGCAGGTTTCCAGGCTCCCTTGAGGAGCTCCCGAAGTTCTGGGTCACAGCAGTGCCTGGCTGTGCAGAGCTGGAACCAGACAGAATTTGGTCGGCCAAGGGCAGGGTCTGCAGTGCCCTGGGAAGGGGGAGTTGGCGGGGCGGCCAGAAGGTACAGGGGGTCAGTGCGGCTCCAGCGTCACACCTGGTGCCCGACGGGGCTGGAACAGAGGGTCCGTGTGAGCCGGCACCAGGAGCGGACCTGCACACAGAGCAGAGCCAGGTCCCCTCTGAGGGCCGTGGTGGCCCATGGAGCCCACAGGGGAGCAGTGAGGGGAGCCTCAGGAGGCCAGTGGGCACCTGCTCCAGGGCAGGCCCTGGCATAAGGCTGTGACACTCACTGGCCATGCAAATGGGGCCCTGCCGCTGAGTCATGGGCCTGGGCTGCCACTTAATTAGGAGAGCAAGTCTGGGCAGGGCAGGCAGGAAACGCCTGAGTGGCAGCCGTCTTCCTGTGGACCAGCTACACCATCCCCCAAAACAGGTATCCTGCCCATCTACAGCCCATTGAGCTGCCTGAGGCTGGGGTCCATCCCTGCTGCAGGCCTCTGTGTCCCCCGGGGTTCGTCCTGGGCTAGACAAGACAGAGCTGGGCTCCTGAACCTGTGTGGGGTCACAGGCCATTTACGCTCTAGACAAATGCACAAAATGGGGACAAATGATTGCAGGGCAAACCTTGCCACTCTACACACACGCGTCCAAGGCAAAGACCCGCCCACCCCCATCATCTCTAGACCTGCGGCCTGGCATTTGGAGCCATGGGGACCTGGTGACAAGCAGGGGACAGGGTGGACCCCAGCAGGTCGTAGCGGAAGGAACATTTGCTGAATGACTAAAGGACTGTGAGGGAAGCTTGTTTCCGGTCATGGCTGCCCTGTGTGGACTCTCAGAACCCAGGAGAGGCAGCTCTTCTTGAAGACCCCCCATTGCCCCACCGTTGGCTGACCTGCCCCAGTGGGATGCGCTCAGCAGAGCAGCCCTGTGGGAGGCAGGGGACCTCCCGGTGCCAGTCCCCTCCTCTGCTTCCTTGACCTGTTGTTGAGAGGATGGCCCGGCTGCCCCAGAGGGGATGCCATGCCTCCGCCTCCGGGCTGGACTTGCCCTGGGAGGCCATGTGGAGGTGCTTCTGGATGTGTGGAGTGCAGTGGGGCCAGAGGACTCAGGGCCACAGTACAACTGGGGGAGCATAGGCTCCTGACCTCCATGCATTGTCTTGGACCATGGGGAGAGCAGTCTTCACCCCACCTACAAGGCTGGGGAAACTGAGGCCCGGTGGTGGGGGGGCAGTCAATGGAGCTGGATGCTCCTCCAGCCTGTCCACTGTGGGCTGGGGCTCAGAGCTCCAGGCTCCCCACGGTAGGCACCTGAGGGTCCTCTGCCCCAGCCTCACCAACAATACCCCTTTAGATATGCCAGGGCCCAGACGTGGGCCCTGAGTCCCCTGCAGCCTAACCCTTCCAGCACTGCCCAGTTCCCATCCTGGGGGTGAGCCTGGAGACTCAATGGAGGGAACTCACGCCGAGAGGCCCTGCTGAGCCTCTGCTGTGCCCACCCAGCACCAGTCCGTGGGGGCTGGCCGTATGTGTAAGGGCACTGACAGCCTTGGGGTGGGTCTGCCCACTCCAGGGTCTAGAAACTTCTAAGGCTATTCCAGCGGGGTGGGTGGTGACCACAGAGAGGCCCTTGGTGGGGCAGGGTGGAATGAAGGGCCAGGCAGCCCGGGGATTTGGTGACTGGGTGGGAAAGTGTTGAGGGGTGCCCAGCACCCAGAGCAGGCCCCGGAAAAACTCAGAGTTTGTGAAGGGAAAGACGTGGCCCCGAGGCGGCAGGAAGGTGGACAAGCAGGCAGCCAGGATGGGAGGGGAGGGGCGGGGGAGGCCAGAAACCAGGCTCAGGCCCCTGCCCTGCTCTGGTCTGTGAGCTGCACCCTGCCCAGGAGCCCAGCGGTGGGGCAGTGGGGGAGGCCTGCTGTGCCCGGGGAGGGTGTCCCCCCACCCAGGGTTTGGCCCTCCCCACACTGCCCCAGTGTGGGTGCCTCTCCCTGTGGCCCTGGCATGGCCAAGGGCCTCGCCCCACATGCTGCCACCCAATGGTCCCTCTGCCTACAGTCAATCCTGCAGGCAGGCCCTCTGGAGGAATTGGGGGCCCTACTAGTCCAGGCTGGAGTAAGGGTAAGAGGACTCCGGGGATCTCAGCTGTGGCCCAGCTCTTTCCTGAGCTGTGGTGTCGGGGTAAGAGGGCCATAGGGTGGGTGTCTGGCATGGGTGGGGTGCCGTGGCACCCTGGAGACAGCACCAGCTCTCCCACGCTGCCCTCTGCTGGCCACACCCCAGGACTCTGGCCCTTTCTCTGCCCCTCTCCACTTCCTCTGCCATCCCAGCAGCCCCAGCCCCACCCCAGGCACTGAAGTCTTCATTTCTGCAAACACAGACCCATACACCGGACACACACGCCCTCCCCACTCACAGCCCTGCGAGGGGCCAGTTCAGGGTCATCAGGGCTGTGGGAGCCCAGCCGGGGGTGGGCATTCAGTGCCCCCTGGAAGGACGAGATGGCAGGAGTCAGGCTTCAGGGGCGTGGGGAGCAATGGGGGTGCTCCTCCCAAGGA
Organism: Phataginus tricuspis; assembly: GCA_029783875.1. Lineage (NCBI taxonomy): Eukaryota > Metazoa > Chordata > Mammalia > Pholidota > Manidae > Phataginus > Phataginus tricuspis. Next base: position 90,286,286 of record JAQQAC010002594.1, on the reverse strand, counting down.
GGGTGCCCAGCTGGGCGGTACAGCCCAGGGTGAGATGCTCAGCTGGCCTGGTACAGGCTCGGTCAGGGCAGGTGCAGGGAATCCTGTGTCCCTCTGTCAGGTGAGGGACTCCCTCATAACCCAGGCGCAGCACCCCAGACCTCAGCCCCCGGCCCCTGGGCCCTGGCCTTTGCTCTCTGCCTGCACAAGCCTTTCGATTTCCGCCCACTGTCCCCCCGCCTCGGGGTACTCCCCTTGCCTGTGGTGCATCTGCGGAGGGCTGGTCACTGTGCCAGTGTGTGCCAGGGCCCACAGTGAGCATGGCTTGTTTAATAAGAGGTTTGGGGTTGGTGCCCTGCAGACAGTGTGTCACCAGCAGGCTTCCCAGCACTCCTGCCCCAGGGCCCAGTGCCCGAGGCTGCCTGCTTCTGGATGCACTGGGTGTGTGAGGGACCCTCCCACAGCCAAGTGTCTATGCAAGGAGGGCGGTGGTGTCCTCTGCCCTAGGCTTCCAGGGCAGGGCACACAAGTGACAGCCTCTCTCTTCTCCCTATGACAGGAGGCAGGGCCCAGAGCAGCAGTGGCCTCCCAGTCAACACGATCATTGATGTGGACCATGTCACAGGCTCTGCACCCAGATCAGACAGCAGCATCCCGGGAGTCCGGACGGGCCCCCGGAGGTCATGGGCCAACGGACCCCCAACAGCAGACACCCCTGGCCGTGGGCCCGCCCAGTCCAACACCAGCTCACACCATGCAACCTTTGTCTGAGGCTGCCGAGAACCATGTGCCCCAGCCAGTCCTCCCGAGGCCACATCCTAGCCCATCTGTCTGCATACCCGCGTGGAGGGCCATGAACTCGTGGGGACAGCCTGAGCCCATCTCCAGGCCTGGGAGGGGCCGCCTCAGCCAGCAGTTCCCGGGAGCCAGGCCAGGAAAGGCTCGTGGGCCCTTGCTCAGACACTTCTGGCCGTTGGCCCTGGGGCTCCTCGGTCTGCCCCTGCTGGCCTTCGGCATAGCCCATTCTTCACTCAATAAATTGTCTTGTGGACCCCCACGCATTGGCCTTGTGCTGGGTGCTGGGGTCATAGACCCTGCCCTCAGGAGCCGTGGTCCTCGGGGGGCTCTGAACGTGTGGGGAGAGGGGCCAAGAAAACGGTGGGCCTCGAGGCTGCACCCTCCAGTGGGTGAGGAAGCGACCCTGCTGGGTGGCGGCCTCTGGCCTGCCTACTCACACCGTGCTCTGCAGGCCCACCTGGGGTCTCCTCTCTGGGCTGACTGCCGTGCGGCAGGGCTCGGCCTGGGAGGCCGGCAAGCTCTGTGGCCACTCGGGTGACTGTGAGCCGGGCCTTCTGTTCACCCATCCACGCCCTGGCCAGGCCTCTCTGTTGGGGATGGGTCCTCCGAGTGGAAACCTGATCGCTGAGAGACCCTGGGAAGCATGAGGCCCTGAAGCGGGAGGGGCAGCGGGTGGGCCAGGCGGGGGGCAGGGGCCCCAACCCTCCCTCCTCAGAGTTGCCCCCAGCACACACCCAGCCCAGCCCCTACCCTGCCCCCAGCACCCATCTTACCCCCAAGCTCCCACCCAGCTCAGCACACCCCTGCCCAGCCACCCACCGTGCCCCCAGCACCCATTGTGCCCCAAGCTGGGTGCCCACTGTTTCCATTCTCTATCCCTCTGCACAGATGGGAACATCTGGGCCCAGAGAGGGTGGTCTGGGGGTGCACAGTGAGGCAGCAGCAGAGCCTGGCTGATGCCAAGGCCAGAGTTCAGGGCCAGCCTCCCCTGCCACCCACAGGCGGCCAAGCCGACTCCTGGGGGACCGGAAGAATCCCTGCCTCGTGGTAGCTCGGAACTGCAGAAGGGGGGTCTGTGGTGGCTTCGCCTGCGGCCCCCAGCACCCTCCAGGGCTGGGTGGGGGCCTGGTGCCGTCCAGGGCGGCACCCCATGGCGGTTCACAGGTGCAGAGAGCAAACCTAGGCAGGACCAACGCCAGGTCTCCCTGGCCCTCAGAGGGATACCAGAGGTCCCTAGAGGCAGCCTGGGCCTGCTAAGGCTGGTGTGGAATGGAGCTGGCCTAGACAGAGGTGGGGACGGTGCAGATCTCCCAGGCTGTGGGGGGGAGCCCAGGGCAAGGCTTCCCAGAGGGTGTTCAGTGGGTCCAGGAGAGGGGAGGGGAGGGGCCCTCCTAGGCACCCCAGATGTAGGGCAGGCCCGCCTCCCCAGGCTTTCTCCTACAAGGGGCCCTGCTCCAGGCCCATCCCAGGAGGGGCCAGGCTGAGATGTGGGGGCAGTGGACATCCCCATCTTGGGGTCATTATTTGCAACCTGCAACCCACTGTGCACACCCTCCTCCCTGCTCCCTGCCCTTTGCTGGCTGTGGGCCAGTACTTCACAGTCCAGGCTCAGGCCCTCCAAAGGGCTCAGCTCTTGCAGCTGCTCTGGCTGTGAATAGCCACAGACAGACAGTGACCAGCCCCAATGCCAGGAAGTGACTGGAAGCTGGGGCTGGAGTCTGGGTGCCCCCTTTCCATGAATCCTAGAAGACTTCCTGGAGGAGGCTTCTAAGCTGAGACCCAGGAGTACTGCCAGGTCCAGGACCAGTGCGGCTGAGGTCGGAGGAGACCACTGGGCCCCAGGGCCAGGCAGAGTGAGCCGGGCAGCAGAAGTGGGGGACATGTGGGCCACACATGGAAGGCGGCCAGGGTTAATCATTTCCAAGTGGCCTTGACCTGCCCCCTGCCCTGGCCGCTCTGGCGCCACCTCCTGCTGCCCTCATGCCGGCCCAGTAGCAGCCATGGGGTGCTGGGCCTGGGTGCCCAGCCCTCACCCCCGGCCTGGGCCGTCTCTGTTCCTGCTGCTGATGCTGGGAGCCCTCAGGGCACAGCCCCAGGCCGGCAGGGTGAGCGCACCCCCATCATACTGACCTGTGCCTGCTCTGGGTCCTGGGCGGGGGCCAGGGCAGGGGCACGGAAAGGTGGGGGGCCCACTGAAGGGAATGCTGGCGCTCAGCAGGTAAGCTGGGCATGGCAGGGGGCAGGGGTCCTGGGGGTCTGATGTGCAGGGCCCCCAACCTGGGGGCATGGAGGTCGCTCCCCTCTCCCCAGGCCTCCATTGGGTCCGAGTATTTCAGGTGGGGGATGGGGACCTCTAAGGGTCTCAGGGCTGCTCTTGTTCATCTCCCAGAATAGACCCCATGATTGGAGTGCGGGCAGACCTTGAGCCATCTGACTCACCCCTGGGCTCAGCAAGAGGGAGAGGGGTGGAGACCGGCTGAGGCCCTGGGAGTCCCATGCACCCCCAGCCCTGGGTCCTTTCTCCAAGACCCGAGGGCCGCAGTGTGGAGACTGAGGCCCAGGGCTGCAACCAGCCCCCCTGGCAAGGCCTGTGCGTGAAGGGGCCTGGTCCGCAGTGGCACCATCACAGCCCCCTCTGCTCGCCTAGAACCACACGGAACCCCCTGAATCTAACGCCACAGTGACCCCTGGGACCACCATGATCCTTGTAACCTCGGTGGCCCCTGAGACCCTAACCACAAGTGCTCCAGAGGCAGAGGGACCCCGCGGTAAGGGGCTCATCCCCCGCCCGAGGGCTGCTCCCCCCAGGTGGGTCAGGAGGGCCACTGGAGGGGTGGGCTGCACCTGCATGGGGTCGGGAGGGAGATGGGCGGCTGCTAGGGAGTGGAGTGCACACGGGGGGTAAGGAGTGTCCAGCGCGGAGCCTCTTGACCCCTCCCCTCAGCAGTGCTCACCGAGGACGGGCAGCCCTGCCGGTTCCCCTTCCGCTACGGTGGCCGCATGCACCACTCCTGCACTTCGGAGGGAAGCGCCCACAGGAAGTGGTGGGTCCCAGTGGACGGGGCCTGCAAGCACAGGTCCCCAGCACCCCCTCCTCCCAGTCCCCATGGCCCCTCGTCCACTCTCCCGCCTTCCTCCCTCCGCACTCCAGACTGCCTGGCACACAGCAGGTGCAGTGAGTGAAGGATGAGTGAGCAAACGAGGGGGAGAGCTCCGAGCCAGGGGCGCCCTCGAGAGTTGGGGCCAGGCTAAGCAGGGCTCCGGCCTGGGACCCATGGTCACATCACCCCCAGGTGTGCCACGACACACAACTATGACCGGGACAGGACCTGGGGCTACTGTGCGCAGGCCCCCCGGCCCCGGGGGCGCTCAGGTTGGTGCTGGGGCCTGCAGTCTGAGCCCGGGCCTGGGGGCGAGCTGGGGGACATCAGGGCCCATGTGCTGAAGAGGGCAGGTCCGAGGGGACAGAGCTGACTCGGGTCTGAGGCTTTGGGCTGATCCCACCTCAGGCCCGGGGGTCCCGGGTGGGGGCGGAGGAGCCATGGTCCAGGAGACTGAAGGCTTGTGGAGGGGAGCTCCTGCCCTCCCTGAGAGCCACGCGGCTGCCTTGGCCATTGTTGGGGCCAAAGTGCCCTGTGGGGGTCAGGCTAGGCTCTGCAGCCCCACAGGCTGAGCCCTGGGCAGAGTTGGGCATGGTGCTGGGAGCCCTGCTTAAGAGGGTCTTAGGACCCACGGGAGGAGACTGTGTTGTCTGACTGGAGATCAGACTTCCAGGATGCTGGGTACAGAGCAAGAGGCCCACTTGCCACGGTCTGAGTGCTGGGTGTGGGCTGCAGGGAGAACGGGGAGGCCTAAGCCCCTTTCAGGGCACCTGCTCCCCAAGGAGCCCAGAGGGGAAGCTTTTAGGCGGCAGGCCTGATGGAGACTCTGTGGTGCTTGGCAAGCAGAAAGTCATGGGGTCAGGGGTGACACGCACATGCCCCAAGCCCCGTCCCTCCTGTGCGTCCCCAGCTGCCGGGGATCCCTGTGCCTCTGGCCCGTGCCTCCACGGGGGCTCGTGCTCCAGCACCCAGGACCTCGAGTCCTACCACTGCACCTGCCCCGTGGCCTTCACAGGCAAGGACTGTGGCACAGGTGAGCAAGGCGGCAGCCGGCCAGGACCCGGAGTGGCCCTGCGGGGGGCAGTGGGGTGCTGGGCGCAGGGGACTCACTGTGTGGTCCCCAGAGAAATGCTTTGATGAGACCCGCTATGAGCACCTCGAGACTGGGGATCGCTGGGCCCGCGTGCAGCAGGGCCGAGTGCAGCAGTGCGAGTGTGCCACGGGCCAGACTCAGTGTGAGGGCACGCGCCACACAGGTACACTGTGGCTGGGGCAGGGCCGCTCCACGCAGCAGCCTTCCCGGCCAGAGGCTCTGCCTGTCCGCACCTGAGGGGAGGAGCCTGCCCACCGTCCCCAGCAAGGGGCCCTGGCCCCACCCTCACGCGGCAGGCCCCTCGAGGCCCGAGGCCTAGCATCTGAGCTCTTGCCCCCAGCCTGCGTGAGTAGCCCGTGCCTCAACGGGGGTACCTGCCACCTGATCGTGGCCACGGGGACCACCGTATGTGCCTGCCCCCAGGGCTATGCTGGGCGACTCTGCAACATCGGTGAGTCGCGGCCCCTGAGCCCTGCGCCACAGACTGGTTGTCAGCAAGGGTGCAGCCTTGGGTCTTGGCTTACCACCCACCGTGCCGCCCACAGTACCCACCCAGCGATGCTTCACGGGGAACGGCACAGACTACCGGGGTGTGGCCAGCACGGCAGTCTCAGGCCTCAGCTGCCTGGCCTGGAACTCAGACCTGCTCTACCAGGAGCTGCATGTGGACTCCGTGGGTGCTGCAGCTCTGCTCGGCCTGGGCCCCCACGCCTACTGCCGGTCAGCACTGGCCTGGCCCATCCCAGGCCACCTTCCTCGGGGTGGACAGGGTCTGTCCTGCAGGCGGCCTTCCCAACCAAGCCTGCCCCCAGGGGCTCCTGCAAGCAGTGTCTGACCCAGCGAAAGAAGCCTGGAGCAGAGGAGGAGGCCCACAGGGACCAAGGCCTCTGTGTCCATGTGCAGAACCAGCAAAGCACTGCTGGGGGCTCAGGAGTCTCACCCTGCTGGGTGTCCCACTTCCCTGTCCCCTCTTGCCCTCTGTCCCCTGCTCACCTGCCTCTCCACGCATTCCAGGAACCCTGACGAGGACGAGCGGCCCTGGTGCTACGTGGTGAAGGACAGCGCGCTCTCCTGGGAGTACTGCCGCCTGGCGGCCTGTGGTGCGCGGAGCTAGCTGCAGGGCTCTGGGGAGGCGGGGCCGGGGCTGCAGTGGCCCCACCCCCACTCAGGGCACAGCAGTTTCCCTGTGGCCCTCACCACCCCACCCCTACGCCTGGCCTCCTTTCTCTGGAGGGCCACGGGCCCATCTGAGAGACGGGGAAACTGAGGCTCTCTGGAGTGAGGCTGGCCCACGGCCAGGCAGTGGTCTGGCATAAGGGGTCAGAGCAGGCAAGCAAACTAGGTTTCCTGGGTGGCTCCCCCAACATACACACCCCCCCAAACACAGCATGGCCCCCAGGGACGAGGAAGAGCAGTGGGGTGGTGAACCATGTGGGTAGGAGGTCCCGCGGGTGCCCCTGGAGACAGACCTGGGAGTGGGCAGCTCTGTGGGTCAGCCTCAGCTCTGGCCCCCAGTTCCCAGGGCTGTCTGACCATCCTGGGCTGGCTCTGAGGGGCAGGCTGCTGGGTGGGATAGGAGTGCCTGCCCGGTGTGCCAGGTTCCCATGAAGCTTTGTGACTGGGTATCGTTCTCCTCACCCTGCTGAGGACACTGAGGCTCCAGCAGTAAGTCGTGCCCACAGGGGCAGAGGTGGCCCGAGCCCTGGACCCTCCTCCAGATGGGCTGCCGAGGGTGGGGCAGGAGGTGGGTGAGCCGCCAGGGACCTGAGGACAGTGGACTCAGCCCGGACCCTCTCTGGCCTGGGGTATGCGGAAGGGACACGGGTGTGACTGGTGACCTGTGCTCCAGAATCCCTCGCCAGAAACCAGCCCCCGCCCCTGGACACCCTGCTGTCCTTGCCTGAGCCGGTCCCAGCTGAGCGCCAGGGCTGCGGCAGGAGGCACAGGAAGAGGAGCTTCCTGCGGCCGCGCATCATCGGCGGCTCGTCCTCGCTGCCCGGCTCTCACCCCTGGCTGGCCGCCATCTACATCGGAAACAACTTCTGCTCTGGGAGCCTTGTGCACACGTGCTGGGTGGTGTCCGCGGCCCACTGCTTCTCCAACAGGTGGGTGGCTCTGCGCCGCGTCCACACCCCCTTTGCTGTCCCTCAACCCATGTCCAGTCCCACCTACCTGCCGGCTGGTCATACGCCCGCCGTCTATTCCATGTCTTTTCACTCAACATCCGCCACCCATTCACTTGTCCATCCATCCATCCCCCACCCACCACCCATCCCCGTCCACCGTCCACCCCCCACCCACCACCCATCCCCGTCCACCCTCCATCCCCCAACCGGCCAGCCTCCCTCCCCCACCCCAGCCCCTCTGCGGGGCCTCACACACCTCTAACCTAACCATGATTTACCTGTCACCACATTTCCCCACCGACCACTGTAACCCTCTCCACTCCCCGCCTCTCCCCTCCGACGCAGGCGGGACTCCGTGCTCAGCCTGGGGCTGGGCAAGGGGACGGCAGAGACCCGCCCCTGCCCCCGACCCCGCCCGGCCCCGCCCCCCGGGCGGCCGCCCCCTCCCGCCCGGGTTGCTGTTCCCGCCCTTGCCCCGGGTGACCGCCCCGATCTGCCCCGGGAGGTTTGAAGTACCGCGCTCGGGGCGGGACTGCGCGGCTCCGGGCGGAGCTGAGGAGCACTTGCGTGTGCGCAGCAGGGGCGGTGGGCGGGTCCGGCCTCGGCGGAGGCTCCACCCAGGCCCGCCCTTCCTTGCCGCGCAGGTGGCACCAGGGGGCTCAGGGACTCGGAGGCCCCGCCCACTCAGCGGGCCCCCAGAGCGGAAGCGGGGCTTGAGCGGGCAGGTGTCGTGGGAGTCCGGGGAGCGGGGTCCACCACCACCCTCCCAGGGAAGCCGGCGAGCTCAGAGCAGGAAAGGCCGGCCCCACCCGCGCTCCAGCGCACTGTGCTAGGGCCCAGGCTCTGCCTGGGGGAACCGGGAGTCCGGCGGGCTGGGCGTTCGGCAGCGGGCCCCCGTCAGGCACCCCCGGGACTCTGGCGTGGGGGTGGGGGGTAGTGTGCTGAGCGAGGGCTTGCAGCAAGCCGCCTGCTGGGCCTGTGATGAGACGGGACTCCAGAGTCCTCAGCAGTGTGGCACGGGGATGGGGTTGAGGCTGGGGGAGGGGAGCAGGCATCTGGGAAGGGGCTGGGGAGGGACCAGAATGGGCGGGGGTGCTCACGCCTGTGTCCTGGACTCCAGCACCCTGTTCCCAGGTCTGGGCTAAGCAGGGCTGGAGGGGTGGGAAGAACAGGACATATGTGGACAGGCCGGGTCGGAGGCCCCAGGTGCCCTCACAGGGCTCCTTTAGTGAGGGTAAAGGGCAGAACCAGGTGCCCAGAGCTCCACTGTGCACTCCAGGCAGCCCTTCCAGCTGGGGCACCCCATTGCCCTCACACCTCCAAGGCCTGGGGGTTTCAAACCCCAAGCTCATGGGCCATCTACCCTGAGGAGCCTGAGCCAGACCCAGAGTCCCCAGCTCTGACCCTGGACTTGGGCTGCCAGCTCTGTCTGGAGCGCAGGGCTCTGAGCTTTGCTGTGTGCTGGGCCTCCAGCTGCCATGGTGGGGGAGCCCATTTTCCAGAAGGGCCTGAGGCCTGGAAGGGCTGAGCCGCTAAGGTCCCCGGTGGCCTGGAAGTGAAGCCTGAGGCAGGAGCGCCATACATGGCGACGGGAAAATGAGGCCCAGATTGAGGACAGTGGGCTGGCCAAGGGGGCGTGGGGCCTGTGCCCCACAGGAGCGAGGGGCTGTGTCTGGACGACCCTGTAGGCTAGAGAGGAGCTGGGCAGGGCCGCTAGGCAGAGGGCTCAATCCCGGGGCAGCCCTGGGGCATGCACCTACTGAGGCAACTGTGTGAACGAAGGCGCCCGGAATCCTGGGTGCAACACCAGCCCATGACTCCCTGCTGTCACGACAGTCCCCACCCTGGCCCCTGCTCAGGGCTGCAGGTGCCCGCACAGCATCGTGCCCCTGGGGCTGTCTCTGGGGTGCTCACCACTGCGGGTGGGGGAGAGCCAACCTCGGTGCCCCAGAGGGAAGGCTGAGGCCATGCTCCCACCCATCCCCGCCCCAGCCCCCCCAGGGAGCACGTCTTGGTGGTCCTGGGCCAGCACTTCTTCAACCGTACGACAGACGTGACGCAGACATTCGGCATCGAGAAATACATCCCATACCCCCGGTACTCGGTGTTCAACCCCAGTGACCATGACCTTGGTGAGGCTTGGGACGTGGTGCAGCAGGGCCAGGGCCAGGAGAGACACAGGGCCTGGGCACCAGGCAGGCCTGGGGAGGATTCACGATAACATGGGGGTGCGGAGGGAAGGAGGGGGCCGGCGGGGGTACAGGGTGCCTGGTGTGGCAGAGTGGCTCCTCCGGGGGAAGCCCTGACTGGCACCCCTGTTCCCTCCTGGGTCTCCCAGGCTACAGCACTTCTGCCCAGCAGGGCTGTTCCCCCATGCCACCCAGAGGCCACCCTCCACCCATCCTGGACCCCCAGCCCCAGGCTGACCCCTGACCTCTCTCCCACCCAGTCCTGATCCGACTGAAGAAGAAGGGGGCCCGCTGTGCTGTGCGCTCTCAGTTCGTCCAGCCCATCTGCCTGCCCGAGCCTGGCAGCCCCTTCCCCACTGGACACAAGTGCCAGATTGCGGGCTGGGGCCACCAGGATGAGAGTGAGTGGGGCTGGGGGGCAGCCTGCTGGTGTGGTGCCCCGGGGAGCGGTGGCCAGCCACAGGGGTCTGCCTGCCCTGAGGGCACCGTGCCTGCAGATGTGAGCGGCTACTCCAGCTTGCTGCGGGAGGCTCTAGTCCCCCTGGTCGCTGACCACAAGTGCAGCAGCCCCGAGGTGTATGGGGCCGACATCAGCCCCAACATGCTGTGTGCTGGCTACTTCGACTGCAAGTCTGATGCCTGCCAGGTGAGCCGGGAGGCCAGTCGCTCAGAGCGAGGAGGGCCCCTGACCCAGAGGACCAGTCGGGAGCCAGGGTAGAGAATGACCTGCTAGTTGGCAAACAGCCCCCTGGATGGGCACTCACTACCTCCGGAGGCCCTCAGAGCACGGGAGAGCCCCCTCCTCACATGGATGGGAAAAATGAGACCCAGGGAGGGACTGCTCACAAAGCCTCCCATGGCCAAGGGCAGGCTGTCCATGTGACACCAAGGGCCAAACCCCTTCCTACCCATAATTCTCCCAAATGGGCTCAGTCACTGACCACTTCCAACAGCTAATGTTTACCGAGGGCACAATAAGCACGAACTTATTTAGGCTGCATGTCTAGCCTGAGATGGAGAAGCTGCTTTACTCCTCATTTTACAGATGGGGAAACAGGTGCCTGGGGTACAACACGCCTGGGGGGGAGTTCAAGGATGGCTTCATGGAGGAGGGAGCATTTGCAGTTGTCCTGAGGGGTAAATAGGAGTTTGCCAGGTGGCTAGGCAGGCGTCTCAACTGGGAGAAGAGCCTGTGCTGGACACGGGTCACCTGGTCTGTGGGGGTGTGTGCTGCTGGGCAGGAGTGGGCGGGAGGGTGGGGAGCCGGACTGAGGACACATTGCTGCCTACGATATCCTGTCTGTGAGGTTGGCAGGAAGGGTGACGACTCCCTCATGTGGAAATACTTTGCCATCTGTCCCCCAGGCTGCCAGCATGCCCACCTGGGGAGCGCTGTGTCACAGGGTGCTTCTCACACTCCTCCAGGCTCTTCAGTCCTCTGGGGGCTTTTTGGGGTTGGTGTGAGAGAGGCTGGGGCAGGAGGGTGGTGGTGGGGTGTTTCTGGGTACTGAGGAGCTGAGAGGGCCCCTGCTTCTGACTGGCACCTCTGCCACAGGGGGACTCAGGGGGGCCCCTGGCCTGTGAGAAGAATGGGGTGGCCTACCTGTATGGCATCATCAGCTGGGGTGATGGCTGTGGGCGCCTCAATAAGCCTGGTGTCTACACCCGTGTGGCCAATTACGTGGACTGGATCAACGACCGGATTCGGCCCCCTAAGCGACCTGCGGACCCCTCCTGAGACCCCCGGGCATCCTGCCTCTGCACCATCCCTGCCTGGCTGGCAATAAATGTGACCCTGAGAACCCGGCCCACACTGCATATGCTGCTTTCCCCTTGCAGCCTTCCCGCCCAGGCCGTGATCCGCCCCGCATCTGTGGATGGGGTGGCCTTGGTCTGGGGACATGGCGCCAGCACCCTAGCTCTGCCTCCTCTCTCAGTGGAGAAGGGGTCCTGTGACCCCAGGACCCAGGGGGTCAGGCAGGAGGTCCAGTCCTGACTCCCCAGAGCCCGAGCTGTCACCCGCCGCTCTCTGGGCCCCTTCAGGCCCCCCAGGCACCCCGGGTTGTCCCAGGGCAGGGCATGGAAAGCAGGTCCTGGGCCCAAGGCTAGGGCAGGGTCTGAGCCAGGTAGTGCATGAATATTAAACTTAGGATGGGTTATTAGGGAACACCCTCTGGACATGGTAGTGCTTCAGAAAGCGCCCTCTCAGCTGCATTCTCTAGGAGGGGAAGACGGAGGTTTCCTCTGAGAGGCACCAGGGGGCCCCAAATGCCGGAGGGGGTCAAGGGAAGAGGGTTGCTCCTGGTACTGCCACCGGCAGGCAGGACCTGTGGGGATCAGGAGCCTCAGGGCCTGGAGTCCCCGAGAAGGGGGCAGCACATGCAAAGGTCCTGGGACAGCGGGACGGGGGCTCATTGGGGGCAGATAAAGAGGTGTAGCTGGAGGCTGGGCTGGGTGGGATTGTGGGGCACATGGAGAGGTGGACCTCCCAGGTCTGCGGGCTGCCCCAAGGGTCCCTGATGGGGTTTCAGCAGGGTGAGGATGTAATGACGACTACAGCCCGGAAACGGGGCCTGGGTGTGGGGACGGGGCACTCTCCTGCTGTGGAGAGTCAGAGGCAGGGTCACCAGTGCCCAGCCCTGGTCTCCAGAAGGGGCAGGAAGACGGCTTCCATTCAGTGTGTCCAGACCCAGACCCGCTGTCCGGCTCAGCATGGGGCCTGGCCTGATGCAGAGCAGCCCAAAAGGGTGGCGCTCTCCCCACACAGCCTCCGCCCGGTCCTCCTGCTCCTTGGTCCCTGAGGCCTCCTCCCCCCATTCTGGACCAGGTCTTGCCACCTTTCCCAGCTGACAGGCCAGGGCTTTCTCCTTGTCCCTGTCCCCTGTTCCCATGGCCAGGAAGCCTCCCCTAATCTCTGCCTATGTCCAGACCCTCTTCTGCCCCACTGGCCTCCCTCTGTGCATGGAACTGACCAAGGCCCTTGCTCACCAGTTCCCACTGTGGCCTAGAATGTTCTCTCTGTGTGCCTCTCCCCGCCTTTACGCATGCTTTTGAGCCCAGGCTGCTCGTGGGGTCCCCCGGAGGCCTCTCCCTGTCACCCTCGCCAATGTCATGCATGCATGTAGGTGCAGAGGGCACCTGCTTTGCCCGCCTGTCTCAGGGCTGGAACAAAGGGGTGTGAGTTCCTCATGGGACAGGAAGCCCAGCAGCCAGCCCTTGCCGACCCTGGTTTGCCAGTCTGGGTGTCCCTTCAGCAGGAAGAAGGAGGCCCCCCAGAGCCCCTGTGCAGTGGATCTGCACACAGCTACTATTTGCCTGAATGGGGTCACAGGGCCACACGTAGCTGCAAAGGAGGCTGGGAGGGCAGGGAACAGAATTGCTGCGACTGGATCAGACAGATCAGGAGGGGACACTGCCCCTAGCCAAGCCAGAGGCGAAAGAGATGGGTGCCAGGAGGGCAACCAGTGGGCGTGCCCGGGCCATTTGCCCCGTTGCCCGGAAGGCTGCCGGTGGGACTGAGCTCTGAGGCTGGTTGAAACTCGCTGTGGAAGCCCCCACTGTGGGTCACAGCCCAGGGCAGCTGCCACGGTGCAGAGCTGGAGTGGCTCCTGCTCAGGGCTGTGGGCCTCCTGCAGCCTGCTCATGGCTTCTGATGACTGCATGCCTCAGTGCCGCCAGCCCCGGCCTGGTCTGCCCCTCGTCCCCTGGGGCTGCCGGGTGTGGAGCTCTCGTTCCCAGGCCTGTCCGGCAGACCTTACACTCCTGGAGGAGAAGCCATGCTGCCCGACTGCGAGCCAGGGCTCTCCCACCTGCCCCTCCAGAGTCACTCCCCACCTCCTGCCCCTTGCACTCTGCCCCAGGCAGCTGATCTCTGTGGGCTGCACCCTTGGGCTCCTGTGCCCTTTGAGTTTGTATCAGGCCTCTGGGGAGCCACAGCCGTTGGTTGGAGTGGGGAGGAGTGCAGTTGGGGTATCAATCTTCCCAGCTCTCTTCTTTTGGGGTCACCTCCGTGCCGTGGGCTTGTTGCTGGGCAGCTGCATCTGGGGAGGTCTGCACACCAGGGGAAACCTCAGCCTGGACGGAGGAGCGTTCTTACTCTGAACGAGAAGGAATTCTCCAGCAGGATGGCCGAGTGTCGTAGGGAAGGAATTCATCAGAGAGCAAGCGGCAGGGAATGGCCACGGCCATGCAGGCGGCAGAGACAAGGAAGCTGAAGTGGGGCCGGGAGAGTGAAGACCTGTGCTCAAGTCTGGAAGACAGAATGAAATAACGAGGTAATGAAGATGCTTACTACAGGCAGAGCACAGAGACAAAACACAAGTTGAGCAGTGAGAAAGCTTTATTTAAAGTTACGCGCTTCAAGAGAGGGAAAGTGCGGGTGTCCTCAGAGGGGAGAGGTGCGTCTAAAGGCTGGAGTTTCTGTCTTTTAAGGATTTTTCAGGAATGTGACAAAAGGCCAGAGGGTATAGACTTGCAAAGTGGTCTCCAAAATGCTTATCTCCTGTGAGAGACACTATGTCTTTCCTATTAGTCCTCTAGGTAATTCTGCAAAATTAACTTCGTACTGGAAATTTGTAGGTTCCTCTCCAGGATATCAGCTTCCCAGATCTTTCTGCCTAACAGGTTGAATTGTGTTCTAAAATTCCTGTGCTGGAGTCCTGACCCCAGGACCTCAGAATGTGACCTTGCTGGAGAGAGGGTCTCTGTGGTGGTGTGGGCATCGGCGTGGGTCCTGACCCACTGCAACCGTGTCCCTGTGAGAGGGGAAATTTGGACACGCAGAAGGAGGACACCATGAAGTGCCACCACGGGATGACCGCCATCCACGAGCCAAGGACGGAGGCTGAAGCACATTGTCCCTCAGCCTCGGAAGGAACCTGCCTTGCCAACATCTGGCTCTTGGGCTCTGGTCTCCAGAGCTGTGAGACAACCAATTTCTGTTGTTTGGGCCCCCAGTTCATGGTGCTTTGCAAGCTAATACACCCAGATCCCTTAACTGAAGGTCACCGCTTCTCCCTAGGTGGACAGTGGCTTCCTCCCGTGTGGCCCAGTGACAGCTCTCTCCCGTCTAGTGGGGGTTATGCGCGTCTCCTCTCTAACCAGCCCGGGGCTGCAGGCTGATTCCTGGCAGTTCCCCTCCCAGACCACACCTTTGTAAACACACATGCTGGACTTGTCCTCATGTCCAGTCTGCCCGCTGGAACCCTGGCCAGTGCATGCTGCATTGCAGTTTACAAGCTCTTTTGGACTTACTTACATTTTGTTTAGGATTTCACGTTCATGTTTCCGGCCTGTAATTTTCCCTTCTTATCCTCTAAATGGCTGTCATCAAGGCCATACGGACCTCGAAGAATGAGCTCAAGATTACCCCTCCTTGTATTTTTCACTGGATGACTTGGTATAAAGCTGGACGTTTATAAAAAAGTTCTCTATTTTATTGTATGAAACTATTCTTTGAAAGGTTAGTAGAAATCCCTTAAAATTCCCTGGGCCCAGTGTTTTCTTTGTAGACTGATTTTTAACTACTGATTCTGTATCTCAGTAGGGGACTTGTTGAGAATCCCCTTTCTTTCCTGAGCCGGGCCCAGAAGTCACTCTTCCATGAGTTCATCTGCCTGCGTCTCGCACTGAATGCCGTTCATTTACGATGTTCTCCTGTCGCTCATCTCGGGTGTGTGGTTGTTCTCCACCAGCCCCGGATGGCCTCCCGCTGTTCTGGCTCGCATTGCGGCTGCTGCTGAGGAATCTGCTTTAAGTCTTGTGTTTTTATAAATAACTTCTTCCTCTGGCGGCTCTGGGGTGTCTTTGTCTTCGGGAGGGTCAGTGTCCCCTGGCATGTGCAGGTGTGGGCTCCTTCCCTCCTCTCCTGCTTGGCCACATCGCACCTGTCTGCTTGCCTGTGTCCTGGTGCCCTGCACAGGGAACCGGGACCCTTCTCTCTACAGCTTCCGATGTCCTGTGAGGCCTGGAGTCCAGCACCAGATGATTTTTTGGTGTCACAAGGACCTCAGAACTCAGGGACATAAACCAACAGCCAAGTGTTGAGCCCACAGGTCTGCGCTGGGCCCCAGCAGGGGGTTCTTCCAGGCCAGGCCGGCTCCTTCACACACCTGGAGGCACCTGTGGGTCTTAGGCCATGCTGCTCATGGGTGCTGACAGGCTGGTGGCTGGAGCCGCGGGGTGACTGGGCCTCACGTTTGCCATCAGCAGCGGGCTAGCCTGCACTTGTTCACACAGTGGCGGCTGGGCTGTCAAAGAATGAGTGCAAGTGAGCATTTCCATTGCGTTGCATTTGTTGAAGCAATCTAGATTCTGGAGGCAGAAAGACAGAGCCATCTCTCACTGGGACAAGATGTGTGGTCATATTTCAAAGGGTATGGGCGCTGAAGGAGAATATTTGCAGCCATGTAAACAATTCGCCACACTCTCTGTGCTAGTCAACTTGGGTTGCCCGGACAGAACACCGCAGACTAGAGGGCTTAGATGGCAGACATCTGTGTGCTCCCAGCTCTGGGGACTGAAGTCCAAGATCAAGGCCTGGCAAGTCGGTTTTTGGTGAGGCTTTTCTTCCAGGCTTGCAGACGGCCGTCTTCCTGCTGTGTGCTCACATGGCCTGTCTCTGTGTGTGCGCAGACAAGATCTCGGGGGCTTCTCCCTCTACCAATAGAACCACAGTACTATAGGGTCAGGGCCCCACCCTTGTGACTTCATTTAACTTTAATTATCTCCTTAGCAACCCCATCTCCAAATGCAGTCACCCTGGGGTTCAGGCTTCAACATAAGAGTTCGGGGACGCAGTTCCCTCCATCTCACCGTGCATGGAAGGTGGTGAGGTGTCTCATGGCTGGGCCTGGATGGGAGGGTCATGGCTGCCGCTCCTGTGTGTGGTTCACCTCAGGGCTGCTGGGGCAGGTAAACAAGTGTACAGAGTATGGTTGCTACTGAACGTGCACCACCTTTGCACCACTGGAAAGTCAAGGACTTGTCAGTGGAACCATCATAAGATGGGGACCACCTGTAATCCTGCCACGGGCGTGTCCTAATCACCTGCCAAAGGCCCCCTCCTGAAACCGTCCCACTGGGGGCTGGGCTTCCACGCATGAATCTGGGGGACCCACACTCAGTTGGCAGCAGGACCCGAGAAGCAGAGAGGTCAGGGACTGGGAGTGGGAGCCGGGCTGGGAGCTGGGTGCCAGGCCTTTGCCAGGCCTTTCGAAGGCTGGCTAAGGGGGCAGGGAGCTGCCTGTTGCGCTGTGGCCGCGTTTCCGGGGCCAGTGCAGGAGCAGGTGCAGCTGCCGGGCGTGGCAGAAGCCTGGGTCAGGGCCAGTACTCAGGAATGCAGCAGGGCCCACCCCTCCCTGCAGGGGCGCCCGGAGCGGTGGGTGTATCAGCAGCCACAGCCCCCAGCCACCCCGCAGCTCCGCACAGGCTGTCTCAGGCCTGCCGCTGGGGGCCTGAGATGTGTGGGGAGCTTGAATGCAGCTCTGTGGCTGGGCAACTGTTCTGTGAGAGGCGGCTGGTGGGTGCACAGGTGATGCGGGGGTGGGGCAGGGTGGGGCACAGGGGACACAGGAGACACAGAACTGCTTCCTGGGCCTGGCCTGACCCTGCTTTGCGTTAGGTCCTGGCAAGACATCACTTCTGCATCAGAATCAAGCTTGTGGCCAATCAGGGGCCTTCTCTCAGATCCCCAGGGACAGTGGGGAAGGGGCGCAGGAAGGGGTGGACCTGGCCCTCTGCACCCAGCGTGGTGGCTACCGAGCTGGCTCGCTTGGGCTCAGCCGATGCTGGTCAGTGCTGGTGCATGGGACTCACCCCATGCGTAGCTCAGTTCCTTCTCAGTGAGAGGCATGACCCAGTCCGAAGGGCCTGGCAAAGGTGAAGACTCACATGCCCTGCCAACATCCGCCATCCTGCCTGTGCGGTTCAGGTGAACAGGACACGTTCATCCCTTCTCTCCTCTCCCGCCAGAATCCAAGCCCCTAAGGCAGGACTGCTGCACGTATGCAAATAATCAAGCCAAGTGTTCTAAAGCTAAACTTATTTTCTTAATATGGTTATCTCTAATAAAAATGAGGGTGCCTTTAGAGAGAAAAGAATTGTTTTGATAGGAGCAGCGTGGAAAGAAAATAAGGCCAGGAAAGCCCACTAAAAAAGACCCAGAGCTAGTGAGTTAATCAGCTAAAGCTCAAAAAGCCAGGAGCAGCTTGGCCTTATTCTCTCTCCGCCCTGCTCATATCTGTCTTCCTGCCTGACGGGACCTGGAGTCAAGTCCATTGCTTTTTCCTGCTTTTCTGTGGTGCTGCCCCTCTGCCGCTGACCCCTTATGCCGTCGGGGTCTCCTGAGGCGTGGGGGTTGGAGGCCGTCTTAGAGATGGGGGTTGACGTCCAAGGTGTTAGACCTGCCAGGTCCCCCAAATCACGAGGGCTCTGGAAGAACTGGGGCAGCTGGACTGGGTCTACAGGGTGGGGGAGGGGAATCGGAAGCTGAGAGCCCCTGGGCTGTGGAGGGGCCCCCAGGGGGCCTTTGCACTGCCGCTCAGCCCTCGGCACCATCCTCACCAGGTGGGAGGGCTTTTAGCCCAAGGAGACCAGACACGGAGCCCTTGTGCATGTGGTGCACAGTAGGCGTCTGGTCCCACTCACCACCCCGCAGTGTCCTGGCCAGGTACCCCCACGGGCGGTCCGCTGTCAGGGGGTTCTGGCCACAGCCCTGGGGTGGTGGGAGGGACAGGCGCTAGAAGCTGAAGCCAGGTTGGTTGAAATCACACTTCACAATTGGGAAACGTGGACACGAAGGCCCCTCTTGCAGGGCTGTTTCCTTTGCTTCTGTTAGAGAAGCACCCCCGCCCCAGGCGCGGGTGGGCGGGGTCTGGGCCCCCGACGGCGCCCGGCTGCGGACCGCCAGGCCTCAGGTGGCCCCCAGGGGCACGGGCGACGCCCTCGGGCCGCGGGGTCCCCGGCGCCCCGCCCCGCCCCGCCCCGCCCTCCGCCGGCCCAGCCCCGGCCCTCCCGAGGCTATTTTGAAAGTGACCCTGGGCTGGGGCGGCGGCGGGCGGCGGGCGGCGGGCGGGCGGCACCATGACCGAAGATGACCGAGGCGGCGCTGGTGGAGGGCCAGGTCAAGCTCCGGGACGGCAAGAAGGTCGGGGCGCGCGGCGGGCGCGGGGGGGCCGGGGCGCGGGCGGCCGCTCACGCTCCCTCTGTCCCGCAGTGGAAGAGTAGGTGGCTGGTGCTGCGCAAGCCGTCGCCGGTGGCAGGTGAGCCGCGGGCCGCGGGCGGGGGCGCCGCCAGCTCGCCCGAAATAGCCGGCGGCGCCGGGGCCGAGGTGTAACCAGAGAGCGCGGCGCCCGGGCCGGCGGGCCGGGGACCCCCTGGCGGAAAGGCAGGCGCGGAGGGCCTGCGGCGGCCGGGCGGCTGGAGGGGCCGCGGAAAGCGGCGCCGAGCCGGGGCTGAGCCGGGGCCTGGCCTCGGAAGCGCCTGGGGCGCTCCCCGCGGAGCTGAGCCCGGGCGGCCCAGCACCTTCCCCGGGAGGAGCCGAGGCCGGGCCGGGTGGGAGCAGCGCGGCTTCCGTTCCTGGGAGGGGCGGCCCCCGCTGTGGGCGCAGGCCCGGGGGCAGGGGCGCCCCAGCTCGCCCCGGCCAGCACCCCAGCACGAAGCCGGGCGACGCCGCCTCGGCGAGGATTCCCGCGGTGGGGAGGCCCGAGCCGCGCGGCCGCAGCTGTCGCGGGGACAGGTGCCCTGGAGCCGGCCCAGGCCGGGGGTCTGTGTGCGATGCGGGGGTGAGTCCGCGCCGCCTCGCACGTGCGCGCCTGCCAGGGAGGCTTCCGGACGCCCGCGGGGCCTGTCATCTCCCAGGGAGCAGGTGGGGCGCCCCCTTGGGGCCTTCGGCGCCGGCGCTGCACGCTTGCAGCCCGAGGGCCTGTCCGGCCGCGGACGCCGGGTCACCCGCAGCCCTGGCCTCCGCTTCCCTTCCCGGGGCCTGGGCCCCGCGCCCCGTTCATGCGGCCAGGCCGCGCGCCTGCTGCTGTGGGGTCCACGTCCTGCGGAACTACGGGAGGCCTGGGAGAGGAGGACCAGGGGCTTGGAGACACCGAGGGGCCCCTGGCAGGCAGAGAAGGAAGGGACGCTGGCCAGGCCGAGACAGGGGGCCGAGGGGCCAGGGCCACGGTGACATCCAAGAGGCTCAGGCCAGCTGTGGCCGGCAGCAGGGGCTCCTGCAGGCCCAGGAGGCTCCAGGGACGGGTGCCCCACCCGGAGGCCCACTGCGGGCAGGGCCTCCCGGGGCTGCAGACTGTGTGCTCTGGCCCCTCTGGCCGACGCCCCATCCAGTGTCCCACGCCCATGACTTGGCACACCCTGCCCGTGCTGGTTGTCTTAGCAGTCCCCCTCATCCTCCCAGCACACGGGGGCTGTGGTTATCCTCTCGGGTGCAGACTGGAGGTGCAGAGCTGAGCCCCCCACCATGCTGCCCTGCTCTCACTGGCCCCCACGCTCGCCCAGCGCCGGCGGCTGTGCTCTGCCGTCTGGCCAGCCCTCTCCCCTCTGGTCAGGGGCCCCCGCGTCACTGGCTGCCCCCTCCCAGGTCCTTAGCTGATGTGCCAGCCCACCTTTGTATGTGGGGGGACCTGGCTGTGAGGGGTTCAGCTCAGCTTTACCTTTGCCCTGCTGCCTCCCCACTTGTCCTGAAGACCCGCGCCCTTCGGTGGGCTCAGGTGTGGGGACAGTGGGTCCGTGTCCTTGAGGACCCCACAGCTAAGACGCCCTAGATCATGAGTGTGGCAGAGAGGAACCTGCCGAGGAGGGACGTCGGCCCGCCTCATGTCCGGGACCCATCCTCAAAGCCATGTCCTGACCGGGAGCTTCCCAGAGGGGTTCAGAGGGCTGTGGGCGTGTGGGGCGCAGCGAGCACATTCTAGTCTGTGCGCTTTTCCCTGGTATCATTTCCAGAACCAGGAATTCTTATAATAAAGTCTCGTTAGTGAAAGACAGGAAAACCTCTCTCTTTTTTTTTTTTAAGATATGACAAATCTTGACAAAAGGCAATAATGCTTCTAGGGGATTGTGTCCCTGGTGGTGTCCACCTCTGTCCTGGCCAGAAAATTCATGTCTGGGTCCCTTTTCTGGGCCTGGTCCCCTCCGGAGGGGTGGCCTGGGCCCGCCCCTCGTGACCCCAGGTGGCCTGTCTCTTCCTCGGGGTTAGGGTGCTGTGCAGGGCCACCACAGGTGTGCTGCCAGTGGGGCTCCCAGAGGCATTGTGAGCAGCCTGGGGTGGGTGCCCTAGCACATCGTGTTCAGAGGGGCCCCGCTTCTCTGCTGTGCAGAGGCTTGGCCTGCCTGGGGGCTTTAGCCAGCTCAGGAGAGCCACCAGGAGGGACCCTGCGACCAGGACACCAGAGGGTCTGGCCGAGGGATGGTCAGGACATTGCTTCCTGCTTCCAGCCCATAGCTGCCCTGTGCAGGCTGCAAGGTCAACACCTGCTCTGGCCATTGCCAGTGGGGCGTTTGTTCAGTCTCCTCCAGGCCCAGCTCTGAGTTCCCAAGAGCAGAGACCCCCTACTGACATCATCTCCACAGGCAGCCTGACATGGGCTGGAACTTGCCGTGTGAGGTGCTGGGAGCCCAGTGGCTCCTGGTAACATCCGGGGCCACGCAAACTCATCCAGGAGCCTCAAGGCCTGACCGCTGCAGTTGGCACCTCTGCTAAGGTGGGCGCTTTCCAAGAGGCCAGGGGTCCCAGGTGGTGGTGATGGGAGGCTTCCTTCCCTTCCCAGGGGCACCTCCTGGCTTTGGGTTATCTGCCTTGAGAATGGGCATGATGTCTCAGTCCCTGTCTGGGCACGTAGCTGGAGGACATGGTGGGTGCCGGCTAGCCCACCTGTCCCTGTGCAGACCGTAAGCAGAGGCCCAAAGCTTCCTGCACACCCAGGTCAGGACTGGGAATCGGAGCACCAGGGCTTAGATCTCGACAGGTGTGGTCTGGCCCAGCCTGGCCCTTGTGATGGTCCCTGCCGGGGTGGGTGGGGGTCCTGAAGGCTGGAGGGGCCAGCACCGGGAGGCTGTCTGCCTCCTCCTGCCCCCTGACGCCTCTGTCCTTGGGCAGCGTGCCTGTGTGAGCTCGCGAGGCCCTCCATGTGCTCACACGCCATGAAAGTGCTTCCAGGTGCCCGGGGCCGCCCCCAGGCTGCGGCGACCTCTGCAGAGTCCCCTTGGGCTCCTGCCCTGCCAGTCTGCTGGAGGCACTGCCTCAAGGTCATTGTGACCTCTGAGGGCTAATCCAGTAGCCGCTCCTCCATCTGTGTCGTGTGGGTGCCCACGTCCGTCGCCTCACCCAGCTCTCCATCCTCTCTGCCTGCTTCCCCCACATGGAGCCTTGGGCTGCCTCTCCCCAGCCTGCCCTCCCGAGGCTCAGCACCTGGCTGTAAACGCCTCCGAGTGCCCATGACTCCACAGTTATTTTTACATCTCCAGACGCGTGTGTCTGGCCGCCTTCATGCACACCGCCTGGAGTCCGGTGGGCCTTGCGCCTGCAGCCCTTCCCCAGGCATCTCCTCCACCCGAACCCCACGCACTCCTTTCCCTCATCCTGGGTCCCGCCCGCCAGGGGTCCTATGGGTTACGGCTGCATCAGGCGGAGGGAAGGCCCCCCCCCGGGATGCTACCGTGGTTCGCACAGAGCCTAGCCTCAGACGCCCTCATCCGTGGCTGGCCCAGGCCATGTCACCTCTTGCCTGCAGGAGCCTGGAGGCCTCTGCTGTTACCCTGTGTCTGTCTTCCACCCCCAGGGACCCCAGTGCACTGGGCTGAGGCTATTGGCTTGGCACACCAGGTGCCCTGACTAGACAGTGCCTACGCCTTGGACCACTCGTCTTCCCCTCATGCCAGCCTGGCGCATCTGAGTCCCTGCCTCTGGGCCTTTGTACTGGCTGTTCCTCTAGTATATATAATGCTGTTCCCCGTGGCGCTGCTAGGCTGCTCTTACAGCACTTGGGAGTCAGTTCTGCTGTCCCCTCAGGGGGAGTCTGGCCCTGCACTCGGGCCCCCGACAGCCGCTGTTTAGATGCAGTTCCCATCCCTGGAGCAGCTCTGTCTCAGAGTTTTCCCTTTATCGGCTTCGCTTCCCCCTGGGTATCAGCTCCACAGGAGCTGGGCTCTGTGCCCTGGGTCCCTGGGTCCCTGGACTGCTCATGAGCAGAATGCAGTGGGCTGAGGGCCATGGGGGGTGTGGCCCAGGCCGTGGGGCGGCGGGAAGGAGGTCTTTCGTGCCGGGCACCAGGTGCCTTCAGCATTTCCATTCCCAGTGGCTGCTGGGTGTTGCCTTTTCCAAATGCCACATCACCGTTCGCCCGCACTCACTGCAGAGCAAAGTCTCTGGAGGGGCAGTGATGGGCTGACTCCTGTCCTTCTCGGTATTTAATGATGACGTGGGACTGTCCCAGGCCTGGGTTGGGGTCCCTGCTGGTCTGTTGTCTGCTCGCTGGCGGTGTGGCATTTGCCTAGACTCTCGAAAGCTTGGCTGGGCGTTTTAGAGCCTCGATTATGCAGGGTGAATGGTGCCCATTTCTCAGATGGAAAGCAGGACAACAGAGGCTCCAGAGTTGAGGGTCACAGATGTGGGCTTGAGACTGGGTCAGCCAGTCGGCCATGGTGGCACTCCCGCACGTGGAGGGACCCAGTGGCCATGGAGGTGACGTGGAGCGTGCACAGGCGTGAGTGTGTCTGCTCAGGCGCGCAGCATACATGCAGGTGTGAGCGGGTGTGTGCATGCGGGGGTGTGAGCACGCGTGAGTGAGGGTGTGCCTGCATACCCCCACCTGGCACCTTTTATCACAGCGGCACCTGGGCCGCCTCTCACTGTGGCGACCCCAGTCCCCTCCACCCTCGGCTCCCAGGCACTCTGGCCCAGACCTCCCTCTGGCCCCTGCCCCTGGAGCCAGGGAGGCCCCTGGGCCAGTTTGCAGTTGTGTCCCGCATTGATAGGAGCTTGGCAGAGGCTATTTGAGTGGGGTGACCTGCTGTGCTGGTCAGGAAGCTACTTCCTCAACCCATGACCCAGAGATCTTGCTGGGTGGCCCGTCTTGCCGGGCTTCCTGTGAGGGGTGTGGCTCTGGGCCTGGGTGTCCGCTGGAGCTGGCCAGCTGCCCTGGGCCGTGGAGTGCCTCTGGCCTGTCTGCAGGTGTCCTGCGGCCCAGGAAGAGCAGGAGGTGTCTCTGCCCGCCGGGGCTTTGGTGCTGCCATACCTCCTGAGTCCGACCCCACCGTGGCTCGGGCCCCAGACCCGGGCATTGACATTTCCCCAGTGCCCGTTGCTGCGGCGGCTTTGTGTTAAACAGCACTCCCCACAGGCTGGGTTTTAAAAATAGGACCAATTTATTGCCGAAGGCAATGGGAGAGGAGAGAGGTGGAAGGCGGCAGTCACAGGGCCCCGCCGGGCCCCACGCTTCCCTGCTGACCCAGCCCCCGCACGCCACCCCTTTCCTGGCGGAGCTGATGGAGCCCAGCTGCCTGGGGCCCTGGGCGCCGGGTGTCGGGGTGGATGGCGGCTGCTGCCGTGGTGGCCCGCGCGGGCCTCGGCTTCCCGCACGCTGGAGTGGGGAGCCCTTCACAGCCGTGGCCCTCACTCTGTTGGTTCGTATTTAAAAACAGGCTCAGTGGCCGGTTGGTGTCTTGGTCGCCCCTGGCTGCTGTAATGAAGCACCCCACCCGGGAGCTTAGAACAGCGGCACTTACTCTCACAGTCCTGGAGGCTGGACGTCCGAAATCAGGGTGCCCGCAGGGCCGTGTTCTCCTGCCGAAGATGCGAGCGCCTCTTGGCTCCTGGGCCTGTGGGTGCCCTGTGCCCGGTCTTCACATGACCTCCAAGTCTATGTCTCCTCTCCTGTCTCTCATAAGGACGTTTGTTGTTAGATTCAGGGCCACCCAGATAGTCCCCGAGGCCCTCATCTTGAGAGCCTTTCCCTGATCGCCTCTGCAAAGGCTGTGTGTGCAAATAAGGTCATGTTTGCAGGTTCCGGGCGTCAGGATGTGGACGTATCTTTTAGGGTGCCCCCATTCAGCCCTGTGTGGTGAGGGTGCTTATCCTTCTTAGGTCTCATTAAAGAGTAGAATGTGAGCTGCATTCCAGACACAGCCAGAACCTGAGGAGGTGGGACAGGCCTGGGGGAAGGATCTCAGGGACACAGGGGCTTTTGCACACAGGCCTCCAAAACCAGTCCTGGGGGCCGACACCCACTCTGGTCAGGCCTGCTCAGCAGCGGGCAGCAACGGGAGAGCGAGCCGCGGGGACCCGGTAGCTGCTGGAGCAAACCTGACTCTAGATCAGGAGTCGGCAAACCCCAGCCCTGAGCCAAATCTGACTGTGGCTTGTTTCTATTGTAAAGTTTTCTTGGAACATGGCCATTCCCTTCTGTGTTACCTATGGTGGCTTTTGCAGTTAAGTCGTTGTGACAGACTGCATGGCCCATGGAATAGTTACTACCTGGCTCTTTGCAAAAAGGTTTGGGGACGATGTTCTTGGCTATATTTCTGGGAGTATAACTCTTAGAGCAAAGGTCTGCCTCACTCTGCTATTGTTGGCGAAGCCGTGCCTAAAGTGGCCTTTCATTCGACAGAACATGCCCACCCTCCCTGGTGCCAGGTGACGGGCTGTCACTGGGCACGGGCAGAAGTGGGCCTGCCTTCAAGGCCTCACCTTTGGGGTCGGGGGCAGCAAGTAGCAGAGGAACAGGCAGCGACATGGCCAAGCCGCCCCGCGGTGCCGGCGCCTGTGGGGTGAGCAGGGCGGCGGGGGCGGTCAGTGTGTCTGGGGCCGTCCCCACACTGTGCCCCCCCCCGCAGCGGCCTGGCCTTGCTGGCTGCCCTTTGGCCTTCTGGAGGCCCTGCACTGCGGACCTGTCTGAGCTTGCCGCCTCCCTTGAGTTCTCACTTCTCAGACCATCAGTGGCAGGTCTGGGGATGTTCCCATACGACATGTACGACATGTGCCCTTTATGCCACCTGTGTGACTTCTTTCTGCCTGGGCGCCCATCCCAGGCCATTCAGAGAGAATGCGCAGAACCCGCAGACAGGCAGCTGGGTTTCTGTGGGTTCTGGGTTCTTTTCCCTCAAAATGGGAGCATCTTTGTTTTTTTCTGATATAAACGTTTCCGACACTGAGGGCAGGTTCTCAAAGGGGGTGTGAGGGCCCCAGGACAGTCCTACGGTTTTGCTAGTGCACTGAGCTTGTGGGGACACAACCGCCCACATTGGTGCCCAGGCTGCCAGGGGCTGCATTCACCTTGGTGCCGGACGACCGCCTGCCCTGGGCCCTCCCTGGGCGGTGGCCGCTGGTGCAGCTTGGAGGGCTGGTGCTGGTTTGAAGGGCCGGGCGAGCAGAAGCAGAGTACACACCACCACAGTTTGTCTTCCCTTGGGTGGAAAGACAGGTGTTTGAGGCAAGTTCATCTGGGATTTGTTCTCGCTTGGGTTTTCAGGGCCTGCCCCTTGCGGGATCAGAGCGATATTGTCCCACATGCCTCCCCGCAGGCACCCTGCGCCTTCCCTGCCCCCTCCTGCCCGTGGGCTCCCGCAGGGTTGGTGAGAACGTGTCTGGGCGTTCACATTAGCCCCCAAGCCCTGCATCGTCATCAAAGCCTGCGCCTGGTGTGGGATGGGGGCCGGATGGGTGCTGCGGGCCCAGGCGCGGAGGACTCGTATCCAGGCCGACTTGCCTGGCCGACTGTGCCGTGTCCGCAGCCGCACATTGGGAGTTGCGTCCCAGATGACGTGCGCCTGCGGCTGGCTTGGGACTTTTTTTGACGTTGGGGTAGTAGGGCTGGGAATTTCCATGTGGAGGAAACATGGGAAGGAAGTTAAGGACAGACACCTGAGCTACCCAGACTAAAGCGTGTCCCTGGTGGTCAGGAGGAGACTCAGACCTGCCGTGCGGGTCTCGGGGTGGACTTGCATGGGGTCTGGCAGTGGGACCCAAGGCCCCCAGCCCTTCTCCCCTCCCCAGGGCTGGAGTCCAGGTGACGCCTGGAAAAGGAATGATGCAGACGTGGGCTTGGTGTTCGGGAAGGGTACCCACAGGTGGAGGCGGGAGGCCCGGCCCCTGGCAGGCTCTGCACCCATAATCCAAGTGCCCCCCACAGCCCCTCGCTGTGGCTCTCAGGGGCCCCATGGCTCAGGATGGGGAATCCTGGTGGGAGCCAGCACATGTGGGAGATGCCGGGGCCTCGGGCGGCAGCCCTGACGGCCCCTCCCGTGTGTCCTGTCTGGCGCCCCCTGCAGACTGCTTGCTGATGCTGGCCTACAAGGACCGGTCGGAGCGGGCCAAGGGCCTGCGGGAGCGCAGCAGCCTGACCCTGGAGGACATCTGCGGCCTGGAGCCTGGTCTACCCTACGAGGGTCTGGCCCACACGCTCGCCATTGTCTGCCTGTCGCAGGCTGTCATGCTGGGCTTCGACAGCCGCGAGGCCATGTGTACCTGGGACGCCCGGATCCGCCACGCGCTCGGCGAGGGTGAGTGACGCCCAGGCATGGGCGTCTGAGGTGACAGCCCCACCCTTAGGTGCCCTGGAGACCTCGCCCTTGGGCCGCAGGGCAGGGCATCATGGTTTTGGAGCGCCTCCTCTCGCAGGCTCAGTGCGTAGGGTCCAGGAGTGCATGGCCCTGCCTGAAGGCTTTGGGGCCACAACTGGGGTTGGAGGAACAGGAGGGGCCCCTGGGGCCTTTCTAATGACACCCCTTTAGGTAGATCCAGCGTGCTGCCTGACCAGGCCACCTGAGCCCAGAGCCAGGTGGGCGGGGGAGGGCGTGTCACGGAGTCGCTGTCCCCTGCATCTGCCCCACGGGGCTCTGGCGGGTCCTGTGCCCCGAGCTAGTGTGGGGGGCAGCCCGTGCTCTCGGGGCGGACACGGCCCCGCTCACACAGCTCTGCTGGGTGCCCGTGTGGCCCAGTGGGCCGTGTGAGCGGGCTGCGACCCGGACTCAGCCCTCTCCTCGGAGGCCAGAACAACGCCATCAAGGTCAATGATATTTTAACACAGTCTTTAAAAAATTCCAGATCAATGCAAAAAGCCCATGATGAATAAAATACTCACATTTAAAGTGAAAACAAGCTCTGAGCCCACGCTCGTAATTCCTTCCCCTCTGCTCAGCCGCCGCTGCCCGAGCAGCCATGTCTCTATCGGACATTCTTGGGCTTGTTGTGCCTCCTTTCTTTGCCTGAATCATCACGGACATGTCGCTGATCAGGGCTGCAGCCGTGCCCCCCCCCCCCCGCCCCGGGCCGGCCCAGCACCCCCCCCCTCGCCCTGGAGCCCCCAGACCAGGCATTGGTGCAGGAGGCACGTGGCTGGAGCAGAGGGCACGGGGCAGAAAGGAAGCAGCACACCTTCCAGAAGGTTCTCTAGCTGGGGTTGCCTGTCAGTGTGCCTTGGCTTAGATGCAGCTGCTGCCTCGTCCAGCACCTTTGCAGAAGTGCCAGGTGGGGTGGCCACACCAGCCACCTGGAGCTGGCTGGGCAGACTGCCGGCCCCCTTGGGTCTGGCTCCTCCAGCAGTGTATCCCCCTCTGAAGCGGGGACCAACAGGGGAGGGAAGAGGCCATGACTGTCCTCTGAGCACTTTCTGGGCATGTGACTGAACCGGGGGAGTGGGGGACACTGTCGGGGACAAGCTCGTCCTGCTCTGTGCCAGGGAGTGGAGGGGCCTGAGGTTTCCAGAGGGTCTCCGTGCCCAGCTGGGCTGAGGCAGACCCTAAACTCTGGCAGCTGGGTGGAGGCCGGGCCTCCCCGAGCCTCAGTTTCCCCACTTGGGATGTGGGGCCATGCCAGCGGCCCAGGGAGGGGGTCTTGGAATCAGGCGCTCCCTGGGCGGGCATCCGTCAGCACTGCCACACAGGGAGCTTCACCAGGGCTCACTGAGGCCAGTCTGCCTGGGCTGGGCCGGAGAGGGAGGTCAGGCAGCCCCGGGAGCCTCGCCCACTCCTGACAGGCAGCTCAGAAGGGTGTCGGGGCGCAGCAGGGGCCCTCCAAGCCAACCCCGGGGCCGCTGCCTCTCCCTGGCTCTGCGCCCTCACGCCCTCTGGCCTCTCCGTGGCCCTCAGCGCACAGGTTCCATGTGACGGTGGCTCCGGGCACCAAGCTGGAGAGCGGCCCTGCCACCCTTCACCTCTGCAACGGGGTCCTCGCTGTGGCCAAGGACGTCCCTCCAGCAGTCACCGGGCAGTGGAGGCTGTCTGACCTCCGGCGCTACGGGGCCGTGCCCAACGGATTCATCTTTGAAGGCGGGACCAGGTGTGGGTACTGTAAGTATGGGGCGTGGGCAGGGCCGGGTCAGCCCTCAGCTCTCTTTCCCTGGCCACCGCCACTCGGAGCCCGTGGGCCCACCGTGTGCTTGCTCCGTAGCACCTCAGACCGTGGCCAGGGTTACATCTCATGGCCCGGCTGCCTCTGCTCTTCCCGACTGGAGGGGGGGCTCAAGGCCCTGGGTGGGGAGGGACCCCTGCACGAGGCTCTCATGTCGCAGTTCACAGCCTCTGGTCTGAGTCACTGGGCCTCAGAACCACTGAAGTTTGGATTTAATGGAAAAGAGAAAAGGAGTAAATGTGTTTATCAGGGACGTGCAGAGAAAGGCATCTGTGGACCAAGGGCTCCCCGTGGACACAGCAGCTCTGGGCCTGCGGGCCCCCATGTCTGGGTGGGGGCAGGGTGGGAAGAGCTGCCCTGCTGTCAGGGATGAGGGCAGAGCACCAGGTGGTGAGTGGGGGCTGGAGGAGGCCAGCATGCTGACCACCAGGCTCGGGAGCGGGCCGGCTGTGGGGATGGGAGGCGCCTGGGCCCCTGCCCGCTGTTCTCTGAGTGCGGGACCACGGAATGGCCCTGTGGGCTGGGGGCCGTGGCCAGGTGCTGGGCCGGAGGGGAGGTGCTGCGCGTTCTCATCTCTGTTCTCCCGTGGACGGAGGGTGCGGGCTCCGTGCCCTGGCGCCCTGTCTCTGCCGGCCCACCCCCAGCCCCCCATGAAGGACATAATCCCACAGTCTTGTGTGAGGGTGAGGATGCCAAAGACTTGTGAGGGACATGTGCCCTCAGCACGGCCAGGGTTGGGCGGGGTCCACCGGGCTCTGGGGCCTTGCTCATGCCTGGAGGGATGCTCTTGAGGATGTGGTCGCGCGGGAGCTCGGCCGGTGGGCAGGGTGGCACCAACCGACATGGCCTGTGCTCTGGGGCAAACCCAGCAGTGTTACTAGGAAGCCAGCCCTACGGAGGCCCCACGGCACCCTGCGTGTCAGGAGGCTGCCCATAGCCTGCACGGACGCTCAGCAAGGCAGGGAATAGGCCGGTGAGGTTCAAGGTGCTGCTGGAGCAGTGGGACCTGGGGAGGCAGCCAAGCTCCAGGCCTGGGCGCGGGAGGCTGAGTTTGGAGATAGGAAGGGAGGCGGAGGGGGCGATGGAGTGGACGCCTGGGCTTGTGGGGTGTGGCCGTTTCCAGCAGAGGCTCCTGCAGCCACAGGGCCGCCACAGCCACGGTCTGGGGTGCATGCATAGCTGTGGGCACACCTGCCCTGGGCTGGCGTGGAGGGGCAGGATGGGGCGCCCTTCGGGGCACAAGAGTGCATAGCTGGTTGAGAGCCAGGGCGGGGGCGGGGACCCTTGCCAGCTCTGTCCCCTCCCGTGCATGGACGGTCGGGAGCTGCAGGCCATAG
This sequence comes from Phataginus tricuspis, assembly GCA_029783875.1. Classification (NCBI taxonomy): domain Eukaryota; kingdom Metazoa; phylum Chordata; class Mammalia; order Pholidota; family Manidae; genus Phataginus; species Phataginus tricuspis. The sequence continues at coordinate 90,256,312 of JAQQAC010002594.1, read as the reverse complement.
TGCTCTTGGCACTTGGTGGCCTCCCCTCTTGGGATCCCCTGGGGCTGCCCCTCCCCAGGACTGTAGAACTCCTGGACTCACGCCTTCCTGTCTGTGCTCAGACAGGGTCGTTTGGGGCTGCCTTCAGGGGTGCAGGCGGCCTGGGGGCTGCTGGCCGGGGCCCCTGTAAGCAGGGCGGTCAGGACCTGCTGCCTTGGAGACCTGTTGTAGCTGCAGGGGCATAATGTACTAGGGCTGCTGGGTGTTTTTCCTCTGAGGCCTCAGAGTTTAAAATTCCAGCTCTTGGTGTGCATGTAAACAATTCTGGGCGCCAGAGCAGTGACTTCTGTGCAGGCAGAGAGGTCAACCCCTGCCAGAAAACCAGGGCGGACCACACAGGGCTGCCCTGGTGCTGCTCTGTGCAAGGCCTGAGTTAGCCGTCCTTCCCACCCCTCCGTGGGACACTGGCCTGAGGGTGCAGATGCTCTCACGGGCTCTGTCTCTCTGCTCCAAGCTGTTCTGAGGCCACTGGCCAAACCCTTGGATAGTGGCTGTGGAACAACCCCATGTGGGGGATGCGGTGGCTGGTCCGGCCTGTGCCATCTCTCTGTCCTCCAGCAGGTCCTGGGCTCCATTCTCCAGGGACAAGCTGTCCCTGTTCTGCTCATTTAAGCTGGATTTAGACTGTCCTGGGAAACGGCCTCAGAGAGAGGACACCTTGATGCAGACCCAATTGGTGGGGAGACAGTGCATGCCTGCCCGTGTGGTCAGACCACCCAGCCACTCAAGACGGGCTGTCCTGGGAAGAGGGCAGGCCGTTGAGGTCCACAGAGGGGCATGAGTCAGTGTCCTGGGGCTGGCAGAGCCAATACCCAAGATGGGGCCTTAGAACAACAGAAACGATTCCTTCACAGTCCCGCCCAGAGTCAGAGTGGCGGGGCCAGCCCGCTGGGGCTCCACGACAGAGGCCTTCCTGCCCCTCTGGCCCACGGTGGCCCTGGCGCCCTGGGTCTGTGGCGTCTTCATGTGGCCTCTCCCTGGGTCCTCACCCACCTCTGCGGACAGCACTCTGGTTTCAGGGCCACGCGACAATCGGCACTGCTCTGGGTTCCGTCTGCAAGACCCTTGTTCCAAGTGAGGCCACAGCCGTAGGTTCTGCGATGTGACCGTCTCTTGGGGCCACCGTTCGGACCGTGACGGGTCCCCTGGGCTGTGAAATCTCCAGGGTCTGGATCCCGATGAGCCTGCGGCCCTGGGCACTTTCAATCTGGGGGATGGAGAGCTGGGCTGGGGGTCACTGGAAGGCCCTGAAAGGCCTTGGGGGTCAGGAATCGGCACCCGCTACCCTCCCCCTGGGACAGGGCCTTGCCTGGCCCCTGGTGTCCCCAGACACCCCTTTTCCCCCAGACAGTTACCCAGAGAGCAGCAGATGGGGACCGCGGCCCCTTTGCCCACCCTGAGATGCTCTGTGTGAGGAGCGCGCCCCGGAGGGGTTGGGGGGTCAGGGCCCTGGTGGGCGTTGGGGAGGGGTCAGCACAGGTATGACCAGGGCCATTCAGCTGAGACCTTCAGGACCGGCCAGGTACGCAGGGGCTGGTTGTGGCTGTGCCACCTCACAGGTGGACAGCAGCTGGTTCAGAGTCCGACGCGGGGCGGGCCTGGTGGCTGGAGTCCAACCCCCGCGTGGCCTTATGCTCTGAGTGGGGGAGGGCCGCAGGCCTGCTGGGTGTGCCCCGAGTCACAGGGCGCAGGACACGTGCACAAGACCTGGCTCCGTGTGCAGGGACAGGCCTGTGGGGGTGGCAGAGATGGGGGGCTTCCCCAGGACAGGAGAGTGGTGGGCCCGAGAGAGGGGGCCTGCCTGGAGCCCAGGAAAGGAGAGCTTCGGGAGCACTGGAGTTGGGCCTAAGGATGGCTAGAAGCTTCTAGGAGGGGCTTGGAGCAAGTCTTCCTTACATAGCCCATCAGAGCCTCCTGTCAAGGGCGTTTCAAGGGCATTTCCACATCCACGAACCAGCTGCGTTTGCAGAGGATCAGGGTCCTTGAGTGCTGGGGAAGCCAGCAGGTGGCAGAGAGGGGGTCTGGTGCCCGTCCATGTCCTGGGCACCCGACTTTGGTGCTGCCTGCTCCTTCCTGTCTCTCTCTCCCCCTGCTCCCCATCTGAGCTGGGTCTGCTCTTGGGCACAGGTGTGCGGAGGGTGAAGCCCCAGGCGAGGAGAGGCTCTTGGTGTATTTGAAGCACCCGATTTGCTCCCTGCTCTGATAGGCCCGCTGGTGCCTCTTTGGGTGTTGTGGCCCCGGTGCTGGGGGTCTCACGGGAGCTGGCCGGAGCCCTGGTCTGTGACTGCAGGAATGCAGGCCGGAGAGGGCCTGTGGCTTCTTCATGCCGGGCGCTGTGTGCAGGGCTGGAGGTGGGGAGCACACGGCCCACAGGGAAGACCCAGAGCCTGTATAAGGCAGACATGAGGCATTTACAGTTCTCAGGGGATGGGGGGGGGGCCGGGAGACTCCAGCCTGGGGCCTTGGGAAGGCTCCCTGGAGGGGCGCTTGAGTGGCACCAGTGCGAAGTGAATAGGAGTTCGCTCAGCTGTGGAAGGGTAAGGACGTGTGGGGGGAGAGAAAGGGTGCTTCAGATATATGTCCTGCATGCATGGGTGACCCAGGGTGTGTGCAGGAGCCCTGTAGGTGGTGGTGGAGGCAAGGTGGAAGAAGCAAGCAGCCCCACGGGAAGTGTGCCCTGTAGTCCCAGGAGAACAGGGAGCCCCCGAAGGCGCTTGAGCAGAGCATGGCCAACAGACTGATTTTAGGGGGTAACTTTGTCCGCAGGCCACCCTTCAGGCTGGTGGTCTCGCTGAGCAGGCAGCAGCCGTGTGGGTGGGGGGCCCTGTGGATTCTCAGCGTGCTGAGGTGAGGGGCCCAGGAGGGTGGGTCCCTGCCTCAGTCTGTCCTGTTGGAATGCGTTGCCTTTGACCGTGGTTGGGACAAGTGGGGGAGTCCCAGGCGGAGACCTGAGAACGGTGGTTCACTGGACGCGGGCTGAGATCACGCCTCCCTCAGGGACTAGGACCGCCGGGCACATTTCTGATCCACGTGGGGTCCACTTCAATTCTGCTCTGTGATCTGTCCCCTTTTGTAGCCCATTGTGGTATTTGCACACCAGGGTGACTCTGGGCGCTGTGTCCAGGGTGATGGCAGGATCCTGAGGTTGCCCGGGTGGTGCCCAGGCGGGGCCGGCGGGGCCAGGGAAAGGAGGAGCAGTGTGCTTAGCCTCCCTGGAGCCACCCGGCAGGGGGCTGCACCCAGCGGGGTCCCCGGGGCTCACTTGTATCAGCACACTGGTCTAAACAACATAGGAGGTGCGGGCACCACCTCCATTTTACAGATGGGGAAACTGAGGCACCGAGCAGTTCCCACAGGTTTGAGGGCCTGTCTGAGTGTGAGCCATGGAGCCACAGCTGACCCCAAGCTTCCTGCCCTGCCTGCTGCTGGTTAAGGGGCCACGGCCCACTGAGCAGAGCAGGGCCGGCTGCGGGCCCGCAGACGGCACTTCAGTGGGGGCCCTGCTTCCTCCTCGGGCGCTCTGCTGCAGTCTGTGTTCTGGGCAGAAAAGCACCCCAGGGACTGGTGTCCCCCTGCCCTTGGGGCATGCAGGGTGGCGTCATGTGGGACCATTTGGACACAATGGCATGCGAGCCCCTCCCATGTCTTCAAACATGGGAGACTCAGTCCTGGGGCCCCAGGTCGCACTCACCCAGGGTCTCAGTCATGGCAGGCGCCTACAGCAAATGCCTCAGCAGTGCGTCCCTCTCTGAGCCTATCCCCTCATGGGCCCCATGGGGCTTGCTGTGGATGCCGGGAGGACGTGGGGTATGTGGGAGGTGCCCACGCCCTATCCCAGCCTCCTTGGCGTCCGAGGGAACGCAGTCAGGCAGCTCCCACTGCAGCCCCACCCGTGGGTCTGTCCAAGGGGTGTCAGGTGCTGATGTAACTGGGTGCCTGGGCAGTGGGTGACAGTCCCCTAGAGGAGACCCCAGGTCCCAGTCTCCCAGTGGAGACCTCTGTGCTGGGCCAGACCAGGCCCCTGCCAGACGGGGCTGGCGGAACCAGCCTCACCTTCCGCCTGCTCTGGGTGAGCAGGTCACAGCTCGTGGCTTTTTCCCCAGTGGCTAAGAGTCCCTGTGAGCCCTGTCCTTCCTGCCCCAGTACCTGAGCCTCACCTTGGCATCGCCCCAGAGGCCTGGGTTGGGGTCTCCACCTGCTAATCCCTGGCCAGAGGCTCAGCTCCAGGCTCCAAAGCAAGGGTGTCCCCGTGCGCCTGACCCGAGAGCTGGGAACGGGGCTGCTCCAGGGCCGGGTCACTCAGGACACCGTTTTGGAGAAGGGCTGATGAACAGGGTCGCCAGCCGGCACTGGGAGATGCAGAGAGGTGTCCTGGGCCTGCCTGAGGAGCTCTGACCGGAGCAGCCATGCCTAGTGCCCAGGGCTGGAGGGTGGATGACAACAGGACAGCAGGGGCGGAAGGCGGGTCCCTGGGGAGCCCTCGCAGGGCAGGGGCAGGGGGAGGTTGAGACCCACCACCACTTGGGCCGAGGCCTCACTCTCCTCAGGATGGCGTTGGGTCCCGCCTGGTGTGTTGTACCCCTGGAGTATTGAGGGGTATGGGGCTGTTGTCACGGTGACTGGGGCATGCTCCTGGCTTTCGGGGGAGCAGCTGCAAGGATGCTAGATGCCCTGTGGTGCGTCCTGGCCAGATGGTGGCCCATGTGGCTGTGACAGGCCCCTGCTGGGGACCGGGGGAAGGGGGATTACGGCCCTGCGCAGACAGACGCGTCTGCTTCCCTGAGGGGCTGTTCGGGTTTGGCCTTGTTTTGTCTTGTTTCCATTCTACTTTGGCAGAATACACATAACATAAAATTTACCATCTCAACCTTCTCTAAGAGTTCCTGTCAGGGGACTGATGGCATTCGTGTGCAGCCATCCTCCCAAACTGAGACTCTGCCTCCATTGAACACTCACCTCCCAGCCCCTCCCTCCCCGTGACGGGCTCCTCTGCTGAGCATCAGGTCGTCAGGTTCACCGTGTGGGACACGGGCCTCAGCTGCCTCCTCTTCAGGGATGAGCAACCCCCCGTCCACCTGTGCTCAGCCACCCGTCCCTCCCTGGACACCGGGCTCTCCCCTTTTGTCTGTTGTGAATAGCTCTGTCGTGAACACAGGTGTGCAAATGTTTGTTTGAATCCCTGCATTTGGTTCTTAGGGTTTGTCCCGCATGTGAGGCTGCTGGGCGGGGTGTTGATCCTGATTCTCTGAGGAAGCCCCGTGCTGTCCCCACGGTGTCCGCACCGTTATGTTCCCACCAGCCATGCACAGGTCCAGTTTCTCTACAGCCTCACAGACAATTGTTTTATATTTTTTTGCTTTGTTTTATTTTTGTTATAAAATATATCTTTAACAATTCCTCCTAGTGGGTATGAAATGATTGGGTAAAATTTAAAACTGTATTTCAAATGAACTTCTTTCACTGAACTTTCCTTCTCCCAACATAAGGGGAGGGAAAAATAAAATTCTAGTTAGTAGATTTTATTCTATTAGAAAACCCTGTGCGAAACAATATCCCGAGCGCTTTGGCCACCTGTGCCGACTTCCTGCGTGCTGGCCTAGCACCAGGCGTGCCAGTGCTGTGTGGACGGAGCTTTCTAGAACCTCCACAGCATGGAAGTCCTCTGGATGCTTCCGGCCTGTCCCCGACAAGACTCCCACTGTACAGGTTTTGTCAGCAGAGGGTGGCACGTTAAGACTTGTTCTCTGAGTTGCTGGGGCACCGAGCACCTAATAATTTGGAGCAGCACAAAGATGAGGGATTATTTACAGACAAGCTTCAAACGGGGCTCAGCTCGGCCTCCCTGGGCTTGGGGAGCCTTTGATGGATGAATCTTTCAGTTGCAGGCAGCAGCTTTTCCACTGGAGATGTTTTCCCCAGGCTTGGTGCCCTGCCCCCGGGGAGCCGTGTCTGCCCAGAGCGCAGCTGGTCATAGGCTCTGCTTCTCCTTGTATTAGTTTCCCTGTGTTACTTTTGCTGTGTGACAAAACACCCCAGAGTTGAGTGGCTAGTTCTTTCTCTGGGTCAGGGATCTGGGGGAGGGCTCAGTGGCTCATCTCTGCTGCGTGTGGTCAGCTAGGGTCCCATGGGCAGTGGCGTTTGGCGGGCAGCCCAGCTGGAAGGCCTGGTGGCTGTCCTTACAGCAGCCACACCTGTACAGTGTGGCGAAACTGAGTCGGGCTCTGTGTTACCTTTCCCTGACTCCCCAGATAAACAAGCAAACAAAAATGCAAAGAACACTTCCCAGGGAGGGGCCCTGGGGCCGGCTCGCTCTGTTTCTCCCACCTACAGAGTGCTGGGGGCCTCCTGGGTGTCTGGCCTGCAGCTGGACACCGGGGACACAGATGGCTCAGAAGTGGTCCCTGCTTGCAAAGTGCTGGGCCTGGTGTCCAGACAGCATTCAGCCGGATAAGGGGACAGGTGAATGAGAGGGTCACAGGTTTGCCCCAGAGGAGGCATTCTCTGCAAGCATCGCCAGGTGAAGGGTCAGGCGTCGGGGTCTGGAAAGGCTGTGTTACACACGAGGAGTCTTGCCAGGTGGAGGAGCATTACAGGGGCCAGGGGGTGTCCTGGGCTGAGATCCAGGGGTCTGGGAGACGAGGCTGCAGAGGGCCGGCGAGAAGGTGGCAGGCTGTGGCCTGGGAGACTTGGTGAGGCTCAGGCAGCTGGGGCCTCCGAGCCGTCCTCCCCAGGGAGCTCCTGCCGCCCAGGGCAGTGTGGGGGCGGCTGTCCTTCGGGGAGCGTGAGGCCCAGCAGACGTGGGGTGGAATGTCGCCGGCTCCCTGTCCCCGTCATGTGTTTTTTATAGCTGGGCACTGACTGTGCTGAGCCCTGTGCCAGGTGACTGTGAGCTTGGGATTAGGGGCCCGGCCCTGCGTGAGAGCAGGCGACAGGCGGGCCTGGCCACGGTGGGGTGGCCGTCACCCCGGGGACACTGCAAGTAGCCAGCGCCCATTGCCCTTCTCACCTGTCCTCCGCTAAGGTCGTGGGCACAGGTTCTCGACTGGGTACCCTGGCCTGGAGGCCCATCCGTCTGGGCCTTTCTGAGCAGGTGTCCCAGGGTGGGCGTGGGCCTCCTGCCTCCCCTCTGCTGCCAGTCAGAAGCTCCGTGGTGCCAGGGTGTGGCCGGGTGACCTGTATGGGCCTTAGTTTCCCCATCTCTCAGGCAGGCCTGTCGCCACGTGCAGGGCCTGCGCGGAGGAAAGTCCAGCAACCGGAAGGTGCTGCGCCCCCTCCTGCCCCAGGGTGGCTGCCAAGGGGCAGGCGTGTCGCCACGTGCGGGGCCTGGCCCGAGTCCCTCGAATTCCATGGAGGTGACAGCGACTGCTTGGTGCAGAGTTTCACCACGGAGCTTTTCAGACCCCTCCTGTTGGCTGGCGTGCTGCCAGCCGGAGACCTGCCCTCTGAGAGCGCGCGCCTTTCTTTGGGCAGAGGGCAGAGTGGCAGCAGGGATTCTTGTGCGGTGACAGTGCCCAGCCCCACGTGACCCACTGTCTCCATTCACTCAGCAAGCGGCGAGGACTTCATTCACTGGCTGGGGCTCCAGGCCAGCGGGCTGGCCGCTCTGCTCGGACCCCCAGGGCTGGCAGGCCCCAGCGCCGGCTTTGCCAGCACCCGCCCGGGTCCTGTGCCTGGACCGTCCCTCTGCCGGGCACTTGAGGCCAGGGCTCGGGTTCCCACCCCGATGCACTCCTGGGAAGAGGGGGCACTGCAAGGGGACCAGGGTGCACTACCACCTACTCACGGCGCTCACCTGTAGGCAGCCGGGGGATGGAGCCAGGTGGGCTCCCCACCCTGGGCAAGGTGTCACTGCTGCCCTGGGAGGCACCCGCCCCGGCAGCCCAGCCCTGCCTCTCCTGTGGGCGCCATGTGGGGAGGTGGGCCATGCTAGGCCCCAGGAAGCTCCTGCAGGTGCTCAGGGACACCGCTGCCAGCGCCGGGCGGGCGCCTGATGCCAGGTCTGCCCTCCTCTGCAGGGGCCGGAGTCTTCTTCCTGTCCTCCTCCGAGGGTGAGCACATCAGCTTCCTGTTCGACTGCATCGTCCGGGGCATCTCCCCCACCAAGGGCCCCTTCGGGCTGCGGCCGGTCCTCCCAGGTGTGTGCGGACCGGACCTGTCAGCGGGCTGGGTGGGAGGCCGTCCCAACCTGCTCCCCAGCCTCTGCCCTGCTCCCCCTGCAGCTGAGAGCCCAGGGCCATGCTGGCCTGGCTGGAGCAGGGGTGCGGCCCGCCTCCGTGGGCTTGAGCTGTGGGGGCTCAGGCCGTGGCTTCTGGTGGGCCCGTCACGTTGCAGCTGCAGCACGTGGGGTGGCAAGAGGCCCCAGGCTAGGGCGACTCCTGGGCACTTTCTGTGCCAGCCTCCTGTCCTCCAGGCTGACGGGCTCGGGTCAGGCCCTGCTCTCTCCCTGTGAGGTGGCTGCGTGTGAGTGTCCCAGGACACTGTGGGGGCGGGGTGGACAAGGCCCCTGAGTTTGCCTCGTCTTCTCTCTCCGTCTCTTCTCTGCCTGTGGTGGTGGGAGGGGCCGGGGGTGCAGGACGGGGTGGGGTGGGTGGGGAGGTCTGCCCTGCACTTGGGGATGGCTGGGGAGACCTGAGCCCAGCTGCTGTGGGAGGGACGAAGGCTGGTCCTGTGGCCACAGCTTCCCTTGACTGAGGCCCACAGGCTGGGCGGCACCCAGGATTGCTGGTACCCACTGTCCAGTGGGAGACCAAGGCCTGTGGCCACGCAACGTACCAGGTCTGTGGGCGGGGCCATCTGGGGTGGAGGCCAGGGGCCAGGGACATGCCAGGTCCCCCTTACACCCACCCTCCCCCCGGGGGACAGGCCAGGATGGAAGGTGTGGCTCCTGTGGCCAGACTCTCAGCGGGCTACCTGTTCAGGCTCTACTAGATGGTATGGTGGTGCCCCCTGCTGGCAGCCTTCTGCCTGGCAGCCTCTGGTGGGGTGTGGGCAGCAGGGACCAGATCCAGGCCAGTGTGGACAGTGGGTGTGGACGGGGGCTCTGCTCTCTGCTGTGGCTGGTGTCACATCAAAGCCCCATAGTCACGGGGGACTCGGGAGATGCAGTGGCCTCCCCTGGGTCAGCAGCCTCGTGCCCAGGCTTTCAGGTGTCCTTGCGATGGCCTCTGCTGGTCAGACCCACGCGGACAACGAAGGCTTGGGGGCGAGGCCTGCCTCATGCGGGCAGAGCCAGGATGGGACGGGGACCCAGGGTCTGCCCTGCCCTGAACACGTCCCTCCGTTCCTGTACTGGTTCCACCACAGCTGGGGTGCACTCCCCCTGCACCCCCACATTGCAGCCGTGGACGAGGGGCTCAGAGAGGGCAGGTGGGGGGCTGGGAGTCTGTCTGAGGCCGTTGTCTTGCTCTGCCATCAGCGGCCGGATGGGAATGGGCAGAAGGGTGTTCCTGGTGTCCTGACCCGGGACACTGCTGAGACTGGCCCTGCCACAGGGCCTGATGGCTTTGGGGCAGGGGACATGAGCTGGTGGCCAGTGGGCTAGTGCCGCCTGCTCTGCTGACCGTCCTCTCTGCCGCAGACCCGAGCCTCGGGGGGCCTGCCACCGTGGAGGAGCGAGTGGCTCAGGAGGCCCTGGAAGCCCTGCAGCTGGAGAAGCGGCTCAGCCTCCTCTCCCACTCGGTCAGGACAGGCAGTGGAGGTAGGGGCCTCGGCCAGTGCTGGCGGGGGCAGCGGGGCAGGGGCGGTGGGCCAGGGGCGGCGCCCTCACAGGCCAGCCTCCAGGCTTCTGTTCGCTCTGCCTGCTCCCTCCCCGTGCTGCAGGCACTGAGTGCTGAGCGCCCCCCCTACTCTCCAGCAGGTGTCCTGGGTGAGGACAGGCCCCTTGTTTTGCAGCTGCACCCACACAAAATGTTCAGGGGTGGCATTGCCAAGAGCCGAGGCCCCTGCTCGGCTGTGACTCTGGGGTTGCTGACTCAGTGAGGATGGACAGAAGGAGCTGGCAGTCCTGGGAGGGTGGCCGGCCTGCGGTGGGGTGGGGGCTGTCCCATGTGTGGTCTCCTGGGCCAGAGCAGGGGAGCCCTGTGGGGCCTGCCTGTTCCATGGGGCTCACTGGGGACCGCAACCTTCTCCTGTCCTGTCCAGGCTGGCCCCTAGGAACAGGGGGTCTCAAGTTTGCATGGAGCATTTACCTTCTTGGGGGAGGGGTTCACATCTGGTTTCCAGAGGGCAGTGGCTAGGGGGAGAGAGTGAGCCATGGGGCCCAGGGAGGGAGGACAAGGGCCTGGGTGGGATGGGCTGTCCTGGTGCCGCTGCTCTGCTCTCCAGCCTCCGGGGGCTGGGGCTCGGGGAGGGCAGGGACTGCGTCTAGAAGGCGCTGGCTCTCGGGGGGGGGCAGCTGCTACATGTCGCCCCCACCCAAGCCCACCCAAGTCCCAGAGCAGCCTGAGCCTGCTTGTCCTTCTCAGGGGACGACCGCAGCCTGTCCAGCTCATCGTCAGATGCGAGCCACTCGGACGTCAGCACCAGCAGCCGGCTCACAGCGTGGCCGGAGCCGTCCTGGTCCTCGGCGGGCACCTCGCAGGAGGGGCCCGGGCTGGGGGCCGCCCAGGCCCCCGGGGAGGTGGCGCTGGGTGCCTCCAGGCAGCCACCCAAGCCGCTGCAGCCTCGGCAGCTGCAGGAGGTTGGCCGCCAGAGCTCGGCAGACAGCGGCATCGCCACGGGCAGCTTCTCCTCGGGCGCTGACAGCAGTCTGGACGTGTGGCGGTCTGGTGACGAGTTTGGCTCACTGCTCAGCCTGCCGCTGGCGGCCGGGGCACCTGAGCCCGGCCTGTGTGCCTGCCCTCCGGGGACAGCTGAGTACCAAGTGCCCACCGCCCTGCGGCACCATTATGACACGCCCCGCAGCCTGCGCCAGGCGCCCAGGGACCAGACCCCAGCCACACAGGGCGGCGCCGACGGCGGGGCCGGGGACTCGGGCGGCCAGATGTCTGCGGGGTGCCCCTCCAGCTGGCCGGGTGCCCGCCGGCAGGGACAGGAGATGGAGGCTGCGGGCAGTGAGGCTGCCCCACCCAGCCCCGCCCCCGGGGAGCCCTGGGAGGCGGGTGGCCCTCGTGCTGAGCCGCCTCCAGCCTTCTTTGCTGCATGTCCAGTCTGTGGCGGACTCAAGGTAAAGCCCCCACCCTGAGAGCCAGGGCCCAGGGACAGGAGAAGAGGGTCCTTGCCAAGGGGGTGCCCTTTGTGCCCCTGGGTGAGGCCAGTGGCTGTCAGCCCAGGGGGGAGGGCCTCCTGGGGAGCAGAGCCTGTTGGGAGGCCACTGTGACTGTCCGGGGAGGGCCCACTGGCCGTGAAGAGGCCCAGCTTGCAAGCGGCTGGAAGTGCCTTCTTGGGTGGGAGGCTCTGGGTGGCCATTGGCAGAAGCCCAGGGCCCAGGGTTAGGCTCAGGCGCTAGGGCCAGGCAGGCACCATGGCTTAGCCAGCTTGTGCCAGGACCCCCTGGCCGGGCCGCACTGAACCACCCACCTCACGGCCGGCTAGTCCTGCAGGCCCAGCCCCTCCATGGCTAAGAATGCGATCCCTCCCAGCAGCTCCAGGCCCATGGGTATGGGCCTAAGACTAACCTCCCGGTGTGGCACGCGTGTGTGACCAGCTTTACCTGTTTGCCCCTCGCCTCCCCCGAAAAGCAGCACCTGCAGGTGGCCCGTCCTGTGGGGAGGAAACCGAGGCTCGGCCGGCCCGGGGGCTTGTGGGTCTGGGTCTCGTGACTCTCGAGCCCACCGCTCACCAGCGTTGTCCTGAGCCTGAGGGCTCTGGGCGAGGGGCGGGCCGGGAGGGAGGCAGGGCTCTGGTCTCCCGGGCCACGGCTATGGACATCAGCCTGCCGGGAGGCTCTAAAAGGGCCAGAAGGCCCATGCCCTTGTTCCTGGCAGCCCTTCTGGCTGAGCGGGAAGGCTGGTGGTCAGGACAGAGACTGCCAGGAGTCCAAGGTCCACCCATTGCATTTGGAGGGCCCCTCGGCGCTGCCTAAGGGCTGCCCTGGGACAGAGCTTCTCTGCGGCCTGTCTGCTCAGCTGCATGGGGGGCAGCACCTTGCCTGGTTTTGTACATTCATTCCCTGGTTCCGGATGCACCTTGAGAGGTGGGGCCAGATCCACCCGATTTTGGACTCTCTGGCTGGCTTCGTCCTGCGCTGTCTGGGATCAGCTCCTGTCCAGGGGCGAACAGCTGACCTGTAAATATAAATATTCCGCTTTGTGCTTTTCCACTATCGGCTGGAGATATTTGTTGCTCTTTTACATTTCAAAGATCTGTTTGTAATACGTTTACGTTCTTCAACTGGAAATAAAATGTTTTCTTATCATCTTGTCCTTTTCCATGTGGCCAGCCGTCTCCACTCCGGCCCTGGCCCTCCAAGTGGGGCCCTTGACTGTCTCTGGAGTCCAGGGGCCCAGCCCCCTTGGCCTGGGGGTCACGGAGAGCAGCGGGAGACACCACCTGTAGAGTCAGCCTTCAGCCTGAAGGCGCTGGAGGTGTGACGGAGGAGCGGTGGCTTCAGACAGCCCCTGGGGCCTGCACGCGCACGTGTGTGTGTGTGTGTGTGCATGTGTGTGATGCGTGCCCGTGTACATTCATCTGCATGTGAGCATATTAAGGGAGGCCTGCATGCACACGTGTGCTCATGTGTGTATGTGGTATGTGTGCGCACTTGAATGCCTATGTTCATGGTGCATGCACACGTGTGGTGTGAGATGAATGCGCATGTGATGTGATGTGTGCCATTGTGCACATGGGCGTGTGCACGTGTGCGTGGTGTGTGTGCACATGTGTGGCATGTCCTAGTGTTTGTGAAGACCACAGTGAGGTCCTTGGTGCTCCCTTGGGCTCAGGTGGTGCTGCATGTCTAAGTGAGGGTGGACACTGTCTTCTGGGCCAGTGAGGGCCCTGGCTCTGAGCCCGGGGCCCTGCCTCCCCATCACCCCCATGAGGGTGGCAGAGCCTTGGGGATTCCATCTCATCCCCCCTGCACATCCTGGGGGCTGTTCCCTGCCCTGTCGCTCCATCTCCATCCTCGTTCACCACCCTGTGGGGGGCCAAGTCGGCCAGGGGAGCTGGGGGACCGAGGTCCCCAAGGGCACTGAATGCTGGGATTTCTGGGTGGGGGTCCTGCAACACTGCCATGTGGGGAAGGCAGGCCTGGGGACGAGCTGGGGCTCCACCTGCCAGCGGGGGCTGTAGGCAACTCACTGCACCTGTCTGAGCCTCGGTTTCCTCTTCCATGATGGGGACGATAGTCGCTACTCTCTGGGTGCCCGGAGAGGGTCTAAGGAGGTGTGTAAGTGCTCGGTAGAGGCTGCTGGCGGGGTCGCCACACATGCTGCTGTCACCCCCACCCCAGAGGGGCCTGACAGCCTTGTTCCCAAAGCCATGAGGCTGGGGGCTGCTGGGGCGGGGGCCGGCTGGGGTGGTCCTGGAGTGCCGGGCTGCCTGCTGCCAGAGCCCCTGGTCATCCAGGCTTGGTGCCCCTGTGCTCCCACAGTACCTGCCCACCGACGGTCAGAGGGGCAGGCGTCCCTCCAGTCAGAAGACAGGCTCCAGCCCTTTGGCGGAGTGACTGTCCCCAACCCTGAGTGAAGACAGGGAGGGCCAGAGCTGGGCATTTGCCCCCCATCGCCCCGTGTGCCAATCCTGGCCGGGCACTCAGGTCTCCTTGGCCGTGGCTAATGGCTGGGACTCTGGGGAGGGGCCGTCTGGGGGTTGAGGCAGGAGGGATGGGCCACAGGCTGCACAGGTGGGGGCTTGAGCAAGGTAGAAGCCGGGTTGCCCAGGCCTTTTAGTTGGTCCTTGGCTGGCGGTGGTAGCGTGCCGAGGACCTGGGCCAGTGGGGCTGGGCTGGCAGCAGGCAGTCCTCGCCCAGAGGAGGGAGGCCCCTTTCATGGAGTGCTGGTGACCACTGCGCTCTCCGGGGACTGCTGGGGGTCCTGCATCTTGTGTGATGGGGGGCTCAGGAGGAGGGAAGCCGGGGGTCCCACAGCCGTGTGCCTCAGTATCCCCCTATACCTCAGGGTTGCCCTGGGGCATGGGGCCTCTCGCCTGGTGAGCTGGGCAGGGCCGCTAGGACAGCCTCTCACCGTGTGGAGTTGCAAGGAGCATTTGCTTTCATCCGTTCTCTTCTGAGCAAGCTCTGGCCCCTGGCTGGAGCCCTGGGAGGCTGCAGCACCGCTCCGGCAGCCTGGGGTCACCAGCTTCAGCTTCACCCCCTTCTCAGGCCAGTGGGCAGCGGGGCAGGGGTCGGGTGGGAGGCGCTTTTCAGGGGTCTAGGAGCTTCCTGCTGAGTATCAGGGCTGAGGGCAACTAGAGGGGACACTCAGGAGTCCTCCTGGCCTCCCTGGCCACACGCTGCACTCTGCCCCACCTGTCCTGGCCCCCAGAGAGGGGACAAGGTGCCTCTGCTGGGCACTTTGCGGCATCCCACTCACTCATACCCAGTGAAGCAGGTGCCATCTGTGGCTGGGGGGCTCTGAGCAGGTAGTGCCTGGGCTTCTGAGGAAGGAAGACCGCAGCCCATGGGCCAAGTGTGCAGCCGTGAGCCTCTGCCACTCCCAGGCGATCTGCCTGCAGACCCTGCCCCAGCGCCAGGGACAGCAAGGCCCCCTCTTCCTCCATCTGCACTTGCACTCAGCCACTGAGCGGTCCCTCTGCAGAGGGAGCTTCCTGGGCACCCCTGCAGGCCCCTCCATGGGCACTGCTTAGAGCTGGCTGGCAGTGCCTAGGGCCAGGGAGTGCGTGCTCCAGCCCTGGGGCCTCTGGGGCTAAAACCCTGACATGTAGTGGGCAGGGTGTGATGGACAGCGAGTCTGTGAGCTGATGAAACAGTCTGTTTGGGAACAGAGGCCAGCTATGAGCACGGGCCTGAGCCGCCAACCTCTCTGCCCAGGTGGGGGTCGTGTGGGTGCTGGGGCCCCGGCTGGTCTCCCCTGTAGATGGCCTGGCCCCAGGGATCTGTGTCACTCTTGTGCTCGGGCTGGGTGCAGGACAGACAGACTGACCCATGTTCTCTTTGGTTTAGGGAGCAGCTGCCTCACCCCCTGGGCTCCCGATGTCACTTTCAGGTAGGCCCCAGCTGTGGAACGAGCTCCTACACAACCCTTCCCTTGGGACAAGGGGTCCTGGTGGCTGTAGTTACAGCCCAGCCAGAGAGGCAGTGGGGTGTCCGTGGGCAGAGTGGCCATGGACAGAGGGTGGCAGTGGATGGAGGGTGAGGGACAGGGGAGAGTGGCAGTGGGTTGTTAGTGGGCAGAGGGGAGCAGCGGCCACGGTGGCCACGGACAGTGGAGTGGCAGTGGGGAGGGGATGGCAGTGGACAGAGGGGGACTGTGGCACCCATGTGCAGCTAGGAGGACCCAGGCTGGGCAGCAGGGTGAGGACAGGGTGGCTAGATGTGGCCATACTGCTGGAGGTGTTCTTGGATAGAGTGGTAGGGCCAGGATGGCTTGGATCCCCAGCCTTCAGGTGACAGAGAGCAGAGGTGAGGGGACCCAGTGACGGCAGGACGGTGGTGGTGGTGGTGGGTGAGGCCCAGGCAGGAAGCAAGGGGACTCGAGGGTCCGTGGAGAAGCCGGGTGGAGGCAAAGGCCAGGCAGACACTGGGTGCCAGGAGATGGTCCTGGGGGATGGTAGAGGCCGAAGGCTCCAGGGAGCTGTCCTTGGGCTGGGCGGGGAGGAGTGGCTGGAGGTCAGGGGGCAGCTCTGTGCCTCGTCTTCTCCATGGAGCCTCTGGGCGTGGGGCTCTAATGAACTTTGATCCCTCCATGCCCCTCAGGGGAGCATAATGCCTGTTTGGGCCTAGACCCTGCAGGCGGAGGAGGGCGCAGGCTGACCTGGAGCGGGTGCTGGGGGCAGGAGCGGTCGGAAGGGCCATTGGCAAGCAGGGTCAGACGGGACCACAGGACAGCCCCCGCTGCTGGCCTGGGGCATCTCCACTGACTGCGAGACTGTGGGTGGCCCTCCAGGATGGTCCCGCATGCCTGCCTCCCGCTGTCCGTGTAGCCTGCCCTCAGGGCCTTCGGATGTCTTTAACCCAGACACATGTGTCTCCAGGAAGGGGTGAGTGGGGTGGGGACAGGGTCAGGACCTGCCGGACAACATGCATCCTCTCTACTGAGTCCAGGGGGCTGGGGTAGGGGGACAGAGATGAACGTGACCCCACATAGTGGGGCCAGAGCCTCAGTGGAGTGGCCCAGGGTGGGTGGGCCAGGATGAGGCCAGGGCAGCGCTCCCCTGCTCCCTTGCTCTCCAGCAGCTGTAAGAGCTCAGAGGACGTTCAAACGGCAGGAGCCAGTGGGGTGGGAGGTGAAGGGGCCCAGGGTGTGGGGTGAGGGGCAGGGAACCAGGGCCAAGGGGGCCGGGGCGGCCTTCCTGTGCTGCTGAGGTCACTGGCGAGCGGGCTCCCAGGACTGCCTGCCCCCAGTCCTGCTACTGCCCCTGCCCCAGCCCATGTGTCCGGGCAGTGAAGAATATGGGCCCAACCCCAAA
Organism: Phataginus tricuspis; assembly: GCA_029783875.1. Lineage (NCBI taxonomy): Eukaryota > Metazoa > Chordata > Mammalia > Pholidota > Manidae > Phataginus > Phataginus tricuspis. Next base: position 90,239,746 of record JAQQAC010002594.1, on the reverse strand, counting down.
ACCAACTGCTGAGTCCTGGGGAGCGTGTCCACATGACCTTGGGCCAAACCACAGCCCCTCCATTCAGCGGCGAGGCCCGGGGTGGGGCCTGGGCCTGCTTCCCAGACTCCCCTCCAGCCTGCTTGGGCTCGGACAGGCTCTCCCAGCGGCAGCCAGGCCTCAGGCCTCGCCGGCTTCACCTGCCCCCCTTTCTCGTCCCCACTCCTTGGCCCCACCCAGCCTGCCCTGCTTGGCCCTGGCCCCCCTGCCCGGGCACCTCTGCCTGTCATCAAGAGTGCCCGGGAGAGGGTCTGTGTCCTGAGGGCCCACCTGGCCTGGGTGGGGAGGGTCCCGCACCGCTCGCTGTGTGTATGGGCTGGTGCACGTTGCCCATGTGGACATGGTGCGGCCGGGCCCTCCCTGGCTGCCTGGGTGCAGAGTGCCCCAGCCCTGTGCCGCCCCCCAGGCTCTCCCTCCGCTCACCTGCCGGGGAGGTTCTCGCAATAGATCAGCGGAAGCCCCTTGCCTCTGAGCACAGCTTTTCTGGGGACCATCATTTGCCTGACAAAGGCTCAGGGGGTTTCTGTGCTGCCAGAGCAGCGGGCCCCATGACCTCATGCTGTTTCCCCCTGCCCCGGAAGGCAGCAGGCCCCCAGCCTGATGGCGTTCGTCCTGGCTGGCCCGGGACCTCACTGCTTGTAACACCGGATGTCTCGCGTCCTGGGAGCTCCTCAGCTCTGGCTCGAGAAGGTGGTCACTCCATGAGGGGCCCTGAGACCAAAGTGTGGGAGAGGCTGCTGGAGAATGGCGGGCTGGTCTCAACCCTGGTCCCCAGGCCCTTCCCCGTGGGGACCCGCAGCCAGCGCACAGGCCCTCGGGCTAGTGGGGAGGGGTCAGGTGTGCACCCAGGCAGCTTGGGGCCCCCGGCTGAGCCCTGCCCAGACCAGACACTCGGGGCTCCCCGGTCCCACGCCCAGTGGGTCTGCATAATGAGGCATCGATTGCTGGGAAATGCGAGCAGTTCCTGGGCGGGGAGCCGGCTTAGGGGTCAGCTCAGCCCTCAGCCACTGCCTGCAGTCTAACAGCTCCCTTCCCGGCAGGCACTCCGGGGCCTGACAGGCTGAGCTGCAAGTCACCCACCTACGTGAACATCCCTGTCAGCCCCTCATCCAAAAAGCAACTGCACTACATGGGCCTGGAGCTGCAGGCCAGCGAGGGGATCCGAGGTGGGAACCCACATGCCCTGGGAGGGCCCACCTCCCACCCGTCCTCCTTCCTCCCGCTGAGGGCGGCGTCCCCACGCGTCCCCACCCAGGGCCCCCGCTTAGGTCCTGGCGAATGGCGGGGGCGAGCTCCATGCCTGGCAGTCCCTTGTCCCCAAGGCCTCGGTGGGGCTGGGGGCGTCAGCTCACCCACGGCGCTTTCAGGGGCGGGCGCCTCCCGCTACGCGCAGATCGACATCGCGGCCACGGAGGCGGCCCACAGGGTGGGGGCCAGGCACGCGCAGACCCGGGAGGAGCGGCTGCCAGAGCTGGACCAGAGGAAGAAGGGGGCCCCGCGGTGAGGCGGCCGGACACCCCCTTGACCGACAGCCCAGCGCGGCCACGCCGGCCGCCCCCCTGAGGGTCCGCCCCCTGTAGCCCCTCCCTGGCGGTCTGGGCTCCATGATTGCAGCCTCCTAGCCGCAGGGTGGGCATGGCCCGTGCCCTGGCCCGGCGTGGCGGGGTGGGAGGTGCTGGGGCTCCTGCCCCGCCCCTCCTGCCTCCGGGGCCAGAGCCCACCCTTCCTCTGGCCTAGCACGTCAAGGCGTCAGCCTGGTGGGGAGGGGCTGCGTGTCTAGGTGTCAGGTAGCTTCCACTTCATTACCTGAGCTGCTGGCGGCGGGGCTGGGACTGCGAGCAGGGTCCAGGGCTGTGCGGGTGGTGGCCTCCCAGACAGGTGTGTCCTCGGAAAATACCATGTCCCCAAGCCACGGCCCAGACCAGGCCCGACCCACGCCAAGCATCCTGCTGCCCTCGGCTCAGGGACCCCCAGCCGCCCCCCCCCGCACCTGGAAGCCGCCCCTCCCAGGTCACGGCCGTCTGGGCCTGAGCCCTAGACCCCGGAGGACTGGGCCCTGTTCCGACCTGCCAGGCGGGCCTCCGCATGTTTACCTGAGGGCACGCCCCCTGGGCCCCTGCAGTCACTCCGTATAGCTGAAGATCGCTCATGTTCTACTTTGAACAGCGCCCAGTGTTCTCCCTTTCTGTGCTGTGGCAGGGCTGTTCCACCTGGCGGCCCCAGGACAGGACTCTGTTGTCCAGACAGGGAGGAGGGGCTCAGGGCCAGTCCAGCTCCTCAAGGGGGTTCCACATGTGTCCATCGGGGCTCCCCTCTCCGCAGGGAAGCCAGGTGGCATTCCCATGACTCGGAGTGGGCCCGGCTTCACTGGCCGATGGGGTCTGGACACCGGGAATCTTCCAGAGTTGATGGTGGGGCCCCCTGCCACTCCTCCTAGGCCTGAGAGGGAAGCACCCGCCGGGCCCTCCTACGCTGGTCTCTGGGATGAGACGCTCTGCTCCGCCTGGCTGAGGCTCCAACTGCCGGGACTCATGCCTCCTTCCTGTCCCCACGCTCCCGTCCACTATCCATCTCCCTCCCTCTCCACCAGCGAGTCCCCGAGGACAGCTGCTCCATGGCTGTCCTGCCCATAGAGAGCACGAGGGGCCGCCATTGTCCACACTCCTCTGCGGGGTCCCCTGGGTTGATGGGCTCCAGAACACCAGCCCCCCACCACACCCCATCTGAGCTGACATTTGACTGCGGGAGCATTCCAGGCAGCGGGGAGATGCCTCAGTCCTGAGCCTGTGGGGGTAAATTTCCCGGGTGGGATGCAGAGGCCCAGGGCTTGACCTAGGTCAGCCAAGAAGGACCCCACTAGGCCATCCAGGGCAAGATTCTAGGGTAGCAGGGCTTCCCTTTAACCTGGGAGTGGGGGATGAAGCATGACTGGCACACCAGCACTGGGCAGGCTGCATGGCCTTACCAGGGGCCTTGAGCAGCTGGCATCTGGAGTCTCCTCCTTCCAGAACAGGATACAGCTGCTCTCTGGGATGCTAAACCAGGGTTCTGATGTGTGAGGCTTCTAGGGAAGTTTGGGCCTAGACTGGACCCCTAGCAGGGCCAAGTTTGGGCCTAGACTGGACCCCTAGCAGGGCCAAGTTTGGGCCTAGACTGGACCCCTAGCAGGGCTTGGGCCCCGTTCTGTTCCCACCTGAGAGTTTGGTGACCCGAGGGGTCTCCTGGGACACATCCACTGCAAATGTGTCGCTGAGGGGCAGGGCCTGGGAGGTGCGCAGCTCCCTGCTGGGTGCTGCACAGGGTGCGTCCTCCTGCCCTTGGGCTCCCCAGCCAGGGGCAGGAGGACGCGGAGTGGGGGGCCCTCTGATGCTGGGTTGGGTTCAGCATCTTCATTTGGAACATCAGCGCCAGACAGGGCACCTTATTATCCTTTGAAAGAATTGAGATATTATAAAACATAACTGATATTACTTCCAGTGTGTGGTGTAACAATGCGACACTGTATTTACCGTGCAGTAGCCACCCTAGTAAGTCCAGCGCCCACCACCTCACAACAGTCACAGTTTTACTTTTCCTGGAGATGAGACCTACCAACACCTACTCTCTCGGCTTTCAGATACACAGTGGTGTTAACTACAGTCACCGTGCTGTACATGCACCCGCAGACTTCTTTACAGCTAGAAATGTGTCCCTTTTGCTCATCTTCACCCATTTTGCCCACTCCCTGCCTCTGGTACCACCTTCTTTCTCTGCATCTATGGGCTCTTTTTAAAGGCATCCACACATAAGTGAGATCATACAGTATCTGTCTTTCTCTGACTTACTTCACTTAACATGATGCCCTCAAGGTCCACACCTATCACAAATGGCAGAACCTCTTTCTCTTTTATGGCTGATATCTTCTATATATATACACACATATCTTTATCCATTCATCCATCAACGGACACTTAGGTTGCTTCCATAATAATGCTGCAATGAACACAGGGTGCATTTATCTTTTTGAGTTAGTATTTCTGTTTCCTTTGGATAAACATCCAGAAGTGGGATTACTGGATCCTACGATATTTTTCATTCTTTGAGGAGCCTCCATACTGCTTTCCACATGGTTGCACCATTATGCATTCCCACCAACAGTGCACAGAGGTTCCCTTTTCTCCATGTCCTCGCCAACATTTATTTGGTCTTTGACAATAGCCAAACTGACAGGTGTGAGGTGCTATTTCATTGTTGTTTGATTTGCATTTTCCTGATGCCTAGTGATGCTGACCATCTTTTTATGTCTGCTGGGACCTGTATGTCTTCTCAGGGAAAATATCTATTCAGTTCCTCTGCCCATTTTTTAAATTAAAGTATCATTGATACACACTCTTATAAAGGTTTCACATGAAAAACGTGGTTACTACATTCACACATATTATCAAGTCCATCAGTGTAGTAAGATGCCAGAGTCACTACTTGTCATCTCTGTGCTACACTGTCTTCCCCCTGAACCCTCATACCATGTGTGCTAATCATAATACCCCACAATCCCCTTCTCCCTCCCTCCCCACCCGCCCTTCCCCACCCCTCCCCTTTGGTAACCGTTAGGCCCTTCCTGGGTTTTGTGAGTCTGCTGCTATTTTGCTCCTTCAGTTTTGCTTCACTGTTATACTCCACAAATGAGTGAAATCATTTGGTACTTGTCTTCATCTGCCTAGCTTATTTCACTAAGCATAATACCCTGTAGCTCCATCCATGTTGTTGCAAATGGTAGGATTTGTTTCTTTCTTATGGCTGAATAATATTCCATTGTGTATACGTACCACTTCTTCTTTATCCCTTCATCTATTGATGGACACTTAGGTTGATTCCATATCTTGGCTATTGTAAATAGTGCTGCGATAAACATAGGGGTGCATCTGTCTTTTTGGATCTGGGATCTTGTTTCCTTAGGGTAAATTCCCAGGAGTGGGATTCCCCAGTCAAATGGTATTTCTATTTTTAGTTTTTTGAGGAACCTCCACATTGCTTTCCACAACGGTTGAACTAATTTACATTCCCATCAGCAGTGTAGGAGGGTCCCCCTTTCTCCACGTCATCACCAGCATTTGTTGTTCCTGGTCTTTTCAATGTTGGCCGTCCTAACTGGTGTGAGGTGACACCTCATTGTGGTTTTAATTTGCATTAACTGATAATTAGCAATGTGGAGCATCTTTTCATGTGCCTATTGGCCATCTGAATTTCTTCTTTGGAGAAATGTCTGTCCAGAACCTCTGCCTATTTTTTAATCAGGTTATTTGCTTTTTGGGTGTTGAGGCATGTGAGTTCTTTATAAACTTGGATGTTAACCTCTTGTCAGATATGTCATTTTCGAATATATTCTCCCATACTGTAGGATGCCTTTTTGTTCTACTGATGGTGTCCTTTGCTATACAGAAGCTTTTTAGTTTGATGTAGTCCCATTTGTTCATTTTTTTTACAATTTATTTTATTTTAGTATCATTAACCTACAATTACATGAGCAATATTGTGATGATTAAACTACCCACTTCATCAGGTCCCCCCCACAAACCCTATTACAGTCACTGTCCATCAGTGTAGTGAGATGAGAATCACTACTTGTCTTCTTTGAGCTGTACAGTCCCCTCCGTGCCACCACCACCCTATGTCTGCCAATTGTAATGCCCCTTTTACCCTCGTATCCCTCCCTTCCTGCCCTTAGTCCGTTCTTGGGTTCTGTGAGTCTGCTGCTGTTTTGTTCCTTCAGTTTTTTTTTTCTTTGTTCTTATACTCCACATATGAGTGAGATCATTTGGTACTTGTCTTTTTCGGCCTGGCTTATTTCACTGAGCATAATACCCTCCAGCTCCATCCATGTTGTTGCAAATGGTAGGATTTGTTTTTTTCTTATGGCTGCGTAATATTCCATTGTGTATATGTACCACATCTTCTTAATCCATTCATCTACTGATGGGCACTTAGGTTGCTTCCATTTCTTGGCTATTGTAAATAGTGCTGCAATAAACATAGGGGTGCATCTGTCTTTTTCAAACTGGGCTGCTGCATTCTTGGGGTAAATTCCTAGGAGTGGGATTCCTGGGTGAAATGGTATTTCTATTTTGAGTTTTTTGAGGAACCTCCATACTGCTTTCCACAATGGTTGAACTAATTTGCATTCCCACCAGCAATGTAGGAGGGTTCTCCTCTCTCCACATCCTCGCCAACATTTGTTGTTGTGTTTTGGATGTTGGCCATCCTCACTGGTGTGAGGTGATATCTCATTGTGGTTTTAATCTGCATTTCTCTGATGATTAGCGATGTGGAGCATTTTTTCATGTGCCTGTTGGCCATCTGAATTTCTTCTTTAGAGAAGTGTCTATTCATGTCCTGTGTCCATTTCTTAATTGGGTTATTTGCTTTTTGTTTGTTAAGGTGCGTGAGTTCTTTGTATATTTTGGATGTCAACCCCTTATCAGATACATCATTTATGAATATATTTTCCCATATTGTAGGATGTCTTTTTGTTCTACTGATGGTGTCCTTTGCTGTACAGCTTTTCAACTTGATATAGTCCCATTTGTTCATTTTTGCTTTTGTTTCCCTTGCCCGGGGGGATATGTTCATGAAGAAGTCACTCATGTTTATGTCCAGGAGATTTTTGCCTATGGTTTTTTCTAAGAGTTTTATGGTTTCATGATTTACATTCAGGTCTTTGATGCACCTTGAGTTTACCTTTGTGTATGGGGTTAGACAGTAGTCCAGTTTCATTCTCTTACATGTAGCTGTCCAGTTTTTCCAATACCAGCTGCTGAAGAGGCTGTCCTCTCCCCATTGTATATCCAGGGCTCCTTTATCAAATATTAATTGACTGTAGGTGTTTGGGTTAATGTTTGGATTTTCTATTCTGTTCCACTGGTCTGTGGGTCTGTTTTTGTGCCAGTACCAAATTGTCTTGATTACTGTGGCTTTGTAGTAGAGCTTGAAGTCATGGAGCATAATTCCCCCTGTTTGATTCCTCCTTCTCGGGATTGTTTTGGCTATTTGGGGTCTTTTCTGGTTCCATATGAATTTTAGAATTATTTGTTCCAGTTCATTGAAGAAAGCTGTTGGTAGTTTGATAGGGATTGCGTTGAATCTGTAGATTGCTTTAGGTAGTATTGCCATTTTGACAATATTGATTCTTCCTAGCCAAGAGCATGGGATGCATTTCCATTTGTTAGTGTCTTCCTTAATTTCTCCTAGGAGTGTCTTGTAGTTTTCAGAGTACAGGTCTTTCACTTCCTTCGTTAGGTTTATTCCTAGGTATTTTATTCTTTTAGGTGTAATTGTGAATGGAATTGTTTTTCTGATTTCTCTTTCTGTTAGCTCTTCATTAGTGTATAGGAAAGCAACAGATTTCTGTGTGTTAATTTTATATCCTGCAACTTTGCTGAATTCAGATATTAGTTCTAGTAGTTTTGGAGTGGAGTCTTTAGGGTTTTTTATATATAGTATCATGTCATCTGCAAATAGTGACAATTTGACTTCTTCTTTACCAATCTGGATGCCTTGTATGTCTTTGTTTTGTCTGATTGCCGTGGCTAGGACCTCCAGTACTATGTTGAATAACAGTGGAGAGAGTGGGCACCCCTGTCTTGTTCCCGATCTTAGATGAAAAGCTTTCAGCTTCTCGCTATTAAGTATGATGTGAGCTGTGGGTTTGTCATATATAGCCTTTATGATGTTGAGGTACTTGCCATCTATACCCATTCTGTTGAGAGTTTTAATCAAAAATGGATGCTGAATTTTGTCAAATGCTTTTTCAGCATCTGTGGAGATGATCATGTGGTTTTTGTTCTTCTTTTTATTGATGTGATGGATGATGTTGATCGATTTTTGAGTGTTGTACCATCCTTGCATCCCTGGGATGAATCCCACTTGATCATGGTGTATGATCCTCTTGATGTATTTTTGAATTCTGTTTGCTAATATTTTGTTGAGTATTTTTGCATCTACGTTCATCAGGGATATTGGTCTGTAATTTTCTTTTTTAGTGAGGTCTTTGCCCGGTTTTGGTATTAGAGTGATGCTGGTTTCATAGAAAGAGTTTGAAAGTATTCCCTCCTCTTCTATTGTGGAAAACTTTAAGGAGAATGGGTGTTATTTCTTCTCTATATGTCTGGTAGAATTCAGAGGTGAATCCATCAGGTCCAGGGCTTTTGTTCTTGGGTAGTTTTTTGATTACCGATTCAATTTCGTTGCTGGTGATTGGTCCGTTTAGTTTTTCTGTTTCCTGCTTGGTGAGTCTTGGAAGGCTGTATTTTTCTAAGAAGTTGTCCATTTCTTCTAGGTTTTCCAGCTTGTTAGCATATAGATGCTCGTAATATTCTCTTATAATTCTTTGTATTTCTGTAGGGTCCGGCGTTATTTTTCCTTTCTCATTTGTGATTCTGTTTATGTGTGTAGATTCTCTTTTTCTCTTAATGAGTCTGGGTAGGGGTTTATCTATTTTGTTTATTTTTTCAAAGAACCAGCTTTTGGTTTCATTGATTTTTTTCTATTGTTTTATTCTTCTCAATTTTATTTATTTCTTCTCTGATCTTTATTATGTCTCTCCTACTGGTAACTTTGGACCTCATTTGTTCTTCTTTTTCCAGTTTCAATAATTGTGTCCTTAGACTGTTCATTTGGGAATGTTCTTCCTTCTTTAAATGGGCCTGGATGGCAATGTACTTTCCTCTTAAGACTGCCTTCGCTGCGTCCCACAGTTGTGGCTTTGTGTTGTTGTTGTCCTTAGTCTCCATATATTCTTTGATTTCTGTTTTGATTTGGTCGTTAACCCATTGATTCATTAGGAGAATGTTGTTAAGTCTCCATGTATTTATGAGCCTTTTTGATTTCTTTCTGAAATTTATTTCTAGTTTTATACCTTTGTGATCTGAGATGTTGGTTGGTAGGATTTCAATATTTTTGAATTTCCTGAGGTTCTTTTTGTGGCCTAGTATGTGGTCTATTCTGGAAAATGTTCCATGTGCACTTGAGAAGAATGTGTATCCTGCTGCTTTTGGGTGCAGAGTTCTGTAGATATCTGTTAGGTCCATCTGTTCTAGTGTGTTGTTCAGTGCCTCTGTGTCTTTACTTATCCTCTGCCTGGTTGATCTATCCTTTGGAGTGAGTGGCGTGTTAAAGTCTCCTAGAATAATTGCATTGCTGTCTATTTCCTCCTTCACTTCTGTTAGTATTTGTTTCACATATGCTGATGCTCCTGTGTTGTGTGCATATATATTTATAATGGTTATATCTTCTTGTTGGACTGACCCCTTTATCATTATGTAATGTCCGTCTTTATGTCTTGCTACTTTCTTCGTTTTGAAGTCTATTTTATCTGATACAAGTAGTGCAACACCTGCTTTTTTCTCTTTGTTGTTTGCTTGAAATATTTTTTTCCATCCCTTCACTTTTAGTCTGTGTATATCTTTGGGTTTGAGGTGAGTCTCTTGTAAGCAGCATATAGATGGGTCTTGCTTTTTTATCCACTCTGTTACTCTGTGTCTTTTGATTGGTGCATTCAGTCTGTTTACATTTAGGGTGATTATTGATAGATATGTACTTATTGCCATTGCTGGCTTTAGATTCGTGGTTACCAAAGGTTCAAGGGTTGTTTCTTTACTATCTGAGAATCTAACTTAACTTTCTTGTTAAGTTATTGTGAACGCCGTCTGATGTTTCTTTATCTCTCCCTTCCTATTCTTCCTCCTCCTTTCTTTATATATTAGGTGTTTTATTCTTTGCTTTTAGTTAGTATTTGGATGGTCTGCTTTCTTTGCTATGATTTTATTTTCTCTGGTGACATCTTTTTAGCCTTAGGGGTGTTTCCCTCTAGAGCAGTCCGTTTAAGATATCCTGTAGTGGTGGTTTATGGGAGGCAAACTCTCTCAACTTTCTTTTGTCTTGAAATTGTTTAATCCCTCCGTCATATTTAAATGATAATCGTGCTGGATACAATATTCTTGGTTCGAGGCCCTTCTGTTTCATTACGTTAAATATATCATGCCATTCTCTTCTGGCCTGTAAGGTTTCTGTTGAGAAGTCTGATGACAGTCTGATGGGTTTTCCTTTGTAGGTCATCTTTTTTCTCTCTCTAGTTGCCTTTAATACTCTGTCTTTATCTTTGATCTTTGCCATCTTGATTATTATGTGTCTTGGTGTTGTCTTCCTTGGGTCCTTTGTGTTGGGAGATCTGTGGGCTTCCATGGACTGTGAGACTATTTCCTTCCCCAGCGTGGGGAAATTTTCAGCAATTATTTCTTCAAAGACACTTTCTATCCCTTTTTCTCTCTCTTCTTCCTCTGGTACTCCTATTATGCGAATATTGTTCCGTTTGGATTGGTCACATAGTTCTCTTAATATTCTTTCATTCTTAGAGATCCTTTTATCTCTCTCTGCCTCAGCTTCTTTGTATTCCTGGTCCCTGTCTTGCAATTCCTTGATCGTGTCTTGAACCTGATTCAATCTGCTGTTGAGCCCGTTGTTGGCTTGTCTCATTTCTGCATTGTCTTTCCTCACTTCCCTCACTTCCTCCCTCAGCTCTTGCACATTTTTCTGTAGATCCGTCAGCATGGCTATGACTTTTATTCTGAATTCTTTTTCTGGAAGACTATGCATGTCGATTCCTTCAGATTCTCTCTTTGGGGTGGTGTTTGTCTGAAGCTTTGTCTGTATCATATTCTTCTGTCTTCTCATGACCATAGAATTAGTTGTTGGTAGTTGTTACGTATGTCCGCTGGGCTCTTTGTGACTTTAAAAAGGAAAGAGAAGAGAGGAGAGAAAAGAAAAAAAGAAAACAAAGAGAAAAAAAATACTTCTACTAATAAAAAAAGTAAAGAGAGAGAAAAAGGAAAAGAAAAGAAAGAAAAAGAAAAATCAGCAACACGTAAAAGAAAACAAAAAACAAAAAACAAAAACAAAACAAAAAAACCCACCAAAACGCCTACCAGGGGTGGTTTCTGTGTGAATGCTGTAGGTGGCGCTATTGCTCCACTATTCCAGAGCCGTGGCCCCCTCGCTCCACACGGCCCTTTAAAGCTGTGGCCGGGGTGAGAATGAATGGGAGGCCGCCTTGCCGGGATTCCCACCGGAGTGCTGGGGTGGAGGAGTCCTCTGGTCTCACTGGGTCGCGGCCCCGTCCTGCCTCGCCGGGTGCCGAGTCCTCTCTCCGGAGTGTCTGACTGCCGGAGCTCTGGGGGGAAGGAGCGCTCGGTCCCGCCGGGTCGCGGCTCCGTATCCTGTCCGCCTCACTGGCTGCCAAGTTCTCTCAGGTGTACCTGTACGGTGTGCACTTTCCTGTGTATTCTGGTCTCTCTTTTAGGGATAGTTTGCTGTATTTTCGTGAATAAATATAATGTTGGGAGGAATTTTTCTGCCGGTCCGTTCATGTCGCCATCTTCCTGGAAGTCCCCATTTGTTCATTTTTGATTTTGTTTCCCTTGCCTGAGGAGATGTGTTCAGGAAAAAGTTGCTCATGTTTATATTCAAGAGGTTTTTGCCTGTTTTTTTCTAAGAGTTTTATGGTTTCATGATTTACATGCAGGTCTTTGATCCATTTCGAGTTTACTTCTGTTTATGGAGTTAGACAGTAATCCAGTTTCATTCTCTTACATGTAGCTGTCTAGTTTTGCCAACAGTAGTTGTTGAAGAGACTGTCATTTCCCCATTGTATGTCCATAGCTCCTTTATTGTATATTAATTGACCATATATGCTTGGATTTATATCTGGGCTCTCTAGTCTGTTCCATTGGTCTATGGGTCTGTTCTTGTGCCAGTACCAAACTGTCCTGATTACTGTGGCTTTGTAGTAGAGCTTGAAGTTGGGGAGCATAATCCTCCCGGCTTTGTTCTTCCTTCTCTGGATTGTTTTGGCTAATTGGGGTCTTTTGTGGTTCCATATGAATTTTAGAACTATTTGTTCTAGTTCATTGAAGAATGCCATTAGTATTTTGATAGGGATTGCTTTGAATCTGTAGATTGCTTCAGGCAGGATGGCCATTTTGACAATATTAATATTTCCTATCCATAAGCATGGGATGTATTTCCATTTATTGGTGTCTTCTTTAATTTCTCTCATAAGTGTCTTGTAGTTTTCAGGGTATACGTTTTTCACCTCCTTGGTTAGGCTTATTCCAAGATATTTCATTCTTTTTGGTGCAATTGTGGATGGAATTGTTTTCCTGATTTCTCTTTCTGCTAGTTCATCATTAGTATGTAGGAATGCAAGACTTCTGTATATGTATTGATTTTGTATCCTGCAACTTTGCTGAATTCAGTTATTAGTTCTAGTAGTTTTGGAGTGGATTCTTTAGGGTTTTTTATGTACAAAATCATGTCATCTGAAAACAGTGACAGTTTGACTTCTTTCTTACCAATCTGGATGCCTTTTATTTCTTTGTGCTGTCTGATTACTATGGCTATGACCTCCAGTACTATGTTGAATAAAAGTGGTGAGAGTGGGCATCCTTGTCTTGTTCCCAATCTTAGAGGAAAAGTTTTCAGCTTCTCACTGTTAAGTATGATGTTGGCTGTCGGTTTGTCATATATGGCCTTTATTATGTTGAGGTACTTGCCCTCCATACCCATTTTGTTGAGTTTTTATCATGAATAGATGTTGAATATTGTCAAATGCTTTTTCAGCATCTATGATCATGTGATTTTTTATCCTTTTTGTTGATGTGGTGGATGATGGTGATGGATTTTCGAATATTGTACCATCCTTGCATCCCTGGAATAAATCCTACTTGATCATGATGGATGATCTTTTTGATGTATTCTTGAATTCAGTTTGCTAATATTTTGTTGAGTATTTTTGCATCTATGTTCATCAGGGATGTTGGTCTGTAATTTTCTTTTTTTGTGGTGTCTTTGCCTGGTTTTGGTATTAGAGTGATGCTGGCCTCATAGAATGAATGAGTTTGGAAGTATTACCTCCTCTTCTAGTTTTTGGAAAACTTTGAGGATGGGTATTAAGTCTTCACTAAATGTTTGGTAAAATTCAGCAGTGAAGCAATCTGGTATGGGGTTTTTGTTCTTAGGTAGTTTTTTGATTACCAATTCAATTTCATTGCTGGTAATTGGTCTATTCAGATTTTCTGCTTCTTTATGGGTGAGCCTTAGAAGGTTGTATTTTTCTAGAAAGCTGTCAATTTCTTCTAGGTTATCCAATCTGTTAGCATATGAATTTTCATAATATTCTCTAATAATTCCTTGTATTTCTGTGATGTCCATAGTGATTTTTCCTTTCTCATTTCTGATCCTGTTTATGCGTGTAGACTCTTTTTTCTTGATAAGTCTGGCTAGGGGTTTATCTATTTTCTTAATTTTCTTGAAGAACCAGCTCCTGTTTTCATTGATTCTATTGTTTTTTTCTTCTCAATTTTATTTATTTATTCTCTGATATTTATTGTGTCCCTCCCTCTACTGATTTTGGGCCTCATTTGTTCTTCTTTTTCTAGTTTCATTAATTGTGAGTTTAGACTGTTCATATGGGATTGTTCTTCCTGAGGTAGGCCTGTATTGCAAAATACTTCCCTCTTAGCACGGCCTTTTACTGCATGCTACAGATTTTGCAGTGTTGATTTGTTGTTGTCATTTGTCTCCATATATTGCTTGGACTCTCTTTTCATTTGGTCATTGATCCACTGGTTATTTAGGATCAATGTTGTGAAGCCTCCATGTGTTGGGCTTTTTTGTTTTCTTTGCATAATTTATTCTAGTGTGGTCTGAGAAGCTGGTTGGTACAGTTTCAATCTTTTTGAATTTACTGAGGCTCTTTTTGTGGCGTAGTATATGATCTATTCTTGAAAGTGTTCCATGTGCACGTGAGAAGAATGTGTATCCTGCTGCTTTTGGGTGCAGAGTTCTGTAGATGTCTGTTAGGTCCATCTGTTCTAGTGTGTTGTTCAGTGCCTCTGTGTCCTTACTTTGTCTGGTTGATCTGCCATTTGGAGTGAGTGGTGTCCTGAAGTCTTCTAAAATGAATGCATTGCATTCTATTTCCCCCTTTAATTCTGTTGGTATTTGTTTCACATATGTAGGTGCTCCTGTGTTGGGTGCATAGATATTTATAATGGTTATATTCTCTTGTTGGACTGTCCCCTTTATCATTATGTAATGTCCTTCTTTGTCTCTTGTTACTTTCTTTGTTTTGAAGTCTATTTTGTCTGATACAAGTACTCCAACTCCTGCTTTTTTCTCCCTATTAGTTGCATGAAATATCTTTTTCCATCCCTTCACTGTTAGTCTGTGTATGTCTTTGGGTTTGAAGTGAGTCTCTTGTAGGCAGCATATAGGTGGGTCTTGTTTTTCCATCCATTCAGTGACTCTATGTCTTTTGATTGGTGCATTCAGACCATTTATATTTACGGTGATTATCAATAGATATGTACTTATTGCCATTTCAGGCTTTAGATTCGTGGTTACCAAAAGTTCAAGGTTAACTTCTTTACTATCTAATAGTCTAACTTAACACAGTAAGCTATTTCAAACACAACCTACAGTTTTTTTTTCCTCTCCCCTTTTTTCCCTCTAATCTTTATATATTAGGTGTTATAATCTGTACTCTTTGTGTATCCCTTGACTGACTTTTGGGGTAGTTGATATAATTTTGCATTTGCTTAGTAATTAATTGGTCTTCCTTTGCTGTGGTTTTATTTTCTCTGGTGCCAGCTGTATTTATCCTTAGGAACACTTCCATCTAGAGCAGTCCCTCCAAAATACACTGTAGAGATGGTTTGTGGGAGGTAAATGCTCAACTTTTGCTTATCTGGAAATTGTTTAATCCCTCCTTCAAATGTAAATGATAACCTTGCCGGGTAGAGTATTCTTGGTTCAAGGCCCTCCTGTTTCATTGCATTAAATACATCATGTCACTCCCTTCTGGCCTGTGAGGTTTCTGTTGAGAAGTCTGATGACAGCCTGATGGGTTTTCCTTTGTATGTGATTTTTTTCTCTCTCTGGCTGCTTTTATAGTCTGTCCTTATCCTTGATCTTTGCCATTTTATTATATGTCTTGGTGTTGTCTTCCTTGGGTCCTTATGTTGGGCGATCTGTGCACCTCCATGGCCTGAGAGACTATCTCCTTCCCCAGACTGGGGAAGTTTTCAGCAATTACCTCTTCAAAGACACTTTCTATCACTTTTTCTCTCTCTTCTTTTTCTGGTACCCTTATAATGTGAATATTGTTCCATTTGGATTGGTCACACAGTTCTCTTAACATTCTTTAATTCTTAGAGATCCTTTTTTCTCTCTGTGCCTCAGTTTCTTTGTACTCCTTTTCTCTAATTTTTATTTCATTTACCATCTCCTCCACTTCAGCTAATCTGTTTTTAAATCTCTCCACTGTATGTTTCATTTCAGATACTGTATTTTTCAGTTTTTATCTTTCTTACACTCCTCCCTGAGGTCTTTAATATTTTTCTGTAACTCTGTGAGGATGTTTATGATTTTTATTTTGAAATCTTTTTCAGGAAGATTGGTGAGTTGTTTCACTTGGCCCTCTTTCTCGTGTTTGTGGGGTTTCTGTTTGTACCAGGTCCTTTTGATGTTTCACATTTGTAGTAATAACTTGGTGTAGGTGGCATCCTCTAGTGCCCAGAAGCTCTACTCTCTGGAGCTTCCCAGCCCCTGGAGTGATGGGAGGGATCAGAGGCAAGCAGAACTCGTGACCGCCAGGGGGAGAAAGCTCCTCTTGCTTCCCAGTTGTAGTGTCTGCCTCCACTGTCAGGGCCAGTGAGCTGCATGCATGCCAGGAGCAGCCTCTTCGATACACCCCTGTAGCTGCTGTAGGTGGGGCTGCCTCTTGCTGTCCTGGAGCGATGGCAGGAGTTGCAGTCAAGCCATGCCAGGTGCCTGCCAGGAGGAAAGAGCTTTTTCCTGCTTCGCGGCTGCAGTGCCTGCCTCCACTGTCAGGGCCAGTGGGCCGAGTGCACAGGGAGGAGCCTTTATGCTACACCCTTGTAGCTGCCATAGGCGGGGCCACCCTCTGGCTGGCCTGGTGCAATGATGGGGGCAGCAGTTTTGTGGAACGGTGCCTGCTGGAAGGAGCCGTAAGCTGCATATTGCAGTGGGGGGCCTTTCACATGTTGCCAGCCTGGGGGAGGGTGCATGTGAAGATCCTGAAAGTTCCCAACCTGCTGGGCTGAGTACGCCGGAACAATTTTGTCCACCTGTCCTTCCTCCTGAGCAGCAAGCTCTGTGTGCTCTTTGCCCCTTTAGCAGCCCTCTGCTGTTGGGAAGTCCCTCAGATTGCCCACCTTTCTTTTGTCCCAGAGCACTGGCTGTGGGTACTTGTTATCCACAAGCAGCTGGAATCACAGCCTCTCCAAGTATTCTGCCTGTCTTAGCTGTCCAACCCCACTAATTTCCAAAGCAACATGTAATGTAGGTTTGTGCTCCTACAGCAGATCTCCAGGCTGGGTGTTCAGCAGTCCTGGGCATCCACTCTCTCCCTGCTCTGTTTCTCTTCCTTCCGCTAGTGAGCTGAGGTGGGGGGAGGGCTTGGGTCCCACCAGATCATGGCTTTGGTACTTTACGCTTTTCCTTGAGGTCTGCTCTTTTCCCCAGTAGGCAGTCTGTCACAGCCTTCTTTCCTGTTGCTCTTTCAGGATTAGTTGAATTTGCTGTATTTTCATATTAAATGTGGTGTTGGGAGGAGGTTTCTGTCTCACCTCTATTGCTGTCATCTTTAAGCCTCTCCTCTGCCCATTTTTTAATCAAACCTCTTTTCTATTTGAGTTGTATGAATTCTTTATGTTTTGGATATTAATCCCTTATCAGATGTGACTTGCAAACACTTTCTCCCATTCCATGGGCTGTCTTTTCATTTTGTTAGTTTCCTGTGCTGTGCAGAAGCTTTTTAGTTTGTTGTGGTGTCTATTTTGCTTCTGGTGTCAAATCCAAAAATTATAGCCAAGACTAGTGTCAAGGAGCTTACGACCTGTGTTAGTTTTATGGTTTCAGGTCTTTTCATCCAGGTCTTTAATCCACTTTAATTTTTGTGTATGGTGTAAGGCAGCAAATTTCCCCAATACCACTTATCAAAGAGATTGTTCTTTCCTTGTTGTATTTTTGGCTCCTTTCTGTAAATGAATTGACCACATATGTGTGGGTTTATTTCTTGGTTTGCAGTTCTGTTCTGTTGATCTATATGTGTTTTTATGCCAGTACAATACTGTTTTATCACAACTTTGTAGTACAGTTTGAAATCAGGAAGCATGATGCCTCCAGCTTTTTCTTTCTCAAGATTGCTTTGGCTATTTGGGGTCTTCTGTGGTTCCATACAAATCAGTATTGTTTGTTCTATTTCTGTGAAAAAATGTCACCAGAATTTTGATAGGGAGTTCGACTCTGTAGATTACTTTGAGCAGTACGTACATTTAAACAATATTCTTTCAGTCCATAAGCACAGAGTAGCTTTCCTTTTGTGTCTTCAACTTTTCATCAATGTCTGTTTACAGCGTACACGCCTTTCACCTTCTTGGTTAAATTTATTCCTGGGTTAATTCTGGCCTTCTTGATGCAATTATAGAGGGGATTTTCTCTGATAGCTCATTATTAGTGTAACGAAACAGAACAGATTTTTGTGTATTTACTTTCTATCCTGCAACTTCACTGAATTCATTTATTACTGCTGTTTTTGGGAGACTTTAGGTTTTCTCCGTGTAACATCATGGCATGTGCAAACAGTGAGTTTTACTTCTTCCTCTTTGATGGATGCCTTTCTTCTCCTTGACTCACTGCAATGGCCAAGACCTCCAGTTCTATGGTGAGTTAAAGTGGCGAGAGTGCATCTTTGTCTTGTTCCTGATCTTAGAGGAAAAGCTTTTTTTTTTCACCAATGAGTATGATATTAGTTGTAGGCTTGTCATACATGGCCTTTTGTTGATGACATGGCATCTTGACAAAACAAAGTATGCGGAAGTGCCCATCACCAGGGAACTGGGAGAGCACCTGTGGCATGCCCGTCTTGTAATGGCAGCTGTTACAGCAAAAGGCCTAGACAGGGGACCCTGAGAGACACCAGGGGGAGAAGAGTCAGGGGCATAGGTAGCCTTCTGTTTGTTCACAGGTGTGTTTGTGAAATCTGGGGAGGGGACCCAGGAGGTGTGTCACACAGCCTGTCTCTGAGAGACTACAAGGGGGTCTTGGAGGTTTCACTGAGACATGAAGATACACACTGGCAGAATAACAACACAAACTCGTGTTCCCACAACCCAGCCTAAGAAAAGCTGAGGCCTCATGTGCAGGCCATGATTCTTTGCCTCTCCTGGCCCACGGTAACCACCATGAATAGTCTGCACTGCTCACTTCCAAGCATCCCCTCCTTACTATGGTTTCCCATTTTTAGTTTGTGTGAACAGCACCTGCCGTGGGAATCCCCATGGCCTGCTATTCGCCTCAGCATGAGAGGTGCTTCAGTTCATCCTTCCTCTGCAGTCCTGACCTCAAGGTGCCGGCCAGTCATCACAGGTCCACATGGACACCAGGAGCCATGTGCCACTGCAAATGACATGCTCCAATGCCCCAAAACAGCAATGTGAGTTGATGCACAGGGGGTCAGGGCCCGTTTAGGAGGGATAGCTGCGCTGGGGGCCATACATCCTGACTTCCTAGGTTTTGCTGAATTACTTCTAAATTGCTGTAAAAACTCACACCAGAGAGCAGGAGAGTCCTGAAGACTAAGCCATCACCGTGTCTGTGAGACAGTCATCACAGGGTTCATTCACCTCTGTGATATTAGTGAGGCTCTGCATCATTCATGTGGAAACACATTCACTGGACATCAGGGCTTTCTCTCCTTGAATTGCCTGCTTGTATCTTCTGCCCTCTTTTCTTCTGGGTTAAGACAGTAACATTCATTTGTAAAATTTTTCATAAATATTTTGTATCAGAGAGATATTCTACCACCTAGAATCCAATCGTTCCACCAGGTTTGTTGCAAAACCAGCCCTTTCCCCCTGACCCCAGCCCTGTATTTTCAACTCCCTGAAGAAACACTCTTACAGTATTTGTCTTTATGTCGCCAACATGCTCATGTTGCTGCCACTTGTTTTCCAGTTCCAGGTTTACTGGCCTGTCATATAGATCACAAGGCTCTCCTATCTACAACCAAAACTTACACCCTGTCCTCCCACAGAATGAATACCTCCCCTCCTCTCAGCTGAGTATATTTATGTTGTACTTTTGGTTAGATCAATATTCCATGCTTACCTTATTTTACTGCAAATTCTGTTCATAGGTGAGGATTCTCGCTCAATCTGTTTTCCTGCAATGCAATTTTCTATGTACTCGTCAGTAATATACAGTCAAGTCTCCCATACTTATGTAAATTTCCTCTGAAAATACCTCAACATATTGGATTGCTGAACAATTTTACTTTCTTGAATGTCTCTTCTGGAAACTTCTGACCTGCTCCAATGATGAACCTACCCTGTAGGTGTCATTGCACATCACCCACATCAAAGCACTGGAGAGCCCCATCCCCTCTTGGGTATGGCTCCCTTTTTTGTGAGTCCAATATCTTCTTTCTTGATTTTGCTTTTTTTAAGGAGTGCTTATTATAGTGGCAACCTAAGAAAGGATAAAGGGGGCATAATTTGAGATCCTGCATGCTTAAAAATCTGTATTCACTTTCATACTTACTGCTAGCTTGGTTGGGTATAGTATTCTAGGTTGGAAATGATTCTGAATTCCATTCTCTTCCTCTCTATGTGGAAACTTTTTCTTTGCCTCCATTGCTTTAAATTTTTTCAGTTATTATTTTAATCTCCTACACTGGGACCTTTGATTCTGGAAACTTGCTCTTTATTTACAGGAAATTTTCTCAAATTATTTTATTTCTCCATTCTCCAGTTTCTTTGATATTTCCTTGATCTTATTATTGACTGTTAGATCACCTGCAGAATACTCAGTGTGATTTCCTCCACTTTCATTTCCCAGTCTTTGGATGTTTTATTTCTGTCATCAAACATTCAATTCCCAAGAGCTCTTTTGTCCTGTTTTTTGGTGGCATCTTATTCTTGTTATACTGATGCACTTTTATCTGAGGATTTTTTTAGTTATAAGTTACCAACAGAAAACCACATAATCTTAAGTGTAGAGTTTGACAAACTTTGACACATGTGTGACAGTATAACCACTGTCCATGAGACAGAGGGCATTTTCCCAACACAGTTCCTCCAGCCATTTCTGGGCAATGCCCACCCTGCCAGGTGTCCATTAGTTTGACTTCCATCTCTATTAACTAATTTTGTCTTTTTATGTTTATAACTTTTTTGTTCAAAACAATGTTTTTTAGATTCATCTATATTGTTATTAGCAATTCACTCTTTTAACTGTTCCCATTCCATTGTACAGATATATTAGAATTCATTATCTATTCTGTTAATGGACATTTAGGCTGTTTCTGGTTTTGAATGAAATAAAGTTGGATGTTAAGTTGCTATGAACATTCTTGCTTAGGTCTTCTGTGGACACACACATTTCTCTTGGACCTATATAAGGTTAGGGATGGAACTGCCAGGTCATAGAGTAAGCAAATGTTTTATTTTTAAAAGAAACTGCTTAAGTTTTCCAAAGTGGTTTTACCATTTTATAAATCCCACAAGCAAAATGAGAGAGTTCCTGTAGCTACCCATACTCACCAGCCCTTGGTATGGGACCTTTTAAATTTAGCCATCTTAATGGGTGTGTAGTGGTATCTCATTAATTTGTATTTTTCTAGTGACTAATGATGTTGATTAACTGATATCCTCGTTAGTCATTTGGATGTCTTCTTTAGTGAAGGGCCTATTTAATTCTTATGCCCATTTAAAAAAACTGGGCTGTAGAACTTAGGGTCGGAGTCCTTTCTTAGACATAGGCTTCATGTTTCTCATTCTCTAGTTGGCTATTTTACTTTCCTAATGGTACATTGTGATGAGAAGTTTCTAACTTTGATGAAATCCAATTTTTGTACTTCTTCTTTTATGGTTACAGCTTTCTGTGGCCTGTTTAAGAAGTCATTGCCTATTCTGATCAGAAAGATATTCTCCTGTTTTCTCCAAGAATCTTTAAATTTTTAGTTTGCATATTAGGTCTTGAATTAAGTTTTGTAGATGGTTCGAGGGCAACTTTTCCCCCAAATATGACAAGTTGCTCCCATCTATTTACCAAAGAGACATTTTTTCGTCTAGCTACATGTCTTCTATCTCTCTCCTCCAGATCCAGATGTTCTAAGGGGCTCTTCCAATCTGCTAGGGGATGCCATGGTTTCCTGCTCCTTGAGGGCACTAGTGACTATCATTTATTCTGTGCACAATGTGTGCATCACCTTGAAGCCACTGCTGGCCACTCCTGTGCCTCATGTCCTTACCCATCTGCCCCTGCTCCTCCTCCTGTGTCCCCACTTGCAGGGCTTTGCTGCCTTCTGTGCTAGTCAGTGTCTGTGAACAATTACTCTGGGTTTGAGAATGAGGAGAAAGACAATTTCTTCCAGAAAGGGTTGTTTATGTTAACTTCTACCAGGTGCCAGAGCATTACTGGGCCCGAACCACCTTGAGTGAAGTCTGTGGCTTGGGGTCCAGAAGCAGGCTGTGGGGGGCTGGCCCTGGGTCAGGTATTCTCAGGAATGGGACTTTCCCCACCTTGCTCTGTTCAGCAGCTGGCCAGCCTGCCTTTCCTGGGGGCTGGTATTGTCTGACCCTGAGCGGAGAGCTCATGAGGCCCCGATTTATACAGGGAGGCTTGCCCTGTGGACCAGACCAGCCTGCAGCCCTGCCTTGTCCTCTCACTGAGGAAGGCTGAGAGGACTTGAGCACAGTACTCCCGGAGGGCTGAGCCCTTGGGGTGAGACACCCAGTGCTTCAGCCACGCACCTGCCTCTGGGCTCCTGTGTTCCCTTGATTCTGCCTTGGCCGTACTTTGATAGTCTATTAGCTTTCCACTGCTTTTAAGGAGACGTTCAATACTGAAGAGAACATATTTATTTTCAGTGTGTGAGTCCGCCCAGATAACCCAGCCCGCCGTCACTGGAGCTGGAAGTCCCTTTATTCTTTTTTTTTAAAAAAGAGGCACTTATGGTTATAAACCTCCCCCAATATTACTCTACCCCCCCCCAATTTTGGTGTGTGCAGTATTTTCATTCATTCAATTAAAAGTACTTTCTAATATGATTTCTTCTTTGATCCAAATATTTTTTAAGTTTCTAAATGTGCTTATTTTAATTGTCTCTCTCTTACTGATTTCCTTCTTAATTGCACTATCAAAAAATGCGATCTGTATCATTCTAAACCATCTTTTGAAAATTGGCGTTTGCTTTATATCCTGGTACATAGCCAATTTTAAAATGTTCTGTGTCTATTTAAGAAGAATATGTTTTCTCTAATGGGCATAAGTAGATCAAGCTTGTTAATTCTATTGTCCACTGTTCTATATTCTTAATCAATGATCTAAGCTTCTATCATCAGAAGCCAGAAAAAGGACAGCAAATTAAACACAACATAGAAGGAAATGTAAATACTAAGAGCAGAAGTCAGTGAAAAAGAAAGCAAACAATAGAGAAAAATCATTAACCCCAAAGCTCCTATGACAAGAAAAAGTAAATGACAGACCAATGTCCCTGGTGAGAATACACAGAAAAGTCCTTAACCGAGTATTAGCAAATCTAATCCATCATACAGAAAAAGGACAGTGCGTCCTGGCCCAGTGGAACTCACCCAGGCATGCGAGGTTACTTTAGCATATGACAATTGACATGTTTCATGGGAGTGACACGATACAGAAGCAAACCTTTACCATCTCCTCAGTGGATGTGCAAAAAGCACTTGACAACATTCAATACTCACTCAAGAAAAACTCTTAGCAAAGCAGGACAGCATCCCTTCAATCTGTGAGAGCATCCATAAAAACTCTATAGCCAACATGACATTAACTGTGAAAGAATGAACATGATTCCACAAAGCTGGGAGCCACCGCTATTCACCCTGGACAGGACGAGCTGGCCAGGGCAGAGACACAGGCTTGTGACAGATGACACAAGCAGGTGTGCAGAGCTGTGTGGGAAGAGGGAACAGGATCTGTGATCCTATGAAAACAAACCATTGAAAAATGAATAAAAACATACTATTCTCAGTAGCATAAAATGTCCAATACCCAGGAGTAGATTTAATGAACACACACAGGAACTGTGTACAGAAAACAGGTCACTGCTGAGAAATTAAAGTCAAGCTCAGTAAATGGGGTGTGGCCGTAGGGTGTCGACTCTCCAGAGGGACCTGAGCCCCACTGAAATTTGGGGCAGTATTTTTGGAAAAATTGAAAAGCTGACCCTAAGCTATCAAAGGAAATGCAGATGACCTCTGGAGGGTCTTTAGAAAGCAGAGGATGCATGCTGCCTGATTTGAAGACATATCGCAGAGCTTCTGTGATCAAGATAGCAGTGGCGTGACAACCAGCGGTTGGAGTCTGGGAACGGCCGCCTCTGGGTGTTCACTTGACTTTTGACCAAGGCACCAAAACAATTATCACGGAGGAGAAAAATGTGTGTGAAAGAAAGTGCTGGACTATAAAGACAAAATGAACCTTGGGCTGCAACCAAGACTGGAAACTGAAATACTCATCAGCAGGCGTCCCCCACGTGCCAGGGCATGGAGCACTCTGTGAGGCCTGGAACCGCTGGTGCAACATGCACGGAGTGAAGGAAAGCAGGCACCACACCCCCTGCTGTCCTAATTCTATGAGGGACGCAGAACGGCCGAAAGTAGGCTGTGATGGTAAAAGTCATGGGGAGGCCCCCTCCAGGGTAAGATGGGGTTCTGGAGTGAAGGGACGGCCTTGTGTCTCCTGGGTAGAGGCCACCAGGCAAATGCCACCACCTGCGCTTGGGGGCTGGGCTGATCTGCGTGTGCTCCTCCTTCCCGTTCCTCTCACAAAAAATCACCTAAAATGCAACACAACCATCCCACAACCGCGTATAGCTAAATGCCAGCCACATGTCTAAAATTAAAGACTGAATACCGCGTCTTGGCAGTCAGCTAGGACCGCTCGTACCAGCCTGCTGCGGAAGCGAGAACGAGCAGAAGCCCTCTGAAAACCCACTGGGATGAGCACACACTGCAGGGCTCCCACTTGTGTCCAAGCCCAGTGACAACGCACACATTCATCAACAGCAGCAAAATGTCGTGTGGCCACACACAACGTGGAACCGCACAGCAATGGAAGCAACACATCTCGGCTGCGGACCAAGTGGTGGATCTTACCGTTATCAACAAAAGGAAGCCCGGACCCCCCCCCCCCCCCCACACGCACGCACAGCATCATTTCCTATCTGTGAAGTTCAGACAGCAATCCACCTTATTAAAAGTTGAGAGGTGTGTCTTACTGTTCAGGGCGTCCCAGCAGAGTTCCAGACTGGGTGGCTCAAATCACACTCACTTCTCTCAGTCTGGAGGCCAGAAGCCCAGTCAAGGTGTGGGCAGATTCTGAGTCTGGAGAGACCTGGCTTAGTGGCTGAGATGCTGACCTCTGGCTGTGTCCTCATGGAGGAAGGGGCTCAGGCTCTCTGGGGCCTCCTTCCTAAGGGCATGGATCTCATTCACGAGGGCTCCACCCTCAGGACCAGAGGCCCCACCTTCTGGTACTACCACCCCAGGGATCAGGTTCAACATGAATTTTGGTGGACACACACGTGGTTGGATGTAGCAAAGAGAAGTGTTAGGGGCTGGAGTGCCTGAGGACCCCTGTCCTCTCTACTCCTGGACTTGGGGGTGGGCTCTGTGGCGACTCAGGGCCACTCAGAGCTGCAGATGTGTCTTCTGCACTTTTATGAAGACATTTTATTCCCAAGCAATTCTTCAGAAGCTAAAAACAAACTGCACTACTAGCCCCTGGCTGGGGGCCTTCTGCCTTACCTGCTTCCTTCAGGGAAGACACAGTGAAGATCTGTCACCAGGACCCAGCTCTTTCTCCTGCACGTGTGACGCGCAAGCGGTGCCTCTACCATCAGCTCCTCAGGTGGTAAACTGGGTCAGTGTCTGCTCCTTTTCTCCAGTCCTGGGCCCACCTCATTCCAGGTGGTGCACCCCCACCCCTGACTGCGAACCCTGTGAGGGCCAGGGCTGTCCCCCCTGCACACAAGGGGCACTCAGACAACACCCAAGTGTGAGGCCCGGGGCTCTGAGCCTTGGATGTGGTGCCGAGGGGACAATCACCTTGCCCGGGAGGCCCGGCAACGGCCGAGAGCTGCTGTATGCTGTGAGGGTCATGCCAGCCAGCCTGCTCACTGGCAGACACGACACCAAGGGCCAGAGGGAGGTTCCTGTGCCAGGCTGAGTCCCACCTCTTGCCAGGGACCCAGTGCCCTAAGGGGGAGCAGGGCTGCACCGTGGTGCCCGCTGTGAGGCCATCTCCGGCTCTTGTTCACCACATTCTGACATACAGTCCTTTGGCCTTGATTTTTCTATCATATGGCTAACAGGGTATCTGTGTGTGGCAGATCCCAACATCCTGGCTGAGATCCAGCTGTGACCAACACTGGAATGCACCTTGTCAAGCCTCTTCCAGGTCCAAACTTGGGAATCATGTTAGATGCCCACTGAGACTGTCCACTGTGGAGTCTGAGAACAAACCTCCCCACCCCCACCCCGATGCTCTCCACACTCAGGGACAGTCAGTGACAGTGAGGCACTTCTGCTGGACACCCAGCCCTGTGGCCTTGCTGGGCTCTTCCTGACCCAGATCCACAGAGGGGGATCAGTGATGGCTGGAGCCAGGGCCCCCTCAGATGTACAGATGTACAGAAGGGGCCTGAGGTCACAGCGCTGTCCCTCTTCCCCCACAAGTTCAACTCCAAAATGCTCTTGGGTGTCAAGGCAGGGGGAGACTGCACCCTGGGAGGGTGGCTGAGCTGCAAAGCTATTGGCCCCTTCCTTCACCTCCTGCAACAGGGAAGAATGGGGTGTGGGTCAGGGAGAGGAAGAGGGGACCTCAAGGTGGCAGAGGAGCCAGAGCACTCACTGCAAAGACCCAGGTGGCAAGATGATGCAGACGCAGTGAGACAAACAACCAAGTGACTTCAATGCCAGTGTATCTTGAAGGACTCTGTCTGTACACAGCACCTCCGGTGGCAGATCGGTGAGATGCCAACATGAACTGATACTGAGCACAGAGGACCACCACTCACTGGCAGCTGGAAATCAGCCATCCCACTGGGGGTGCCACCAGCCCTGCTTGACGGAGGGGGCCCTGCCCATCAGGGCAGCTGGGGTGTGACCACGCAGGCCCTGTGCGGGGCACACAGTGGCATGTAAGCCAGTCCTTCCCTGCTAAGGGCCGCATGGCACATCCCCCACCATGCATGCCTTCGTGTGAGATGCTGGCTCCGAAGCACGCTGGCTGTCTTCAGGAGACCCTGCTCCTGGCGTTCCCTTCCTCCCACCGGCTGGCTCCCGGGGCTCTCAGAGCTCATTGTGGCGGGCTCTCGAGATGCGGCCGGACAGGTCCTGTAAATGCTTCTTGACCTGAAGGGAACAGCACAGCAGAAACCAGTTATAGGATCTGCCCAAGATCGTCAGTTACATTCTCTAAAAATGGAAACTTCTGAGCTCCCTGCTTATCTTATAGTTATCTGCCCATCCAGAAACTGTCACAAATAAATCTTAACAGCCCTTTATTAACTAAAAAATCACCACCAAAGAATATTAAAACAGCTAGAAGCAGACCATGCTGAGAAAGAAGTTTCTGTATAAAGGGTGCCTCACGTTTTAATGCCTGGCAGGGCACCTGCATCACACGTGCCCCACCTGGGGAACGGCATCGGCCAGTCCCCGTCCCAGCTGTTCCACAGCATGAAGCAGTGGCCTGGTGACCATGCCAGTTTCATGGCCCTGCCAGGGTGGATGGTCACCCCGGAGGGTCTGGAAACCAGATCTGATGGACGAAGAGCTCCGCAGGGAGTGTCCGTCTTGGTCTCAGCTGCCCTCGCAGCTGTGTATCACCTGGGGTCTGAATGCTACCCCACAATGGAGCTGACACCATGTCCAGGTTAGACAGGGTCCCTGTCTCCTCTGGGACAAAGCGTGGTCTCCAAGTGCACCAAGCCGAATCCTCAGGGAACTGCCGCCTGCCGCGTGTACCCAGGGGACTCCGAGGTAACTTTGGGCCCCTACGGGAGTGAGGATGCTCAGGGCCCGTGACCTGCTACACATTTTTTGGGACAGGACGCCAGCTGGGCACCTGAGGGGGGCCCTGGCTCCAGCCCTGTCCATGCGCACGCTCACTCCCCTGCACCAGGTCAGCTGGTTCAGAGCCCAG
Organism: Phataginus tricuspis; assembly: GCA_029783875.1. Taxonomy (NCBI): domain Eukaryota; kingdom Metazoa; phylum Chordata; class Mammalia; order Pholidota; family Manidae; genus Phataginus; species Phataginus tricuspis. The sequence continues at coordinate 90,212,407 of JAQQAC010002594.1, read as the reverse complement.
GTGGCAACAGAGGTGTGCCACCCTCCACAGGCCCAGAGGCAGATGGGGTGGGAGGAGCCACAAAGCCCCGCCCTGCCAGCCTGTCTCTCCTGGCACCACAGCGCCCAGCCCTCCCCTACAGGCCACAGCCTGATGCTGCCACCAGACTGCAGGGGGCAGGCCAGCACTCCGGGGCCGACATGCCTATGGAACAGCGGGCAGGACGGGGCAGCGCCACGCGGCCACGTGCACACCTTGTAGCCCAGCTCCTTGGTCTTCTCCTCCAGCAAAGCGTATTTCTCTTTGTTCCGGCTGACGTGCTCAGCGTCACCTAGGCTTTCCACATGTTTCAGTTTTTGATGAGAAATTTCCAGCTGCTTCTGGTAGTGGTTATGCTTTTCAATTTTGGATTCAAAGTGCTTCAGTTCCTCCTAAAACAAGGTTTAAACTGAATTTCCCCCCAACACGCCCTTACTGCCACAGCAGGGTCCCCTGAGCAGGGGGGAGAGGGGCACACGTTTCGTGCAGGGACCAGGCCCTCTGGGGGCAGGGTTCAGCCCAGCACAGCAGGCGGGTCCCACCCTGAAGCTGTGCACGCCGGGCCCCCTCGCCATGCAGTCCGCCCAGCTGCCCCCTTACGAAGCAGCACACCTGGAAATAAGGTGAGTGGCACTTACCCCCAAAGGCCCCACCAGAGCCTGATGGCTTTGTGGGCCCTCTTTGCCCCTCCACAGCCTCCCCGACCCATCCCCCCAGGTAATGACGCTTGCCAGGCACCTGGCTCCCTCCTGCTCCGACCCCACATCCAGCCTGACACCTGGGCCTCAGGATTGGTCCACAGCTCCCTGGCCTCCCCGGCCCCCTGCCCACCCAGGGTGCCGATCCCACTGCAGTCCTGGTCTGGGCAGAGCTTCTGGGCCTCGGAGTAGGGATTTGGGGGGGTTGGTTACATGTGTCTCTCTGAACTGGTCTAAGCTCCGCAAGGGCGGGCCGACATGCCTGACCTCCCAACATGATGTCAAGCGCCTCCCCGGTTGACGACCACTCCTCGGAGGCCTCGCTGCTGCTCCAAGCACACAGGTTGCCTGCTTCCATCCTCCCTGGGCCCAACCATCATGTGAGCACAGCAGTGGCCTCCAGACCTCATGCCTCAACACGGTCTCCAACTCTACAGGCCCAGGAGGCCGCCCCCCATGCAGCCTCCTATCCTGGGCAATAGCAGCTCGATGCCACTGGCCTGTGTCCTCCCCTGACCCCGACCCACTGGCCCGCGTCCTTCCCTGACCCCGACCCACTGGCCCGCGTCCTCCCCTGACCCCGACCCACCAGTATGTGGCAGCTCTGTTACAACAGGACCCACTGAGGTGGTTCCCAGGCGACCCAAAGCCCATCCCTCCAGGCCCACTGCCAGGCCCCCAAGCAGGCTCCTTCTCTCCTCCTCCAAATACCTCTCTGCACAACCCTAAGTCCTCAGGCTGGCACACCCACGGCTGAGCCGGCTTCATCTGATGGAGACATGCATGTGGCGGTTCCGCATGGGCCTCCAGCCAGCAAAGGGGACCCAGAGGGCAAGGAGGAGGAAGGTCCCTGGGGCAGTTAGACCTGCTGTTCACTGCGAGCAGAGAGAAGGCAGCAGGAGGGTTGTTCCCCATACGGCCCGACGTGGAGGTCAGCCTCCTTACCCGAAAGGATTCCAGCTCCTTCTCAGTGAAGTTGGCTGACCTGGCCAGGTCCCACAGATCAATCACTCGGGGTTCCTCAAACTCTGGAAGAGGAGCAGAAGCAGTCTCAGGGATCTGTACGGCAGCCTGGGCCGTGCCCCAGCTCACCCAGAGGATGTGTGTGGGCGTGTGCATGTGTGTGCTGTGTCCTCTGGAAGCAAACAGCATTATTTCCACATGCATTCGTCCGTGGATCGCAGGGCCCATTCTGGGCACGCAGCTTGAGTGGTGCCCTCACCTGCCTCTGGCTCAGAGCCAAGCCGTGGCTCCCATGTGCACAACCACTTGCCCACATCTGCAGAGGGACCTGTCACAGGCACAGAGCTTCTAGTGTTCCTCTGCCCTTGGAGCTGTTGGGGTGTGGGTGGAGCGGCCAGGGGCTCCTTGGGGCATCTGGAGGACTGTATTGATCCTCCCAGTTCAGGGCGGAGGCTCAGGCCACCCCCGTCCTAGCTCTGAAGCAAAGCAAAGTGAATGGGAAGGACCCCCCCCGATCTCAGGCAGCATTCACAGGGGAGCGGAGGGTGGCACCCAGCTTGGTCGCTCGCCTCTTCCATCCCTGGAGAGACCAGCTAGCTGGGCACACTGCCAGCAGCTGCACCCTGGCCCTCAGCTGACCCCTTCCTGCCTGGGGCCCTTGGGGGCTTTGGGGCGGTTGCTGGAAGGACTCAGCAGACCAACAGGAGAACACGAGGATCCAGCTTGTCTCAGGTGGGAGAGGGGGGCTGGGGGCACCTGTCATAGCACCCCCACCACCCCACCAGGCTCTGGCCTCCCTTTCCCCATGGGCCCATGAGATGGTCCTGTCACCCCTCCACAGCCGGCCAGGCAAGCCCAGGCAGAGTGGAGTCCTGACCAAGGGCACACAGGTGGGTGGCAGAGCCGAGCCAGGGAAGCCTGGCGCCTAGCCCCCATGTTGGCCCCTCTAACAGCCATGGCAAGAGGCAGGGACCGCCTCCCGCCCCTCTGCATCCCCGGATCTGGAACAGGCTGCCACACAGCTGTGTGGTACGTGAGGTGGAGAACACGAGTGGGCTCTGGAGGCCGGGTGGCAGGTTCCCTGAAAAACCACCCGGGCTCCAGCAGCTAGTCCTGCAGAAGCAGAGTGTGAGCAAGAGGCGCTTCGGTGTGAGCCACTAAGTGGCAGGGGTCCTGCCTGAAGGCCACAGGAAGACTGACACATGGGAAAGGTGGGAGACAGAAAACACAGCCGCGTGACTCCCGGACTGGAGAGAGTGCCACCAGGCGAGCGACAAGGGCCAGGGAGGGTCTCGCTCACCAGCAGTGGTGCCGTAGCCCTGGTGGCTGACCTTCCTCAGGCGGTCGAAGCCCTGGTTGATGTCCCGGAGCCTGCCCTTCAGCTCCGCATGCCTGCTGTGCAGCACGTCCTCCTTGATGTGTCTCATATCCGAGGGACTGATGACATTTTCCTGAATATCTGTGGGAAAGGAAACAGAACGCCTGCAGGGGGCCTGCCGAGGGCAGCTGTGCCCGAGCCACGCTGAGCCGCGAGAGCTTGTGGTCGCCTGTGTGGGCTCCCCCAATGCCCTGCACCACCCTCCCCGCCTGCAGCCTGCCAACTTCCTGAGGTGGGGAACCACGCATCTGCGGTGTAGGCAGAGTCCAACACAGGTGCCATCACACCACGCAAAAGGCAGCCCCTGCACGTCTGCCTGGGCAGGTGAGGCTGTGATGGGGCAGGCGGGCCGAGTCACTCCAGGCTCCATCCGACCGGATGCGCCGTGGGGAGCCCCTGGAGCACCACGCCTGCTCAGCGAGCTGTGGAGCCGACTGCGTGCAGGGTAGCGGCACCTTCGGTCCTGCTCAGGGTCTCCAGCAGGATGTTGTACTCGAGGACCTTCTCCCGGTGGTGCTGGAACTCCCGCCACAGCTTGTCCAGCTCCTCACTGGAGAACTTCCCAGAGGTCTTGGCCTATGCGGAAAGTGGCCTCAGTGAACACCCTGGCCTGGTCACCATCTAGCCTGGGGGGCCCCTACCCTGGCCCGTTTACCTGTCTAACCTCAAGGTGCCCCCCATGGGCCTGGACACTGTCCAGCCTCAGGGCGCTCCCTCCAAGCTGCGGTAACCTGGGGGTATGTGGGTGCCCCTTGCTGAGCACGTCACTCGCTCCTGAGTGAAGGGCTGGCTATTCTCATCCTGATGACCTTTAACCGGGGCCTCTGGCTGAGCCCTGACAGTGGCTTCCTTTAGTAACACCAGGGCCTGACTCAAAACTTCAACGGCCAAGGCATCCACCTCAAAGATGCGCTCAACAGTCACACTGACAGCTGCACAGCTGGGAAAGGAGCCAGCCGCCCCCCACCCCAGTTCCTGTTTTAGAGATTTTGGGTGATTTAGGTAATTGACCATTTGGACCACTAGTTTTTCTCGTCAAGTGCTTTAAATTCCCACTGTTTTAAACTCACTAATAAAGAGCTAGCCCCTGACACCCTAGGCCTCTATTCCCGACCCTAAAAGAGCAGACCCCCAGGCCCTCATGTGCACCCACACTCTCCCACCACCACCTCCAGACCTCTCTGTGTGGTCCCAGGTGTGGCGGGAAATTTCCAGCACCTGTAAGTAATAAACCTCGTCTCTTTCAAGTTTCCTGATGTCACTGCTGAGGGCATCTTAATCATAATAAGAGCCACAGGGGCCGGCCCAGCCACAGCACTGGTTACGTGTAGGCTGAGACCTCAACCGAACAGGGGTGTGTGGCAGAAAATAAAAACTGTCGCCACTCCTGAGTGTCTCTGAGGCTTGACAGGGGGACAGCCACAAAGCTAGTCGGGTGTGGGGAGCTGCATGACCCCACAGATGTAGGTGCAGGAGTGGCCAGGGTCCCCTTCTAGAAGGGACCCCATGCCAGTGGCATCATCATCCCACCGGCTCCCCGGGGCCATGTGGGGACACGCAGACAGTGCAGGTCCCCTAGCCACAACAGACCCTCCCTCCTCCTCACACCTCTCCTCCAGCTCAGCCCTTGTGACCAAGGACACAGGCTGGTGTGAGTTCCAATGTGGTCCAGACAGAATGTCCCGGACAAGAGCCAGGAGAAAGGAATGAAGTGAGCGCTCATCCCAGGCTGGCCAGCACTGGCCCCCACCTGAGGTTTGCACCTCCACAGGGAAGGGCTCGGGGCGGCCCAGCACACTCCCACCCCCAATTTAGTGCCGCCAGCCCGGTCCCAACACCAGCTGCAGGCGAAGGCACCTGTCTGAATCTCAGAAATCGTGTACAGATCAAACCCAGAACTGAACACCAAGTGAGAATGCCACCTATGTCACACTACGAGCTCGTGTGTAACCACATCTTATCAGGCACATTCCTAACATTTGCAGCTTGAGGGCTGCGTGCAGAGCACAATTCCTTCACTGGGCAGTGAGCATTCCACACCGGAAAGGAGGGAACGCTCACGGGGAAGAGAAACAGTTGCAGCAAAACAGTGTGAGGAGTTCGCGGAGAAGCCACGGCCTTGGTGAGACCACTACATGGGCTTCTGCGCAGAGCAGAGGAGCCCTAGCAGGTGTCCCACTTAACCCCTGAAGGGAGTGTAAGTTTTGGAGTTCGTGGAAAGTGATGAGGGGTACCTTGTGCCACAGCTTCTCCAGCCGGGGGTCCCCCAGGCTGTCGTCCTGGGCACCATCGTTGAGGGAGTTGCTTGTGGCCTGGGTGTCCTTTCTCCCGTCCAGCCCGTACTTGGCCAGGATGACTAGGAGAGAAGCAGGAAGCATTACAAGACCATTCTCACCTGGGCGCGGGCCGAGCAGCCCACCTCAGCACCCGAAGGGGGCAGGCCTGCTCCTCACCTCCCATCATTGCTCCCGCCACCTGGGGTTTCTGGCAACCATGCAGACTGGCGGGCACATGGACATGAGCGAGTTTGGGCTGCTGCTCTCACCGCTGTGTCCAGCAGCTCCAGAGGCCCCCATGCCACTTTGGGCTTCCTGCCACGCGCCCTTCCCATTAGATTCCTACCCCAAACTGCGCTGCGCTGGGGCACGGGCACAACGCCCAGGACTGAGAGCACTATCCCTGGGGTGGCTTCTATGGACAGTTGCACAGATATTCAAAACCAAAATTTACTGCCTTAGTTTCTGCCGTGGGGCAAACTCCGGAGAGTGTGGAGGTGGGGGCAGCTCAGCGGGTGGATGGATGGCGCAGTGGCTGGGGGTAGCTTTTCCATGACCCAAATCACATTTTTATCTGGGGGAAAAGATTTTCTAGAGGAGAAGCTTTATCATCAGCAGCTTTCAAAAACATGTCAACAGTAAAAACTCGGCCCCCAGGATGCTATGGCCTGGTCACTGTGGGGATGGCGGTTGGCATCGCTTCTCAGTAATGGCAGGACACGGCATCCACCACAGGCATCTTCACAGAGCTGCTGGGTCACCTCAGCCAGCCTCTCAGCTGCCCTATTACCAGCACAACATGGGTGATACCCAGGAGGGGTGGGAAGGAGCTCTCCAGGACGGGCCTCAATTCTGACTTCCAGCCGTTTGGGACGAGCCCTCTGCTGGGTCTACCCCAGGACTCAGGGCCCACCCTGGATGGCCTTGCCTCCCAGCACCTCCTTCCCTGCTCCATTATCTCCTTAGTTGGAGAGGGGCTTGCCACACCCTACCTGCTCTGAAGGGACTGGGTCCCCTCCAGGGCCTCACTCAGCTTCTCCCAAACTCCAATCCACCTTCTCTGTAAACTGCAGGGGCTTCCTTTTCCTGTCCCCCAACCCCTGGGTCATCATACAAGCCAGAGGTGATGCTGGCCCGGTCACTGAGGGGGACGCAGCCCATCCGTCTGTGAAGTGGGAGCTGGAAGCTGGCCCTGCCACTGCACTGTCCCCAAGGTGGAGTCCAAGCTGCTTCCCCAGCAGCCAGACTGTGCAGGTGGCCGAGGCTCCTGCAGGCCTCCATGGCCCTGGGGCAGTCTGCCCGGGGCCCACCCAGCTCCTTGCCAAGGCTCTCTGTCCTGGCCTCGCGCTACACCACCTGTGCTTCAGGACTCACTGCCTGGAAGGGAAGACCGCCAGTGGGCTGCAGAATGAGCCGTGAGGGCTGTGCGTACCCTGGGCCAGGCTGTGGGAGCTGTGGTGTCCCCAGCGTCAACACCAGCCCAGAAGAAAGCACTGGGAAGTCCTCTGTGCTGCCCCATGCAGCTGGGGAGCCTGTAACCGACCTGTACTCCATTGTGCGTGATTCACCCCTTAAAGCTGTTGAGAAGAAAAGGCTAACTGGGTGCTTCCAGGCCTGCCAAGCTGGCCCTGGTGCTGCCTCTGAGGCCCCTGTGGAGCCTGGGTCCTAGCCAACACCCAAGTCTGGGTCACTGCTTCACCAGCACCAAGAAGGGTCTGGGTTGCAACCCAGGCTCTGCATATGTGATGTACGGAATGACCCCAGTGCCCAGAGCAGGCCACGGCCCCTGGGAAGTGGGGCAATGGGGATGCAGACCTGTGTCATCAGGCTCTCAGAAACCAGCCCCACTAGGCCTTGAGCCAGAGCCCAAGGCCCAGCAAAGCTGTATCAGACCCTGTCAAAAGCCAAGTCACACAAGGCTTGGGCTGCAGTTGGTACCCTGCACTGCAGAAGCTTCTGGATTCCAGGAGTGCTGGGTTCTGCATAAACCGCAGTCACAAACACGGAAGTGAGAAACGGCCCCATGGCACCAAGCCAGCCCCCCGCTGCTCACGGGTAAGGAGTGCATTCCGTGGGGGTGCGGTGGTGGATGTGGCAAGGGCAGCCCATCCTGGGAGCACCCAGCCTAAGGGTCTGCTCCCCAAGGCGCTGGGGCACAGCTGGGGGAACCACTTCTTTGGTGTGCCTGACAGACCTGGGTTACATGTGGGTCCTTCGTTTTGTGACCCAAGTGCCGGTCTAGACCCTGTACTTCGTGGCTGCCTGCTGTGGCACCAGCTCTGGGAATGGTGGTGGTGGGATGGATGACAGAGGATGGCTAGCCAATTAGTGAACACAGGTCACCCGGAGCAAATGCTCATGAGGGCCTGCTTCAGCACCCAGTTCTTTTTAGCCTGGCTGTGTCTTCTGCCATGTCACCTCGGCACCCATGAACAAATGCGTGTCCCCCAAGCACAGGTGCTCACCCAGGCAGACCTGGGTGCTGTCTGGGCTCCTAACAGTGGGGTCCAGGGTGTCAGGTCGTGGAGAGGGAGATGGCCACCGGTACGCCTGTGCCCTCCTGCTCCTTCCGTCCCTCAGCCTGGGCCATGTATACTGGGGCTGGCTCCTTCCAGAAAAGAAGACATTCCAAGGTTCCTGGCTGCTCCGGTGCCTTCTCCCTGAGTTGGCTCCAGGTTGGGCTCCTGTCCCAGCCCTTTGAGGCCCCCAGACATGCGTGCTGGGTGCAATTATTTCAAGGTGCTTTATGTCTCCTTCTCCCCGACAGTTCCGGTTACCCACTGTGGCTTTTCAGATGCCCCTCCATATTCCAGAAGGTGGCCATATAAAATGGCATGTGTCCTCACCCATGACCTCAATACATGCGGAGGGTCTTGAGAAGACTGTGCATCGTGAGTTCAAATCTCACCACACCTCTCAGAGCTGAGACTGTGGACACAGTGCCCTCTCTAGGCCCTGGTCCCCTGGCCGCAGGCCGGGACATGTTGGAGCATCTGGCCTCAGGGAGGGACCCTAGATACTGCGTGTGTTGCTGCGTCTGAGAAAGCCAGCAACACAGGAGGTGGGCCACAGTGCCGACTGTACTCTGGCCTCAACTGTGCCACCTCGCCACGCCGTGTCCTGTGCATGGGCAGGCCACGGTGCAGTGGGTCTCCAGGTGTGGGAGCGACCCAGCTCGTTGCTTGCTAGCATGCAGGCAAGTGAGACCGGCAATTCAGAACCACCCACAACATGGCTGAGCCAGAGCGCACGGGCAGCAGCTGGGAGTCCTCCCCTACCGGCTTGCAGCGGGGGGTCTGAGCAACCTCTGTCCCTGAGAACTTGTGGGTGTGCTGGGCAGAAACTTGCTCTGCCTCTCTCTGAAATGCGTAGTAACGAGCAGCTCACAGCAGTGCACCTCCACACATCCTGCTGTCAGAGGCCTGAAATCTGCTTCCATGTGACTTCCAGACCCTGGGAACCTCCTGCTTCCTCTCCCAGGTGCCTGCATGCACCTGGCGGGCCCAACCTCCCTCCCAGGCCAAACAGCCCAGGGCTCTGGGGCCTGTGTATTTCTGCACCCAGGCGCCCTGGGCTGGCCCCCTCCAGTGTGCCAAGGGCCCTCACGAACAGCCCATGCTTGGGCTGCCTCCTTGTCCTTGGAGGTGAGCCACTAGGCAGGCCCCCGCTCTCTTCCTGCCCATAAACCATGTCAAAGTAAGAAGCCAGGGCCACAGATGCTGGGAGACGGCTCCCCTTATATGAGAAGGAAAGAAAGAAAGATACCGTTGAGGTTGCGTATAAGCTTTGCTTCTTTCTCGCCATCTTCATCTAAGCCTTCCGCCTTCGATTTCTTCCAGCTGAACTCATCCCTTTCTTGCATCTTCAGGTCAGCATGGAGCTCAGACAGCTTCACAGGAGAAAGATGCAGCTGTGGAATGACAGCAGAGGGTGTCTGGCCACCGGCTGCAGGGTAAGCCAGCAATCAGCCTGGGAGAGAGGTGAGCAGGAGATGGAGCTGGGGTCCCAGACAACCAAACCCCACATGTGTTCCTGCAGGAGAATGCAAAGGGCCCCAGGCCCTGCAGTGTTAAGACCACTGGCCTCGCCTGGAGACATCTACAGCCCAGCCTGATCTAGAAGCCCCAAGTCCCTAGGGATCTGCCTGCCCCTTCCTGTCCAATGACGCCCCTGCGGCTGCATGGGGCCAGCTCCCTTAACGGGACGCCCCGGGGCACTTGTGCAGCCCCCGGGGTGAGAGGATGCAGGGGCACGAATGTGGGGCTTGGTGAAGAGACCATTACTTTTCCCTTGTGTTATGTAACAGAAAAAAATAAGCTGTAACTATTAGACAGGATGGAAGACAGAAGTTATGGAAAACGTCCAGGAAAAAAAACACACACAAAAACACAAAAACCCCACCAACAAGCCTTCTGGGGACCTGGGGAGAAGCCCTGCCCACTGTGCACTCTTCCCTCGAGGTCACTGGCCGGGAGCTGGCTGCCTGAGGGACTGGGCCCTCCCTGGCCATCGGCTGAGGCCACCTCCTAGTTTCAGGGCTGCCACTTCTCCTGCCTGAAGTCACATGTGAAGGTTCTAGTCAGTTCCATTAAACCTGCAGCTTTAAAAACCAGTGATGGTGCCTGATAGAGGACTTGCTACCGACATCACGATGGGGGGACCAGGGCTGGGACTGGACCCTTGGCAGCCTTCACGGTAGAACAGGAGGAAATGTGGTGGCAACAGCTCAGCCTAGAAGGGTCCTCAGGACTTAGCTCCAGGCCCGCCGGTGGGGCTGAAAAGCCCTCAACTCTCTGGTACAGTTTTGATGCAGAGGAAAGGTTATGACTTTTGGGTTTTTAACAGAAGTGTGAAGCCTCACACTCTGGTACCTCCTGTCCTGTTCCCACTCCCCATCCTTAGAAAGAACCTTACCAACTAGTTACGTGAAATGTGAAGTTACAACACGGCAGTTTCTGATACAAACAGTGTTACCTGGAAAGAGTAAAGCATTCTAAATGCCCCTCACCCTGAACAACAAAACCAAAAAACCCCACACACCACACACAACCACCTTGCTTTGGGATTCTTAGTTTCATGGCTAAGTCCTAAAGCCACACCAAAGTGTCCTCACGCCAAAACAACTGGTCAGAATGCCGCTCCTCGGGACCTCCTGCTCTTGGCCTCGACCTGCTCCTGGTGAGGTGTGCTGGACAAGCTGGGGCCTTCAGGGCAGCTCGGGCTCCTCTCTGTAGTTCTCCCAGAACACCCACTGTAGGTTTTCCCATGGCTGGGCCCGGCCCTGCAGTGGCCTGGCCTGGGGTGCCAGAGGTCTTTTCTTTTACTAAACACTGCTGTGGGATGGAGCAGCCCCCACCAGTGATGTGGGACTGGGGACAGGGGTCACCATGCTTTTTAGGCTACCAGGGTATTGTGATGACCCTTTCGGGGATGACTGAGAACTTCTGCAAAGGTTTACCTGAGGGGAACGAGGGCACGGGCAGGGATTCTCCTCAGAGACCTGGGCAGACGCGGCCCGCTGGGGCTCTGTCTCTTCGGTGGGCTCTCCTAGGTCTCCTCGCCCTGCCCTTCCTTCCCTGAGCCTGAAACACTCCCACTCAGAGCCTCCTGCATGCCAGCACTGGAGGCCCTGGGCTCCTCAAACAGCTCCCACGGCAGGCCTACGGGGCCCCACCCTTGCCTGGATGCCTCGGTCTGAGCTCTCAGGAGACCACCGGGACTCTGGAAGGCAGGGACTGTACTCTCGCCTGGCCTGTGTACGCCCTCCCTGGGCAGAGGAACTGGACGATGGTGCTGAGCGGGTTAACTCCCAGGAGGGGCAAACTGGGCGCTGGGAGGCGGGTGTGGGAGAGACGGGGGCAGGAAGGATGCCTGCAGTCCTACAACTTTCAGCACACATCTAAGGACTTTGTGACAAGTCTTGGAATAACAAATTCATTTCTATTTCTGGTTCTCCGTGTGTGGCAGCTCTGTGACCAGGCTCCTTCTCAGCGTCCTGTCATGTGCTTCACAGTGCTGTCCAGAAGGGAGGCTGGATCTGCAGACACTGGGCTTGGGACTCGGACGCAGGCCCCCACAGCGTCTCTCTCCTCTGCCAGTTCAGGGCCAGTTGCAGTGGAAGTGGAGGACAGAAAGGGTCCAGGCCAGGCTCTGTTGCTCTCTGGGGTTAGTCTGAGAGTGCAATGGCCCCGAGTGTCCCTCTGGGTTGTATGGGGAGAAGACTTGGGTATCTTCTGACTGCCAGCTAGTTCCCCTGTGGGGGGCCAGATTTGAGGACCAGAAGCCGGCAGACTAACCTTGGGCCTGTGGTCCCTACTGACCTTACTTTCCTATCTGTCTGCCTCCCCAGGACCCTGGGGAAACTGACATGCCAATGTCCAGGCAGGAGTCCCATGAGCTGCAGATTCTGTGCCACCAAGTGTTACTGTCATACCCCCTGGGTGAGTCACAACCCCTCAGGTCTGAGGCCTCTGGGTGTGAAATTACATGCCACATCTCACAAATGAGGGCCTTTCTAGTCTGAGCCGTTGCCACCACAAAAACCTGTCCTGATCTGGTGCCGACCCTCCGCCAAAACGTAGAGGCCTACAAGAGCTATGCTGGAGATGTCCCAGGCAGCAGAAGGGCCCCGACACAGCGGCCCGGGCCGGTCCAATAGGAGGCAAGAGACAGGGCACATGCAAACACCTGGCACCACTCTCTGGATTCTTCTAGTCTCTTTAACTTAAGTTAAATGTTAATGCCTCACATGAACAGAACTAGTTAATAGAAATCAAACACAAAACAGAGTCTGTCCAATATTAAATGGTTAAGTAAATCATCAGGAATTGAGAGATAAGCAAAGACATGGGGAGAAGCTACTCATCAGACATAATGATGTTTATGGCACGGATGGTGGCAATGGTCTCACAGGCACACACTTCATTCCAAACTCATCAAGATGAGTACATTAAGCACGTGCAGCTTTATGTCAAACACACCTCAATAAAGAGGTAAAAAAAAAAAAAAGCCACCGGGAGCCAGTGTCCTCTGGAGGCTCTGTCCCTGGCCATGGCTCTGCACTCCGGCTGAGTGATGGCGTACAGGGCACAGTTTAAGGAGGCTGCATGGCATGCAGCTGTCAACACCGTGTCTCTGCTCCCAGACGGCCCCGAGAGCTCATGTCAGAAAGCAAGGCACCCTCGCCTTCTGAGTGTCTCACTGAAGGACACAGAAGGAGCTCAGGGACAGAACACAGCCCTGCCCACCTCCAGCTGCTATAGGGACAGACATACCTGGTGTGCAGGTGACGCCTGGCTCCTGGCCTGCCGCTCCTAAGTCCTCCCCGGAGCAGAGGGAGGTAGTGCCCAGTGCTCAGGAACAAGGGAAGAGAAACACCACCACCCCCACTCTGGCCCTCCCACCTCGGGGGACAAGCCGTGCTTCAACGCATTTCAGTCACTGGGGTCAGGATGAGAATCCCGACAGGAACCTGGAGGTCAAAATGCCCAGGGACGCTCTGTGGTGACTCCTGGCGGGCGTGTTCGGGATGCCACCCGCCCCTCTCACACCACCACAACGGACAGCAACCCTGAGGGCCAACGCCAACCAGAAGATCCCGGTTTACGAGTGGGTGCCGCCCAGGGAGACCCCTAGGGAGCCCCCTCAGCTGCACCCAACCCCCAAGGTCCCGAGGACAACCCCAGACCCCCTGCTCAGTAGCCATGAAACACCCCCCCAAGATGACCCACAGGCCGAGCGGAAGTAACCCTGGTCCCTGCTGTCCGGCCTACAGCTCTTCTAAGCCCTCCTAGTTCAAACAGAACTGGGTAAATTCACAGAAAGTCAAGATTTAAGACGCTGGGATGGGCTTATGACACAAAGCAGTCCCCTGGTCGGGTTCCCGAGGCCCGGAATGGGTTTCAGTGTCTTCTCAAGGGACCCGCGGCCCCGACCGTGGCATCCAGGTACCAAGGCAGGAATCACGGCCCCAGCTACGGCCCCGCGCCCCCCGCCCGCCCCGAGGCCCCGCGCGCACCCGCCGGGCCTTCTCCCACAGCTGGTTGAGCTTCTCCATGCGGAACTCCCCGCCGGGCTCGCGCTTCGGGGGCGGCTCGGGCTCGTTCTTCTCCCGCGAGTACTTGCCGCCGTGGCCCGCCGCCGGCCAGGGCCCGAGCAGGAGCAGCAGCAGCAGCAGCAGCAGCCGCGCCGGGGCCGCAGCGGGGAGCCCGCCGGGCCCGCGCCCGGCCCTCCGCGACGCCATCTTCCTCCTCCGGCCGCAGACGCCGCGCGGCCGCTGGGAGGTGCAGACGCGCCCGCCCCGCCCCGCCCGCCGCGCGGCCTCCTGGGAGTTGTGGTCCCCCGCGCGCGGCCGCCGGGCGAGGGTGCGGAGGCCCGTGGGCGTTTCCCGGGCGACCACGCCGCGCGCACGTGACGCCGGGCGCCCAGCGGGGGCGCGCGGACCTGGGGCTGCGCTACCTGGGGTGCGCGGCTGCCGGGCCAGGTGGGCGGAGGACCCCCGGCCGCGGCGTCCGCGACCCGAGCGGCCCCAGGCCCTTGCCCCCTTACTGCGTAGAAGGAGGACACAGTTTAGGAACTGGCCTCGCTTGTTTCCGTGACGTCTCATTGCGGGTTCCGGGAGGGTGGCGTCTGCTTGGCCCCCAGGCGTGAAGGTCATTGCTGTCAGGACCTTGGAAGCATCTAGTCCACGCCATCACTCGGCAGAGGAAGAGCTGGGTCCCGGAGGTCCCGGGCCTTCCCTCTCCAGTCGTTGAAGCTTCTCCCCACGACGCAGGGAGCCCCTGCATGGCGGCACTGTCTGAGCTGCACTGCAAACACCCCAGTGCGCCTTCCCTGCCTTAGCGATATCTGTGTGCCTGTCTCATTCCCCCCACCCTGCTACCTTTTAATAGATCGGCAGAATTCAAGGCGGCTAGTGTTGGGGGTCGATTAGTTGGGCAGTGTCCTGGAGGCAGAGTGGGAAACAGAGAAAGAGGGAGTCAGAGTCACTCAGGCTGCTTGATGTCCGGTCGGGTAGCGGCCCCGGAAGATGCTTTGAAGCTTGGAGAAGGGACAGGGTGGGTGGGTCTGCTGGAATGACCTCAGAGGCCTCCAGGGGACATGGGTTGTGCCTGGGAGGGAGGCCATCCCAAGCAGAGCGAGAGGAGGACAAAGGAACAGGGTGAAGAAAACAGGCATCTTGGGAGGAGCCAATATTTAGTTACTTTTAAATTGTACCCTTTGTTGTTACAGAAAAGGCTTAAGGGGCTGGAATCTAGTTGTGATATGCTGTCCTTCCTGCCTGATGTCCAATATTCTGAGAGCCACTGTTTCATATATATTGTCCAGTTATTGTGTTAGAAAACAAAATTCAACCAAGAACATTTTAAGATCTAATTGGTTTTGTTTTATTAAGTGATTCATGAATGGGCAGCACCCTCCCAGCAAGCAGAGAGATGCTCCAATGGGCAACAAAAAGGGAGGAGATTTTAAAGGCAAGACAAGCAAGTCATAAACAGAAAAAGCATTATTTCAGGTGAGGTCACCATTTAGTGACTGAAGGGTCTTATTAGGCGATTACCTTATCTTCCTTTGGAGGGATGAAGACGCGCACAGGACAGATTATCTTATCGGTGATGCTGACCCGAGAATTCCTGACTGACTGCATTTCTGGGGAGGCTGGAGCGGTAATTAGGTTTAGGTATGAAGCCCTGGTTTGGTGACTTGACCTACCAAGAGTGACCCCATGTTGAGCCTGTGATACTCTTTTTAACAGTTGTGTTAAAAAGCAAAATTCATCCAAGTGAATTTGAAGATTAAATTGGCTTTATTAAGTGATCCATGAATTGGGCAACATCCCCTAGCAATTAGAGAGATGCTCTGAGGAATCGTACAAAATGAAATTTTTTATAGACTGGAGGGTGTGTGTGTGTGGGGGGGTTATTAGCAATAGAAAAGGGATTGTTTCAGGCAAGGTCACCTCTTAGGAGGAAGAACAGGCCTCCTATAATAAAGATTATCCCACCTTTTAGGAGAAGACATGTGACAGGTTATCTTATTGGTGATGCTGACCCCAAAATCCCTGACTGACTGCACTTTTGGGGGAGGCTGGAGCTGTAATTGGGTTTGGGTATGAAACCCCAGTTTGGTGCCTTGGTCTAGCAGAAGTGACACCATGTGGGCCTGTGTGTTTCTTTTTAACAGTTTGGGCAAAGGGTAACTTCGGTCCCAGTTCCCCCATTCTAGCCAGAGCACAAGTTCCCAACTGCTTGGCTGTTAGTATTTAATGCACTTACCCTGTTTGTTAGGTTAGGCTAACTACGAAAACAAACTCCAAAATGCATGAAAGACTGAAGAGGATCAATGTTTATTCTTATTCCTTTGCAAGTCTGTAAAGCAGATACTCCTGATCAGCTGATGGGTGTCCTCCAAAGCAGTGATTTGGGAATCCAGGCTGCCACATCTTCAGCACAGGACTTCCAAGCATGCTTCCCACTGGCAGAAGGGGACAGAGTATTGAAGGTCTCAGAGGGGAGGTGGTTGAAAAGCCAGGCTGTCACCCCACTCATGTTCTACTGAAGCAATCACATGGCCGCATCTGATTGCAAGGGAAGCTGGGAAATACTGTCCAGCTATGTAATTAGGTGGAAGGGATAACGAGCACTGTGGACAGTTAACCAGTGATTTTTTTAGATTGCCTGAGTGAAGAGCTAATCCAGGGTGTTCATGGTGCTTCTTCCCTTTTAGGCTTTGGTGGAGATCATAGACTGCAGACCTCAAGTCAGTGACCTTCTAGGTCCTGGAATCATGAAGCCAAAAGTTCACAGATCAAGAATGCATCAGGTCCAATTCTCAAGATGTCAGCGTGAGTAGGGTGGCAGAAATCTCCTCCCAAAACCATATATATTTTGAAAATACAGCAAGTACAACTATTCCTAAAAGAGTGACCGGAAGATATAGTACACGAGCCAGGCTACATCTGCAAGAGCCCAACATCTCATGGAAAAGGGTAGGATACAGAGCCGTAATCTGGTGGGACCCGAGCACTCCCCCACCCCAGCTCACTGGCAGAAGGAAGGGGATCAGAGTGGGGAGGGAGTGGAAGCACAGGACTGCTAAATAACCAGCCCTGGTGGTCTGCCCCAGGAGCACAGACACACATTGCATGGTGAACTGGATATTGGAGGAGCAGAAAAGCAAGGTCCGAGATTGAGACTATGAACAGGTCCCCAAAGCTGGCTGCCTTGGAACAAAAGAAAAACTTTAAAAGTCTTAAAGGGACAAGAATTTAACAGGTGGACAAAATCATCCCGGCACACTCAGCCCAGCAAGCTGGGAACTTTAAGGAACTTCAGGCACCCTAACCCCCTGGGTACCAATACAGCTATGAAGTCACTCGTGGCGATAAGCAGCCTGCCTTACCCCCACTGGCACTGCAGGCAAACAGGCTGACCCGCCATTGCTGTGGAACAGCTAGGGAGCAGCCCCGCCTACAGCAAACACACAGCACAGAGGCTTCTTCCTGCGCATGGCCAACCAGCCCAGACAAAGAGGCTGCTCCCTGCGCATGGTTGACCGGCACAGATAGCGGAGACTGGCGCAGAGACTGGGAGGCACAAAAGGGCTGTGTTCTCACGGCAGAACACGCACCACTCACTTGCGACCCCCGCCAGTGTCCTAGGTCGTCTCGAAGGCTTCCCCGCCCATGGCAGCTTAGGGGTTTAACCCAGAGGCTGCTCCCTGCGTGTGGTTAACTGCATGGACAGTGGAGACAGGCAAGGCGACCAGCAAGCAGGAAAGGACTTTGTTCTCCTAGCTGACACATGCGCCACTTGCTGGCAACCACTCCCATCACCACGAAAAGGCAGAAGAACCTTGCTCAGTCCAAAATCCCTCAAACACCAGAGAGAGGGCTTAGTGAGACTGAAATCACCAATCTTCCTGAAAAAGAATTCAAAATAAAAGTATAAGCATGATGATGAAGCTACAGAGAAATATTCAAGAGCTAAGGGATGAGTTCAGGAGGGAGATAACAGTTATGAAACCATAAAACTCTTAGAAGAAAACATAGGCAAAACTCTCTTGAATATAAACATGAACAGCTTCTTCATGAACATGTCTCCCAAGGCAAGGGAAACAAAAGCAAGAATGAACAAGTGGGACTATATCAAACTAAAGAGCTTCTGTACAGCAAAGGACACCATCAGTAGAACAAAAAGGCATCCTACAGTATGGGAGAATATATTCATAAATGAAATATCCAATAAGGGGTTGACATCCAAAATATACAAAGAGCTCACACACCTCTAAAACAAAAAGCAAATAATCCAATTAAGAAATGGGCAGAGGATGTGAACAGACACTTCTCCAAAGAAGAAATTGAGATGGCCAACAGGCACATGAAAAGATGCTCCACATCGCTAATCATCAGAGAAATGCAAATTAAAACCACAATGAGATATCACCTCACACTAGTTAGGTTGGCCACCATCGAAAAGACAAACAACAACAAATGTTGGCAAGGATGTGGAGAAAGGGGAACCCTCCTTCACTGCTGGTGGGAATGTAAATTAGTTCAACCATTGTAGAAAGCATATGGAGGTTCCTCAAAAAACTCAAAATAGAAATACCATTTGACGCAGGAATTCCACTCCTAGGAATTTACCCTAAGAATGCAGGAGCCCAGTTTGAAAAAGACATATGCACCACATGTTTATTGCAGCACTATTTACAATAGCCAAGAAATGGAAGCAACCTAAGTGTCCATCAGCAGATGAATGGATAAAGAAGAGGTGGTGCATATACACAATGAAATACTATTCAGCCATAAGAAAGAAACAAATTCTACCATTTGCAACAACATGGATGGAGCTAGAGGGTATTCTGCTTAGTGAAGTAAGTCAGGCAGAGAAAGACAAATACCAAATGATTTCCCTCATTTGTGGAGTATAAGAACAAAGCAAAACTGAAGGAACAAATTATCATCAAAGTCACAGACTCCAAGAAGGGACTAGAGGTTACCAAAAGGGAGGTGTGGGAGAGGGAGGGTGAGGAGGGAGGGAGAAGGGGATTGTGGGGTATCATTATTGGTGCACATGGTGTGTGGGGGGTCACAGGGAAGACAGTGTAGCTCAGGTAAGACAAACAGGGACTCTGTGGCATCTTACTACACTGATGGGCAGTGACTGGGAGGTATGGGGGGCTCGATATTAAGGGTGAATGTAATAAGCACATTGTTTTTCTTGTGAAACCTTCATAAGAGTGTGTATCAATGATAACTTAATAAAAAAAGAAAGAATCTACAAAGTAAGAGAATCAACAGAGGATTTAGCAGAGCTGTTGGATTAAAATCTATGTGAAGATTCAACTTTATTTCTATATGTTAGCAACAATGTTGGAAAAATCAAATTTCATAATTTGACATTTATAACAGCATCAAAAATACCAAAAATTCTAGGAATAATGTACAAGATGACTATAAGGAAAATTATAAAACATTACCTACATAAATGGAGATACTATGTTCATGGATTAAAAGACTCAATATAGATTCTCCTCAAAATCATTAATTCTTTCCAAAATAATTTATAGAACCAAAGAAATTTGTATCCAAATCCCATCCAAGTTTTTGTGGAACTTAAACTACTAAAATTCCAAGATTTATGTGAAAATACAAACTCAATTCAACAGATATTTCTGTTGCTGGCAATTGGAATGCATCAGAGAATAACCAACAAAGATCCTGCCTTGGGCAGCTTGCATTCAGCAGGGGAAACCCACAGTGAACATTAAACACAATAAGCAAGTTATCCAGATGTTATCATACCATATGGCAGAAGGTAACATATGCTTTGGGGAAAACGAAGAGCAGGGCAGGGTGCAGGGCACCAGGGCTGCTGGGGAGGGGGCAGTGTGAGGGCACTTTGCAGATCTAGCAGGTGGCTGGGTCCTTAGTGTAGGTGACATCTGCCAGACCCAAGAACGGCTAAAGCAAAAAGTGATAACGGGGGAGGATGTGCTCTACCAGATATCAGTCCATCTTATGAACCCTCATAATCAAGACAATGTGGGGCTGTTGCAGGGAATTCTATTAAACAAGTGGGACAGAATAGGGACCCCAGAAATAGGCCCTTGTCTATGTGGACACCTGACTCAAGACCAAGATGCATGGCATGTCAGTGGGAAAGAATTCCTCAACAAACAGCTCTGGGAGAGCAGGCTATTTATTTATGCAAAGGGAAATGCAAAATTGTGCTCCTCCCTGAAACCAGCCTTTAAACTCAATTCCAGCCAGATTAAAGACTCAAACATGGAAGGCAAAGCTATTAAGCATTTGGAAGATATAGAAGACTATATTTATTATCTTGAAGTAGGAAAGGATTTCTTAAGAAAGACAAAAAGCATTAACGATTTAAGGAAAATATTGATAACTTTAAGTGTATCAAACTGCCTGCATATGAACAGATACCATTAAAAGTAGAAAACTGAGCCACTGGGTAGGAGAAGATATTTGTAATACTTGAAACTGATGAAGCACTAGTGTCTAGAATACATAAAGAGCATTGATAAATCAATGAGAAAAGGCAAAAATACTAAAAGAAAAGTGGGTGAAAGTACTTGGATGGGAGCTTCCCCAAAGAGGAAATCCACATGGCTGACATAGGTGAAAAAGTGCTCAATGTATGGAGTAGGAAATGCAATGTACACCTGCAGGGGGAGGCTGGTGCAGAAACACTTGTGGGGACAGCCTGAGGACATCAAGGATCGGCAATGACTCCAGTCATCAGTTGCACTCACAGGCACACAGATGCTTTCAACCACCTTGGAAAAAAAATGTTGACCTACCTACTAAAGCTAAAGAAATGCAAAGTATATGACCCAGCAGTTCTACTCCCTGGTAAGTATTCCAAAGAAATGCAAGCTTGTGTGTACTGATTCTTAGCAGCATTGTTGACAATTGCCAGAGATCAGAAAGAAGCCGGATGGCGTTCTTCAATAAACCAGATAAAGGAGGTGCAGCACATTCCCACATCAGAATACTATACAGCCTTGAGAATTCAGGGACCAGAGCTCCTCAGAACATGCACAAGTCTCACCAACATAATGTTGATGGAGGAGAAAAAAGGCACAAGGAATACACACAGTACGACTCATTTATATGAAGTGCAAACCAACCCACATTGTTTAGGGGTGCAATCAATGTGAGACTGTAAAGTATCTGAAGGGAATGATCCCAATAAAAAACAGACTAGAGATTATCAATTACCGCTAAGGAGCAGGGGGAGACTGGATGGGGAGGGGGCCCCTGGGGAGCCAATAGGTTCTGTGGCTTGACTTGTGGCTCATATCTGCATTGGGAGGAAGTGCCCCATGTGCAGCTCCTATCACCGTTTATACGCTGCTTTTACCTGTGCCCCTCGCAGGGTCCTCAGAGAAGTCCTGCGAGACAGGCATCCTGTTTACAGATGAGGACTCGAGTCGCGAGTGGAAAGCACCCTCCTCTAGTGCCTGGTCTAGGATCCACGCTTAGGGAGGCTGAGTTACTCAGTCAGGAGGCAATTGCCAACCCCCACTGGTGACTGCTTAGCAGAATAACTTGCCTTTTCCTGTGCTGTGCCTGGAAAGGGAGCCCCGGACAGAGACTGTTTGCTCGCCACTGCATCCCTAGCCCCTACAGCAGCACCCGGCACTCAGTGAGTCCTCAGCAGTGTGTGTCTAGTGAGTGAAGGAACTTCTGGCTCTGCAGCCAATTCCACAGAAACCAACCTCAAAAATGGGGTGGGCGGGGGGGGGGATGAGATGACAGAGGGAGAACCCTCACTGTCAGGCAGCCCCACATCCTCGGTCAGATCAGCTGGCAAGGGTTCAAATCCTGGCACTGCCACTTTCTTGGTGTTTGACCTTGGACAAGTCACCTCACCTCGCTAAGATTTAATTTCCTCATCTGTAAAACGGGGGCACAGTCCCTCCTACACAGGATGCTTCCCAGCACAATGTCAGACACCCACCCACCCCTCATTATGCCCAGATGTCCTCATCCCCTCCCAGGAGGCCAGCTCCTTCAGTTAATGGCTGTGACGTTCTGGGAAGTGGCATGACCATCCTGGTCATCAGGAAAGGGGCCACTTGTGTCATCAGTGAGAAAAAGTCATTTTCCCCAAGTTCCATGGCTCATTGAGACAGGGCCTTGGGAACTGGGCTGCTTAATAAAGCGCTTAAGTGCCCAGTGGCAGGGCCAGGGAGCATTGAGCCCAAGGTAGGCACCAGAGACCCCACAGCGAGGCAGGCCTGGCCGCCGCCTGTGCCCCAGCGAGGGGGCTGGGCCCAGAGCCAGTCTAACTGCAAAGTTACAGCCACACAGAGAGTACCAGAGTGCCTGTCTCTGGGAGGAGCTGGAGCACGGGGGAGGATGAACTCTTAAAAACATCTACTTTTTAAAAATGCATTTTCAGTAATTGCTATTCTGCCAAGTTTCAGCCTGGTGGGATTTTCATGTTGGAATCGCTAAGTAGGAGCTCATAACAGACAACTTAATTGTCCTTGTGCCGGGGTGAGGTGCTTCCCGGGTGGGCCAGCATGGATGCCCCAGGGAGGGTGGAGGCCCCGGAGCGGCGGCCCCAGCATAGCTGTGCACCTGGGAGGGGTCTCCAGAGGGCCCCATGCCCTCGGGACCCCGATGCCAGAGGCTGCAGAACCGTGGGGAAGGGCGGCCCCCTGTGCGTGCTCCCGAGGGTGGCGCTGAAGCCGGGCCCTGTGAGCGCATTCTTGCTTAGCTCCCTCACCGGCTCGACCCTGTCACACCTTTCTCCCGGAACGCTTTGCCATGAGCCACCTCCAGGCCAACCCACCCCAGGCTCTGCTTCTGGGGACTCTGACCCAGGATGGGGGACTGGCTGTTGGACAGGCAGAAAGATCAGACATCCACCAGAGTTTTAGCCTTGATCATCTCATGCATGGCCCCTCTGTACTAGCCTCACTGTGGATCAGACAGCATCCTCTCTACAGCTTTCCATGCCCCAGGCTGCAGCAGGATTCCTCCCTAGCCTCCTTCCCAGCTTCCACATCACCGTCCTTGGAAGGCTCTCTCTCACCTTCCCTTTGGTGCCAGGGCATTCCGCCTCCTTTTACTCGCCCTGCTCACTTTCCCCGGGTGACCTCAGGTTTGGGCATGGTCCCGTCTCTCTCTCCTTGGCCCCTTTCCTTCTGAGTGCCCAGTCTATTCAGTGAAGTGCTCCTGGAGAGCCCCCCGTATGTCCTCAGAGGCCTCACACTTGAGATGTTTAAACTGGATGCACCCTCTCCTCCCAGGGTTCTCTGGCTCTGGAAATGGCCCCCCTCTTCATCTGGTCTCCCCACATAAAATCCAGATTGCAGTCACCAAATTCTGCCCCATGTACCCTCCCATGGCCTCTCCATCTCCAACAGCAGAGGTCAGCCAGTCCCTGAACACTCACACTTCTGAAAATTGACCCATCCTGACCACCAGCCTCCCAATCCCCGACATGAGCAGTTTATTTTGCTCAGAGAGACGTCGTGCAAGCACAGCTCCCCTTTGCTTCGCAGGCAATAAATTCAGCCTGGATGCGGCCTCTTCCTGCAGCACTGGAAAGCCTACTGCCCATCCTCAGAAGGTCGAGGGCCTCGCCAAGGGCTCCTGGGACCGTGCTTCTCTCTACTTACACACCATCACCCCCCCCCGCCACGGGCAGGAGGGTCCTACTCAACAGTAATCCTCCGCAGCCAGCATGGGCCAGGTATGGTGGGTGCTGGGGGATTGTTGAACTGAGTGGAGGAAGAAGTTAGCATACAAGGTATTGCTTCATTCTGGAACACCAAGCAGCATATGCAACCGTGTCACCAGTGTATGATGAGGTTGTAGAAGAGGCTTTGACTCTCTTTCCCTGTGAGTTTTTTTTTAAGGGACTTCTATTTTTCTTTTATAATTTATTTTGGTATCATTAATCTACAATTACATGTGTTCCCTGTGAGTTTTAAGAGCCCCTTCTGGAGACACCAGGCAACAAAGGAAAACAAGATTCATCAGAACTGGGGCACTTGCAGGCCCTGGTGAGGACCAGGTACCAGATGATCAAAAGGAATCTTCTCCTGAGTGTTGGGCCACCTGGATTGTCCCCTTCTAAACCTGTAGCAGCAGGATCGGGGCAGAGGGACACGTTTACGTGGGATGAAATGGGTGACCTCTGTGTTCCAGGCATCAGGACATAGAGAGAAGAGCAGGAACTGGGAAACACATGCTGAAGACAAGTACACATGGGAATTTGGGCCAGGTCACCAGGGCATTCTGTCTGTAGATTTAAGAATATGGAATACTGGTAATGACAGCATCTGACCTGAATGTGTCTCTTGAGTCACACTGCTCCAATGAGGACTCACGTCCCTCTGTGCTGGTCCCCCCTTTACCTCTTGGGGGGTACCTTTACCTCCCTCCTTCCCACATGCTCCCCATATTGGGTCTTACATCCTCATTTTCCTCTTCTTGCTTTGTTTTCTTATTTTGGTGAAGTATTTGTATGTCTGAATTGTCTTTATTAAGAAACTCTCATTAGGTATTTACATACTGTCTTGGTAGTTTGGCTAGGTATAGAATTCTAGGTAGGAGGTCATTTTCCTTCAGAATTTTGAAGTTATTGCTCTGCTGCCTTCTTACTTCAAGGGATGCTATTGAGATGTCCGAAGGCATTTTACACCCTTTCCAATTACGGTCCTTCCCATTTACTAATTTTTCTCCTTAAAAGCTTTTAAAATCTTATTTTTGCCTCCAGTGATCTGGAATTCACACTAATCTTCCTTAGTATGGGCCTATTTTTATTCATTGTGAGATTATTACTTTGATACTTATATCACTCCTCATTTTCTCTGTCCTTTCTGAAACTCCTATTAAACAAGCAATAGGTCTCCTGAATTGGAAATCTAATTATTTCTTATATATTTTTCCTATCTGTCATCTCCTCATTACTTTGTTCTGTTTTCTCAGAGATGTCCTCAATGCCATCTTCCTATTCAGTTTGGTTTTTCAGTTCTGCTATCACGTTTTTAGTTTCTGATAGCTCCTTTTGTTCTCTGAATAATTTTACTTCTATAATGTTATATATTTTATATAATTCTGCAATTATGTGTGAGCATGTGTGTGTGTGTTCCATGGATCTAAGAGTTCCTCCTATCTCCATGAGGATAATAGTCATTTTTCCCCTTTTCTCTACATGGTTTTTGTTTTTTCCTAGTTGCTTTTTTTTGTCATTGCTGTCTTTTGTTTTTGTCACTCACTCTTTGTCTTCCACATTGGGAGCTTTCCTTAGATATTTAGGAATCCTTAGCTGACTGCTAAATAATGGGGGATTCCAGAGCTGACTGGAAGCTCTGCATACTTGCATGGTGTTTGCTGACTTAGAGCTTCACTGCAGAGTGAATTTGGCAGGCCTTTGGTTGGGTTACTGCTGATGTCAATACCCTTGGTTCTTTCCTACTGAGGTGGTCTGATTTAACAGAAACATTTCTTCTAGTCTCCTGTATGGAGGATGAGGACCCAGCTACCAGTGTTCTGGGAGCTGAGCAGGGAAAGAACGCCAGGATCTCTACAGTTAGCATTCAGGATAACTCAGTCCCGTGAGTATGTGCGTTGTCTTAAGATAAACTTTACATGTAGTGAAATTCACAGATCTTAAACATACACTTTAGTGATTTTTCATGAATGTATACACCCCTCTAACCAACATTTCAATGGAGATGCCAAGCATTTCCATCCTCCAGAAAGTTCTCTTATGCTTCCTTCTAGTTAATCAACAACTTCCCCAACCCTTGTCATAGGCAATCAATGCTCTGATTTCTAGAGTATCATAGATTATTTTTGCCTGATCTTGAACTTCAGAAAATGCAGTCATGCACTGCGTTCTCTTTTATTTCTGGTTTATTTAACTCCTCATAATGATGAAACTTGCCCATATTGTTGCATGTAGCAGTTCATTTTTTGTTTTTATATTTTTGCTGAGTAGTGTCCCTTTATATGCATATACTACCATTTGTTTATCCATTTTCCTATGGTTGGGCATTTGGTTGTTTCCAATATTTATCTGTTGTGAATAAAGCCACCAAAAACATTCTTGTACAAGTCTTTTTGTAGATATATGTTTTAATTTCTCTTGGGCAACCTAAGAGTTGAATTGCTGGGTTCAGAGGACTGACACTATTGAACTGAGTCATAGGCGTTTAATTATATATGAAAATGGCAAACAATTTTGCAAAGCAAATGACCATTTTATCCTCCCACCAGCAAGGTAGTTTTGGTTGCTTCATATGCTTTCCAGTATGCGACTGTGGATCCATTTGGTCTTGGTGATTCTCGTGGGCATGAAGTAGTGTGTTGGTGTTAGTGATGACAATGAGCCTCCTTGAATTCCTTTTAATTTTAGGGTTAAAGTGCTCAACATTCACCATTAAGTAGGCGGTAAGTTACACGTTTTGTGTAAATGTCTCTTACCAAATTGAGAAAGTCCCCTTCTATTGCTAGTTTGCTGAGTGATTTTATCACAAATGGTTGTTGGACTCTCAAGTGCTTCCACTACAACTATTAAGAACATTGTGTTTTTTCTCCTTTATTCTATTAATGAAGATAATTTCTTGATCTGTTTTCACAAATATGAAGACAAGCTTATTTATATATTTATATATTGCTGGATTTGATTGCTAATATTTTGCTAAGGACTTGTGTGTCTGTGTTCATGAGGAATATTAGTCTGCAATTTTCTCGATTGGACTTATGCTTTCAAAGGCTAATTCTGATTGCTGTGTTTAGAATGGACTTCTCAGGAAACAAGTTTGGAAACAGAGAGGCCGATAGGGTGATACTGAAGTTATCCAGACAAGAGAGGCTCAGTAGTTATGTGACTTTGGGCAAGCCAGACGCTATCTTGTGGCCTCCATTTATCAACCTGTGAAATGAAGAACCACAGCTAGATGATCATGATGGACACTTACAGTTTTTCTTTTTTTGGTATCATTAATATACACTTACATGAGCAACACCGTGGTTACTATATTTCCCCCATTATCTAGTCACCGCCACATACCCCATTAGTCACTGTCCATCAGTGTGGTAAGATGCTATAAAATCACTACTTGTCTTCTCTCTGCTATACTGCCTTCCCCGTGCCCCCCCTCTACATTATGTGTGCTAATAGTAATGCCCCTTTTTCCCCTTATCCCTCCCTTCCCATCCATCCTCCCCAGTCCCTTTCCCTTTGGTAACTATTAGTCCATTCTTGGGTTCTGTGAGTCTGCTGCTGTTTAGTTCCTTCAGTTTTTTCTTTGTTCTTATTCTCCACAGATGAGTAAAATCATTTGATACTTGTCTTTCTCTGCCTGGCTTATTTCACTGAGCATAATACCCTCTAGTTCCACCCATGTTGGTGCAAATGGTAGGATTTGTTTTCTTCTTATGGCTGAATAATATTCCATTGTGTATATGTACCACATCTTCTTTATCCATTCATTTACTGATGGACACTTGGGTTGCTTCCATTTCTTGGCTATTGTAAATAGTGCTGCAATAAACATAGGGGTGCATATTTCTTTTTCAAACTGGGCTCCTGCATTCTTAGGGTAAATTCCTAGGAGTGGAATTCCTGGGTCAAATGGTATTTCTATTTTGAGTTTTTTGAGGAATCTCCATACTGCTTTCCTCACAATGGTTGAACTAATTTGCATTCCCACCAGCAGTGTAGGAGGGTTCCCCTTTCTCCACATCCTCACCAGCATTTGTTGTTGTTTGTGTTTTGGATGGTGGCCAACCTAACTGGTGTGAGGTGATATCTCATTGTGGTTTTAATTTGCATTTCTCTGATGATTAGCGATGTGGAGCATCTTTTCATGTGCCTGTTGGACATCTGAATTTCTTTTTTGGAGAAATGTCTGTTCACATCCTCTGCCCATTTCTTAATTGGATTATTTGCTTTTTGTTTTAGAGGTGCGTGAGCTCTTTGTATATTTTGGATGTCAACCCCTTATTGGATATTTCACTTATGAATATATTCTCCCATATTGTAGGATGCCTTTTTGTTCTACTGGTGGTGTCCTTTGCTGTACAGAGCTTTTTAGTTTAATATAGTCCCATTTGTTCATTTTTGCTTTTGTTTCCCTTGCCTGGGGAGATATGTTCATGAAGAAGTTGTTCATGTTTATATTCAAGAGAGTTTTGCCTATGTTTTTTTCTAAGAGTTTTATGGTTTCATGACTTACATTCAGGTCTTTGATCCATTTTGAGTTTACTTTTGTGTATGGAGTTAGACAGTAATCCAGTTTCATTCTCTTGCATGTAGCTGTGCAGTTTTGCCAACACAAGCTGTTGAAGAGGGTGTCATTTCCCCATTGTATATCCATGGCTCCTTTATCATATATTAATTGACCATATATGCTTGGGTTAATATCTGGACTCTCTATTCTGTTCCACTGGTCTATGGGTCTGTTCTATGAGAAGCGAGATCCTCCCTGCTTTATTCTTCCTTCTCAGGATTTCTTTGGCTATTCAGGGTCTTTTGTAGTTCCATATGAATTTTAGAACTATTTGTTTCAGTTCATTGAAGAATGCTGTTGGTATTTTGATAGGGATTGCATTGAATCTGTAGATTGCTTTAGGCAGGATGGCCATTTTGACAATATTAATTCTTCCTACCCAAGAGCATGGGATGGATTTCCATTTATTAGTGTCCTCTTTAATTTCTCTTAAGAGTATCTTGTAGTTTTTAGGGTATAGGTCTTTCATTTCCTTGGTTAGGTTTATTCCTAGGTATTTTATTCTTTTGATGCAATTGTGAATGGAATTGTTTTTCTGATTTTTCTTTCTGCTAGTTCATCATTAGTGTATAGAAATGCAACAGATTTCTGTGTTTTAATTTTGTATCCTGCAACTCTGCTGAATTCAGATATTAGTTCTAGTAGTTTTGGAGTGGATTCTTTAGGGTTTTTTATGTACAATATCATGTCATCTGCAAACAGTGACAGTTTGGCTTCTTCCATACCAATCTGGATGCCTTTTATTTTTTTGTGTTGTCTGACTGCTGTGGCTAGGAACTCCAGAAATATGTTGAATAGAAGTGGGGAGAGTGGGCATCCTTGTCTTCTTCCGATCTCAGAGGAAAAGCTTTCAGCTTCTCACTGTTAAGTATGATGTTGGCTGTGGGACTGTCATATGTGGCCTTTATTATGTTGAGGTACTTGCCCTCTATACCCATTTTGTTGAGAGTTTTTATCATGAATGGATGTTGAAAGCATCTTTGGAGGTGATCATGTGTTTTTTGTCCTTCTTTTTGTTGATGTGGTGGATGATGATGATGGATTTTCGAATGTTGTACCATCCTTGCATCCCTGGGATGAATCCCACTTGATCATAGTGTATGATCCTCTTGATGCATTTTTGAATTCAGTTTGCTAATATTTTGTTTATTTTCGCATCTATGTTCATCAGGGATATTGGTCTGTAGTTTTCTTTTTTTGTGGTGTCTTTGCCTGGTTTTGATATTAGAGTGATGCTGGCCTCATAGAATGAGTTTGGAAGTATTCCCTCCTCTTCTGTTTTTTGGAAAACTTTAAGGAGAATGGGTATTATGTCTTCTCTATATGTCTGATAAAATTCAGCGGTGAATTCATCTGGTCCAGGAGTTTTTGTTCTTGGGTAGTTTTTTGATTACTGATTCAATTTTCTTGCTGGTAATTGGTCTGTTTAGATTTTCTGTTTATTCCTGGGTCAGTCTTGGAAGGTTGTTTTTTTCTAGAATGTTGTTAATTTCTTCTAGGTTATTCAGTTTGTTACATATAGATTTTCATAGTATTCTCTAATATTTCTTTGTATTTCTTTGGTGTCTGTAGTGATTTTTCCTTTCTTATTTCTGATTCTGTTTATGTGTGTAGACTCTCTTTTTTTCTTGATAAATCTGGCTAGGGGTTTATCTTTTTTTTTTTTTAAATTTTCTTGAAGAACCAGCTTCTGCTTTCATTGATTCTTTCTATTGTTTTATTCTTGTCAATTTTATTTATTTCTGCTCTAATCTTTATTATGCCCCCTCCTTCTACTGACTTTGGGCCTCATTTGTTCTTCTTGTAGTTTTGTTAATTGTGAGTTTAGCCTGCTCATTTGGGACTGTTCTTCTTTCCTGAGGTAGGCCTGTATTGCAATATATTTCCCTCTTAGCACGGCCTTCGCTGCATCCCACAGATTTTGTGATGTTGAATTATTGTTGTCATTTGTCTCCATATATTACTTGATCTCTGCTTTTTATTTGGTCATTGATCTTTGTAGATTCTTTAGACTCCCTTGCACACACAGTGATGTCATCTGCTAATAAAGACGGTTTTGTTTCTTTCTTCATGAAATTTGCTTAACTCTCCACTCTGTCCACCATGTCAGGCTGACACTGAGGAGCAACGGGGCCACGGCATCCTTGTCTCCTTGCCAGAGTCAGAGAGAAGGCTGTCCACATTCCCCATGAACTCAGACTACTGCTGTCGGTTTTTGGCAGATAGCCTTCATCAGATTAAGTGTTCCCTTCT
This sequence comes from Phataginus tricuspis, assembly GCA_029783875.1. Taxonomy (NCBI): domain Eukaryota; kingdom Metazoa; phylum Chordata; class Mammalia; order Pholidota; family Manidae; genus Phataginus; species Phataginus tricuspis. Next base: position 90,182,537 of record JAQQAC010002594.1, on the reverse strand, counting down.
CTTCCTAAACAGCTAAGACATTTTCTTAAGAACACAAATTGGATTTTATTGATGGTTTCTTCTTTGTTTGTCGAGATGATCACAGTAGCTGTACCTTTTAACATGTTAATGTGTGAGCTCTGACTGGGTGCTGAGAGCACTTGTGGTCTTGGGCGGAGGAACACCACTTACTCCTGGGAAGGGACAGAGCCAGAGGCACAAAGCCACCAAGCTCGCAGTCCTCCCACTGTCCCCCTGCCAGCTCCTCCCTTATTCTCTGGGTCCTTAGATTCTGTACCTGTCCACTTGGCATCTGCTAGCCCCGTTGTAAAGCCAAACTAAGTGCTGGAGTTGTTTATCTCAAACCTGTGACCCAGAGTCCATACCCTGAGCCTCCTGATTACCTCTTGTACACCAAGCTGATATCTCCTGAGCCAGTATAACCCCAGGGCCCACGTGCCAAACATGTGGACAGCCCCTGTGTCCCAAGGGCTGCTGCCATAGTTTAAACTACCCAATCCTGAGCGGTCCCCCTGCCCTGCCTTTCCTGTCCCACGGAAACCCCTATCCAGGCTGTGGCCTAGGCCTTCCCTCTCTCCTTTTTGCCTCCTGGACAAACCTGGTGCTTCCCCATGGGGCCCTGTAGGGTGTGCCATGCCTCTTGTTTCCAGGGATCTGTGAATAACATTAAACCTCTGTGTCATCCCTCAGTCACCTTTCCTGGCCCCAGGCACAAAACATCCCTTTGGTATCATGACCTGAAGGTGCCAGGCAAGAGTGGGTTTGGGTTGAAATGCACCCTGCAGGGCCCAGCGCTGTAAGCATGTGAGTGGGGGCGAGATGGGCAGATTTGGAGCCGTCTGCGGGACTCTCCTAGCAGAGGGCTCTCGTCAACACTGCGTCAGAGGGGAAATGCTACCCGAGAGGCATTGTACCTAGTTGCAGTTGTGTACCATGCATTTTCTTCTTTAAAAAATGGGAATCTTATGAAAAAATTGTTCAGAGCTCCTGTTGTTTAGGGCAAAAGAAACTTCAGCTGTTCTGCCCACAGGGCACCCACTGGCTGGGAGCCACCTTTCATGCATTCCAACCACAAATCAGGAAAAAAAACTTCAATCAACCACGCTGGAAAGAAACTATTCCTATTTCTATTCCTTCTATCAAACATGATGTAACATCGCCATACACTAAGATGACTAGAAACTCTGTGGCCAAAAAATGCAGGGAAAAGTGTTATGGCGATGGATCAGGCAGTCAGTGAATAAAAAGATTATGCTGCTTTCCATGTTTTATATGTTTGTGGTATTTGTCAGATTTTTAAAACTTATCATTTGTCTTAATTTTTTTCTCACTCTAAATAAACATTCACTTTCATACCTAATTTTGTTTCTCTAAGTTTGTATTCCTTTCTTTAGATAGAGCCAAAAACGGTGTAAACTTCAGACCCCACGAAACCTGGGCCCACGTCGCCCTCCCCTGTGCGTGCCCCCTGCCCACCGGGGTGGGGGCGGAGGGCCTGGGAAACGAGCGCCGTCCCTCACGTGGCCTTTGGGCCATCCTGGGAAGGGGACCTGCACCCTCCCTGCACGGTCTGGCTGTCGGGGAAGCAGCTCGGACTGCACCTCGGGGCAGTGCAGGGGCAGGGCGGCGTCACACACGGGTGGGCCGTGTCCCGGGTGGGCTGCGTCCACCTCAGTGGCTGGGCCAGCACTGCAGCTCAGGGCTCCAGTCCCGTTACTCTGCCAAAGCCTACCTCCTGTGTGCAGAGGGGTTCTTCCTCCCCAAGTCATTGTCCTGTTTCCTCATCCCAAGCTTCTGAGAGTTAAGAAGGATAGGTATGTCCCCCCCATTTTACAAATGAGGACATGGGGGTGTGGAGCAGCCCCTGAAGTGCTGCCGCCCAGAGCACCTGCCTCCCACCACCGCAGGCCCCGGGCTGCCTGAGGTCATCTGCAATCTGTCATTCCAGGCTCTGGAGACCTTCCGAGCCTGTCCGGCCGGATTCCAATGCAGGACATGCTGACCTGGCAGAGCCTATAGAGATCTAGGAGAATATTAAGAATATTGCCCTAACGAGCCCTCGAGGGCCTCCTTCTATCTTCTAAGGGGTGACGTGACTGAGTGGGACATCCAGGCTGCCAGGTTGCTGTGGGGGAAGCAGGACTTGGGGTGCAGCTGCCCCCTGGTGCCCAGCTACACCCCTGGGGTTCACAGTGTGCTGGAGGCAGGGCTGAGGGAAGAGCCTGCCCGTGTCTCTAAGCCAGGGCTCTGTCCCCTGGCCAGGCTGCCCCTCAATGCCTGGCTGCCCAGCTGGGGTTTGTGTTGGCGTGTCAGCTGGACGGGGTGCTCCATGGGCACAGGGCTGGGCACTTGGGAGAAGGAGGCTGGGTGTAGGTTCAGTTCCCCACTTCTCTGCCTCCAGGCCGTGCAGCTTGGGCTGTGACCCAACCTCTCTGAGCTGGTCTGTTCATCTGTAAAGGGGGCTGAGATCTTCCCACATCCTCGGTCCCATATGGTGGGTGCTCAAGGGTGAGTGGTATGGCAGGGATCCTGAGGGCCGGGGTGGGTCTGGGTGGGTATGTGGGCCCAGCCAGAGGTGCTCCAGGGCACGCAGGGGCTGGAGACAGGACTGTGCAGCCCCCAGGCAGGACGGAAGCTGCAGGGCACACAGGGGCCCTCCTGAGGTGGGCGGTGACCTGACCTCTCCCTGGGCGGTGCCCTTCCAGGGAGCTGAGCCTCGGACCAGCCTGGAAGGGGGGGTGGGAGGGGCCAGAGGGGAGCGGTTTGGACAGGTCGGGGCTGCCAGTGTAGGCCTCTGTGTGGTGGGCACACTTGGGCCCCTGTGTTTCCTGCCCAGCCACCTGGAAGGACACTGTTCTGCCTCCCTCGCAGTGGCGGAGCTGGGGGGCTGGTTCCAGAATGTGGTACCTAGGGGATGGAAAGGTGGGCACATGTGGATGTATGAAACGACACACACATTATTTCTGTAGGGGATGGCTTTTTCCCTTCAACTTTTCACTATGAAAATTTCAAGTGAAATTCCAGGCTGAGTTCTATAGTGAGAGCCAGTGGTGGGAGGCCACACTGGGGGCTTGAGATCAGGCCTGGGGGGGGGGTCTTGCACCCGGAAAGTGGCCAGCACTTCAGAGCAGACCTTGTTCCCAGACAGAAGGCTGTGAGCCCTCAATAGCACACGTGCTGAGCACTGGGTCGGCCCTGCACTGCCCTGCCTCCTTACCGCCTTCCTAGGCCTGGTGAGGACGCGTCCCTGCAGGGCTGAATCCTGGGTCAGCCCGGGGAAACTCTCCCCAAACAGATGGAAGCTCAGCGGGGGCCAAGCAGGCATCCGTGTGTGTCTCGGAGCATGCGGGGGGAAGGAAACCATGATCCAGTCCCCAGCCCCCTCTGCCCCTGGGGTCCTGGAGGATGCTGGAGCCCCGTGGGCATGCATTTCCTGAGCGGCAGCTGTGCCAGCCAGCCTGGTAAGTGCCCCCATTCCTGGAGGAGCCCCACTCGCAAGGCCTGCTTCTCCCCCATGCCAGGACGCCCCCTGCCTCTCAGAGCTGAGACCCCTTGAGTCCCAGCGTGCTTCACCATAGCTGCTCAAGGTCAAGTGGGGAGGAAGCGGCTGCATGGGGTTCTGAAACCCTTGCCTGGCAAAGCCTCTGTGGGCAGCGATAGCCTGGGCCCTGCTCTGCTTTGGGCAGACAGCCTGGGTCTGGCGGGCCTTCCTTGCTGGGGTCCTGGGGCTGTGGGAGGGCCTGGGGTCCTATAAAGGAGAGGCCCAGTCCCTTCAGTTCCCATGGGTCCCCAAGGCCATGTATCTGGGACATTACTTGACACCGGATGGAGATGGGGGCACAGCCTAGGCCAGGATGGGCAGGGGTGTCTCTGGGCTGGAGGGTCTCACGCGGGATGGGCAGGGTCGCCAAGGCTGTGTTCATCCTGCCGGGTGTCTGCTTAGCCATCTCGTCTCAAGGGAACCTCAGAAGGCTCCTCCAGGCCTGTACCTCCGCACCCCTCCTGCCTCCTCCACCAGCCCCCGGGGTCTCTCAGGGCCTGCCTCTGTCCTGCTGACTGTTGGTCAGCTTTGCTGTTCTCTGACTTCCAGCCTTTCCTGGGAGCCGGCCGGGGCCAGCTCGCTTTCCTCTGGCCCCTGGTTCCTTCCATAGTGTGCTGGCTTATTATTGCTGCATCAGTGCACCACGTCATGCCCACACTCAGTTCCTACCTTGCTATTCTCTTCCCGACTTTTGATAATTCAATGTCTTCAGTTGATTGCATTCAGTGTTCTGTGCTGATCCTTTGCAAGATTCTCTCTGCGTGCCTCAGAGGGGAGAACTCATTCTTGAGAGTCCCTCCGAGCACCGCTCGTGTGCCCCAGACTTCCTGAATGCTGGCATGTTCAAACTGCCCTGCAGCCTTTGCTCTCCAGGACAGCGGGGCAGACATGAAGTCCTTGGCTTGCATGCCTTTCCTTGAGAGCTGTTTCCTGGGGCTCCCACAACCAAGTACAAACGGGGTGGCTTCGGACGACAGAAGCTGATTCTCTCACAGTCCGAAATCAAGGTGTCGGCCCGGCGACGGTCCCTCTGGCACTCCATGGGGGCCTGTTTCACGCCTTCCTCTCAGCCAGGCTGTAGTGGCGTCCTGGCCCTCTCTGGTGGCTGCAGCGCTCCAGTCTCTGCGTCTGCTGTCACATGCCTTCTGTGTCCATGGCGTGTTTTTCCTTGTTATAAGGACACCAGTCCTATTGTATTGGGGCCCATCCTAATCAAGTATGACCTCATCTTAATGCAATTATTTCTGCAAAGACCTTATTTCCAAACAATGTTCCATTCACAGGTCCTGAGGCTGGGACTTCAGCACGTATTTGAGGGGAATACAATTTACCCCCTGGTTTCTTCTGGGTACTGCTCTTATTTGCTGTTACTGTTGAAAAGTCTGATTTCTACTTAGTTTTCTTTCTTTTATAAAATGCTGGTCTTTTTGTCCAGCTGCCCAGAGGATTATTTCCCCACCTCTCAAGCCCACTCATTGACCAGGCTCTGCCCGCTCTTGCCCGTCCTGGGCCAGGCTACCCAAGTTCATGGAATGACTTTCAAATGTACGTACAAGTCCTCCTTTATTTCAAGAAAGCTTTTTTGAAGAGTACTTCAAATACTTGTTCTGCTCTATTACAGTTTTGGTTATCACTTTGAAAACCTCCAGTTATGCGTATGTTGGAGTTTTTAACCTGTCTTTCAGAGTTATCATTTTCTCTGTAATGCTTGTGAATCTCTTTCCTATTTTGTTTGTTCACTTTTCTCTTTTTAAAATGCCCTGTGGCGTCTACCCTCTCATCTTACTTGTAAATTTGTTGCTTCTTTTTGGAAAACAGTTTGTCCTTTTCTTCCATTTCTTTCCTGAATTAGGTCAGTTCCTGCCTAGAGCCCCTCGTTTGACCACGCCTTCCCTGAATGCCTGCTCTGCTGCAGGCTCCCGTGGGTGCTGAAGTTCAGGTCGGGCCCCGGATGACCAGGTTCATTGATCTGGGGAGAGTGTACTCGTATTTTGTTGCTCACATTTGCTGGGATGCTTTCCCTGGACTTGTAGGAGGCTGCAGATGTATGGAGCCATGGTTCCCATGAGTACCAACTGAGATGGGGCTGGAAGCCCTTAATACAATGCGTCCCATCTGGCAGCTGTGCCGGCCCCTCCTCTGGGTTGGAAATCCTGGGCTGTGGTTGGTGGTGGGCTGGCGACTGGTATGCGAGTAACGGCGGGTGCTTGTGCACCCACACCAGCCAGCTCGGTGGGACTCTGCTCATCTGAAGCTCTAGGGTGGCCGCTTAGTCTCAGGTGAGGAAAGTCAGGACACCGTTTGCCTCTGGAGGGTGTGGCAGTGGGGCTGACAAGGAGGGGCCGGGGGAAGGTCTGGGTGGCAGCTGTAGTGGGATTTGCATTTGGCAGAACCGAGCAATGCACTGACGTTTATCCATCTGCTGTTACGGGTTGAAAAGTGCCCCCCACGTTCAGATGTAACCTCTAGAATTTCAAATTTCCTTAGAAAATTCCCCCCACATTCATATGAAACCCCTAGAATCTCAAAATATGACCATATTTGGAAATAGGGTCTTTGCTAATATGTTAGTTAAGACGAGGTCACACTGGAGCAGGGTGGGCCCCAACCAGTATGATCTGCATCCTTATAACAAGGGGATGTTCAGACATAGACACACACACAGGATGAAGGTGGAGGTTCAAGGCGATGCGAGGGCCACTAGCAAATGGGCAGCCAGGGAGGGGTGCAGACAGGCCCCCTGACGGCCTCAGAGGGAACCAGCCCTGCCGACACCTTGACCTCAGACTTCTGCCCACATACCTGTTGCCAAAGCCCCTCCCAATGCCCCATTGTCACTGCGGTCCCGGGAAGCTAACAGTCACTCTGTCCTCACCCTGGGCTGTGCACACCAGCCCCAGGCTTCAGCCCGTGCTCTGGAAGTGCCTGTCATGCCCTTTGCTCCCTGGCCTCTTCAGGCTGCAGCGAGGCCCTGCCCCTGGACTGGGTGTTCGCGTGTGTGGGGTGGTGGGTGTGCGAGCTGACCGCAGCCGGAAGGCTGTGCTGCGGGCGGTCCTGGGACATCAGCAGTAGCAGTGCCTGTAACTCTGGGCCTGCCTCGAGCTGGCGTGCACCCCTGCTCCCCTGCCTCCCTTGGGCACACCCTGAGTTGCCGCTGAGCAGGTAGCTGAGCACAGGGAAAGACTGCATTTCCCACTCTCCCTTCCTGGCAGCTCAGTGGGGCCCAGGGACTGAGCTTTGGCCCATGAGATAAATGAGTCTCGGTCGCTGAGGACATTGTGGAGCTGCCACACTGCCTGGATTCAGTCACCTGCAGACTTTCTCACTTACGAAGGAAAGAAGCTTCTGTGCTGCTTGTGCCTTGGGGCTTGGATTGCTCTGTCATGTGCAGCAAAGCAAACCTTGATGGATGTCACTGCTAACAGTCGGCACAGCCTTGAACCCTCTTCTACAGAGCAGCAGACGGAGGCTTGGAGAGGCGAAGGCACTTGCTCAAGGGCACACAGCTGGAAGAGGCAGGTCAGCCCAGGTCTGCGTGGGTTCAGAGCCTCTGCCTGGCATTATTCAGATCTTAGTTCTCTCTGAGCCACAGTGGCCAGTCTGTCCATGACAAGCCACCCCAAGTTACCAGGGACCAGCTGGAAGGGCCAGCGGCACAGGGACATAGCGCACGCTCAGGAGTCAGGCTCTCCTACCCACCAGGGGTTTTAGGAGGAGAATGGCTTCCTCTCCTCACTGTTTTTACATGGATTTTAAGTCCCAAGACACAGGAGATGGGCAGAAGGGGGACAAGGTAGTTGATCACCAATAAGGGTAGATTCAGCATGGGATGGTGACCCCACCACAGATGGGCTCAGTGATCACAAGAACCTTCTTCCAGGGGCTTCCCTGGGCAACCTTGTGCTTACCTGCCTCACGTGGGGCAGGGGGTACCCAGAACAGTCTGCACAGACGTTCCAAGGGCTGAGCAGTGCCATGGGTCAGAACTCCTTCCAACTCCTTCCTGGGCAGTGAGGGGCCCACAAGCCACCTCCTGGTGCTTCAGAAAAGGAGAAGGACCACTTCGAGGCCCCAGGTGGGGATGCCAGGAGGGTAGCTAGCTGTCTCCTGGGAGGAGTGACTGGGCCCTAGTCCTGGAGAGCTACCTGAGCCTCAGCTCCCCATCAGCAAAGACAGAGCCTCTGGAGGAGCTGCCTCTGCCTTTGCCCTGCGTGGCCACCCTCGGGGAAGGCAGGTGGGTGCAGATGGACGTGCACCCCTCCTGCTCACCAGCCAGCGTCTGCATCCCCGGCGTCTCCGTGACCTGACAGCTCTGACCCCGGCTGCCGGGGCACAGATCACACCCTCTGGGGAAGCTTCATACCAGTGACGTGCGTGGGAGCAGAGCCACGGTGCCTCGCCCGGCAGACTGCTGCAGCTGGGGTCGGGGGTGGGGGGCTGCTTTGCTATTTCTGGACTGTTGCATGGAGGGTGGGCTGCTGGAGGCAAGGGGCTGCTCATCGCGGGGAATGGCTGTCGTGTCACTTTCTGCCTCACCCGGAGGGGCGCGGGCCCGTGGTGGGGCTTGCTGTGAGTCACTGCTTCCATCATGGCCTTGGCAGTCTGTGTTCCCCGCACACGCCGGGGCACGCACGTGCGGGATTGTCCCCACACCACCTCATCCTGCTGGGCCATGAGGCGCCAGGAACAGCCCAGCAGAGGGTGGGCTCCAGTCCTTGGGTGCCGCATGCATCCCCCATGTGGTGGGCTGGCTGCCCACACGGCCCCACAGCTCGGGGGGCACGGGGTCTCCGAGGGCCCAATGACCAGCCTGCTCTTCCCTCGGAGCCCTGAACTGAACCCGTGGAGAAACGAGGAGAGAAGGCAGTGGTGGAAAGCCCAGGACCGCCTCTTCCGGGCCGCCTCCATGCTGGGCACAGCCGGCTCGGCACCAGCAGCCTGGAGACGCTGAGGGCCACGAAAATGTTTGAGATCCTTTTAAGCTCACAGGAGAGCATAACCCAGCCTGGGCTACAGTCACCTTCATACCCACATAGCTGTAAAACATAGACTTAATGTTTTCATGCAGAGTGAGGGGTCCACAGAGGGCACCGCGTGAGAGGGCCTGGATTCCTGAGAGGCTGCTCAGAGGACATAGCTAAGCTGGAGGCCGGGGGCAGCCGGGGTGGGGTGGGCTGGGGGTTTGGTTGAACAGGCTGATGGGCCTTCTCTTCCACTCACCAACCTCCTTCTGCGTGGGGATGGGTCGAGGAAGGTAGGAGAGGACAGGCGTGAGAGCCGTGGAAAGGGCCTCAGGAGTGGGCACAGGGCCCCCAGGCCTCCGCATTTTGTCTCTCCACTGGGGGCTTCACCACTGCACCTGGGGTCAGCAGGGGAGGGCCAGCTTCCCCCGGGGATAACAGTCCTGTCTCCTGGGCAGGAGGCCACGCCCCGTGTCGGGCAGTAGGGGCTCGCCTTAGGATGGACAAGCCAGCCCCAGGGCCCCTTAGCTACCCATTTGGTGAAGGAGAGCGCAGGTGGAGTGGAAGCCCAGCGCTCTGCCCCAGAGGCACACGTCCCACTGGACCGGGGTCTTGCATTCCAGGGCGAATAGAGACCCAAGGAAGAGAAGACTGTGGATTGGCTTTGGCTGTGTAAAAACCCCTCACAACCTAGTGGCTTAGCGCACCGACTAACTTCTCTGGCTCATAATCTCTGGATTGAGTGCACACCTTCTCTGGTCGTAGCGGGCTTGCTGGTCCTTGCAGCCAGCGGCTGGCCTGCTGGGGGCTGAGCGCTCTACCGGGCTGCATGGCAGGGGGGCTGGGCTGACTCGGCATGCGTCTCCCCACCCGGTAGGTCAGCCCGGGGCACATGTGCACTTCCAGCCTTTGCCAGAATGGCGTTTGCTGGTGGCCCCTGGCTGAAGGGGCCACCTGGCCGAGCTCGTGTCGGGGCGGGAAGGAGGCTGTACTCGCCCTGATGCAGCAGCTGTGCAGGGGCACACACAGGATGGGGGCCACAAACTGCATTTACTCCTCAGCTGAGTCTCTGCGTACCAGCTCTGCGCCTGCTCCCTCAGGACCCGTGTCAGTGGGGAGACTGTCTGTGTGCAAACATCTGGGCCGGTCATGGGACACGCCTCGTGGACTTCAGCTGCAGCGTGCGTAATGGGCCCAGGGTCCAGCTGAAACCCATCGACATGTTTGCGTGGACGCCCCGCCCCCACAGCTGCTCCCAGCGCAGAGAGGCACTGAGGTAGGCCGTCCCTGGGGTGGCACATCTGCAGGTGGCCAGCTTAGATCGGAGGGTGACTTCCGAAGCCCCCTGACCACGCTGGGCCTAAGATGCTCCCACCGCACCCCTGGGGGGAGCTGACGCCCTGCCCCTGCACTGCCTCTCATGCTTTTCCCTCCACGAATCCCATGCACTTTGTTTTTTTACCCTCAAGAAGCTAAAAAGTAATGGAGAAGATAAAATTAGACACATCCAAAGCTAACACAGAATTGTGAGTCCATGCGCATGTAATCCATTTTGGGGCTGCTCCTCAAAGGTCCTGGGTACATGAGAAAGACCACTGGTGGGCGAGGAGCAGGGCAGCGCCCCCCTGAGCCACGGCTGCCCTTTCCCTCCCAGCACCAGCACCGGGCTCCCAGCAGACGTCTGTGTACTGAATTTCTGCTTCCTCACTAGAATCTAAACTCTGCGACTGCAGGGCTGTGTCCCTGCTCTCAGCCGTGCCTGCACATGCATTTGTGGATGAATGAGTGAAGGTGGTGAGGCCAGGGAGAGAGAATGACTATTTTGAGAAAGTGGGCAGGGCGGGCCTTTCTAAACAGGGAGATGCCTCGAATAATAGGAATGAGCTAGTATGTGATGACGCAGGGAATGGGGTTCTAGGCAGAGGCACAAGCATGTGCAAAGGCCCTGAGGCAGGAACTTGCTTGGCCTGGTCAAGGACCAGAGCCGTTGGGCTGTAAGGCCAGGGTGAGTGTGACACGGGAGAAGGTTGAAGAGGCAGGACCATTATGAGGTGCGGGCCCCGGGGAAGTGCTGGCACCCTAAGGGCACTGGGGGGCCAAGTGGCCCAGAACCAGTCACTTCTGCATGTCACAATCCATAATTCTGCCCATTGGGAAGCAAGGAGCCCTCGTGCATTCTGATGACTTGTTACTCATGGCATGAAATACTCTCATGAGTTTCCTTGGCTCCAATCCATGGGGCAGATGGAGCAGGGTGCAGACAGGCTCCCTCATGGCCTCAGAGGAATCCACATTTAAGAACCCTTGATCTTATAAGGGGGCTGCCAGCAGCCCTGCCCGATGGGCCTGTAAGGAGGACGTCCTCATCCTGGAAGGAGAACACGGCTCCTCCTGTGATCACAGCTCTCCAGGGGTCTCTGTTTTCAGGGAGATGCTCTCCCTAGCTCGCAAGGCTGTCTCCCATGCAAACATTCTGGCAGAGCCCTATGCCGGAAGACTGCATGGAGAACTGTGGAGAACTGCCTCCTGCCACCGGCCCCAGGAGCTGAGCAGGTGGTAGGGGACAGTGTGGAAGCTTCTGGCCTCTAGGTATTAATCCGGGCTCAGAGCAGGAGGGAGAAACCGCTCTGCCTCTAGCAGAGACGTTTACATGCTTGCAGGAAGAGCCTGGGGCCTGGCCCCTGCTCTGCCTGTTCCTGGTGGGGTCACTGCCCGGTGGGCCAAGCTGCCAGCCCAGGGTGGGCCAAGCCAGGCATCGTCAGCACCAGCCCCTTGGGACTTCTGTGCACCTCTGCGAAACTACATCTTAATTTTTATCACAAAAATTGTAGGAAGGTAAGGCTTACTGGATGGGAACCCACGCCTTGGCCTATTTGAATGGCACATGGGCTCTGTCCACTGGGGGGCCCGAGCCCCTGATGAAGGGCCCTGCTAGGCAGAGGGTGGCACCTTACCAGTACAAAGCGCCCGCGGCCTGGCTGAGTGGCCCAGTGCTCCTGAGAGGAGACACAGGTGTCAATTTCAGAGGCGGGACCTGGGGCTCAGAGAGGGACTGTGGCGGCCCCAGGTGGCCGAGCTGGCCTGGCCCGCTCTCCTGAATCCTGGGCAGCACAGTACTGGGCTGCTGCCCTGTGCTCCTGTCCCCCGGAGCCCCATGTCCCCGCTGTCCTGTGAGGATGGCGGTGGACTCCCCGCTTCTGCCCTGCCCTGGCATATCTGCTGCCCAGCTTGGCCGGGCAGAGAGTGTGACCCAGGAGGAGGTGGAGACGCCCTTCTCAGTCTGGGCAGGGACCTCTGTCTGGAGGCTCAGACCGGGGCTGGGAGGAACGCTCCGTCTGGGTGACTCACTCCTCCATCTAGGCAGCAGCTCCTAGGAGTAGTTCTTGATTTACAACCGAAAGGGCAGACAGAGGCACCAAACTGCGCAAGCAGCCGTCTCGGGCCACCTTATGGGTCTCCAAGACCCTCCAGCAAGGCCCAGCTGGGGCACCTTGTGAACAGCTCTGAGATGGGGCCGCACGGTCAGCAAGCGTCTGTCCCATGGCTGATCCTGCACGGCTCTGGCTTCTGGAAAGGCCACCCCAGCCACCACCTGCAGCCCCTCAGTCCCCAGCTCAGTCCCCAGCATACTCCCCAGGGGACAGCGGTGGCTGTGGGACTTCCTGGCTGACCCGTGGTGGGGTGCGGGTCCCCAGTGCAGTGACTGGGCAGCAAGAAGCAGAGGCTCCCAGTGGCTGTTGTCTGCAGGCAGACATGTTGGACACTGTCCCCTGTCCACCCTGCTCTGGGTGCTGAGAGGCTGACCTGTGTGCACAGCGGGCCCTGGGGCCCAGCGTTCGCAGTGGAGCCCCACCCCGTGGTCTCCCTAAGCTGCCTGCTCCCTAACTGGCACCTTCACGGAAGCCCCAGGGCACCCTGGGCCCACTGTGCAGGCAGAGGCCATGCCAGCCCCTGCCCTGAGTGAGCCTGGAGGGGTTCCGCTGTGAGGGCTTGTGGCTGCTGGACTGGGTCCAGAGCAGCCCCTGCAGGCTCTGGGAGCTCTGCTTCAGCACACACGACCCGTTGGGGCCCTAGGGGCCCCTACAGGGGCACCACTCTTTCCCTTCATTGAGACGCAGTCACAAGCGTTGAGCAGAGGGAGACCATGGCTGAGAAAAGCTGGGCCGGAGGGCTTGGCTTTGCTAAGAGGTCTCGCCCAGGTCTCCGCAAGCTCTTCTTGTGCGCCGGTCGCCAGCAGAGCCCGCACAGCTGGGCATGTGGTGGGGGGCAGGCCAGAGTCCACTTCTGGGGCTGTCAGATCTGAGAGGGGGCTGCCAGCTGCTCAGCCGCCACCCAAACTCCCAGTCAGGGAGATGGAGAGTAGAGGCGGAGGCCCGGGGGAGGAGGTCCCCAGCCCAGGCCCTGGGCCTCAGGGGTGGCAGCAGGGAGGTCAGCGGTGGGAAGGAACACCATGCCCGCTTTGTCCCTCCTCTCCCGGGACCCTCCACGCTCAGAGTGTGACCTGCGAGCGTTCAGACAACTCACGCCTTTGCTAGCCGGGCCCCAGCAGCCCTTCCTTGGATTTGTCAACTCTTCTGCCTCGAGGCCTTTGCATATGCTCTTCCCTGACAGTGACACTTCTCCCCCAGTCCTTTCCTTGACTGGCACCTCCTCCAGGATGCCCTCCCTGAGCACTGCAGATAAATGGCCTTAACCCTTGACAAGGCGGTGGCTGCCTAACTCTCTGATCTGCTCTCAGGAAGATCCAGAATCCTGAGGAATCTTGTGCCAGATTCATAGCATCTCAGAGCTGGGCGGGAACTCATAACCCTTGTCGCACTCCTGGACTCTCCAGCCTGCTGCCAGGCGATTCACGGGCTTCAGCTTGTACACTTCCAGGCATGGAGAGCTCACTGCCTCATGGGGTGGTGGGTCCCAGTGGACAACGATTCTCTCTCCTGCTGTTCCCTGAGGGGCCCCCATGTGCACTTCTCGCACAGAACAGTCTGCCCTCTTGCTTATTATCATTGTCTGGCTCCCTCTTGTGTCCTCTGGGTCCCCAACCCCCATGAGACAGGACCCTGTGCAGGCAGGCTGCCTCGAGGGACCCGCACCAGTCTATTTGTGGCAGAAAAGCATAGCCAGCTCTTGGGGAATGTCAGGGCTAAGTCAGGGCTGGCCAGAGGCCCGGTGACGCTCCATCACTTTATGAGTCTCTTTCCTTAACTGGTAGAGGAGACAAACAAGCAGCAGAGGGTTTTTCCTGACCATCTCCAGTGGGACAGAGTGTTTCCTCCCTGTCTGAGCTTGTCCCAGGAGGATGGGTCTGGCCGGGGATGGCCGAGGAAGGGCTCTGGGACTGCCGGCACCTGCGCTTGGGCTGCAGGGATGGAGAGGGTGCAGCGAGCCGTGTTCAGGTGCTTCACGACATTTACGGAGCAGATGGGCAGACAGCCCAGAGAGCGGCAGATATTCATTCCAAGTCAGAAAGCAAGTTTGTGGAGAGCTGGGACTAGGACCTCTGAGAGAGTTCTCAGAGGGACGCTAGTCTGCTAAACTAGAAATGTATGTATCCACTATACACATCCGTCCATCTACTCACCATCCAGCATCTATCCACCCACCCACTTACCCATCCATCATCCACCCACCCACCCATCCGTCCACCCACCCACCCACCCAGCCACGCACCCACCCAGGCATCAGGCATCCATCCCTGAATGCACCTACTCCCTCATCCATTCACCCTCAAACCTAACTTGTTTCCTCCCACATATCCAAAAATTCATCTACCCGCGTATCTATCCACCCATCTGGTGCCTCACACACCCACTCATCTCTTGATCTACCCGCCCTCCCCTTCACACATTCACACACCCACCTCTTCAATCAGCGATCCGCCCACATACCTCTTTGCCTCTCCTCCATCTATATTCCATCTGTCTACCAGCTATCCATTCATCTGTGTATTACCCTCCCGCACGTCCACCCAGGCACCCACCCATTCACCTGCCCTAGTACCGCTTACCCACACACCCATAAATCTCCTATTCACCACTGACACATCCACCTACCAACCCACCAGCCCACCAGGTAGTGGTCTACCAGTCCTGTACGCACCCACCCACCCACCCGAACACACACCGGCAGGGTGATCTTACAAGGGCTGACCACGATTCCAATTCAGCTTTGAGACCGGCAGCGTCCACAGGGGTCCTTTTGTTTCCCTGGCTGGGTACAGAGCACTTTATTGACGGCACACGACAGGGTCGGGCTTCCTAAGTCCCTCTGCTTCTTCGGGGCGTCTGGGGTGGAAACTCCAACAGGGTCAGGAGACTCTTAGTGTGTTGGGGGTGAACTGGGACAAGGACGCCCACCAGCTGAGGACTTGTCTCTTCCCCTCACGGTCCTGCTCGTGCTGCAGCCAAATCCATCGTCGCACCAGGAAATGAGCTGACAAACTGCCTGTTAAGGGCGACGCCGGCCCTGAAGGCTGAAGAGTGGGCGTCACTGTCAAAGTCACAGGAGACTCCCTGGTCCTCAGTGTGGCCCAGGACAACCTGGGGGGTGGGGCCTTCTGGAGCCTGCTTGTCACTGTATTGGAAGCTTTCTCCAAGCTTCCAAGCAGTAGGTCAGATCCATGATGGACACGGGATGGGGACACGGAGGCCACGCCAGTGAGCTTCCCATTCAGCTCAGGGACGGCCTTGCCCACAGCCTTGGCAGCACCAGCGGAGGTGGGGATGGTGTCCTTGGCAGCCTCTTGACCATCAAAGCCACAGGTTTCCAGAGGGGCCTCCCATGGTCTTCTGGGGGGCAGTGGTGGGACTATGGTCACAAGTCCCTCCGTGATGCCAAAGTTGTCATGGATGAGCTTGGCCAGTGGTCCAAGCAGCTGGAGGCATTGCTGACAGCGTCGAGGGGGTGTCATGCTTCTTGTGTTCGTGCCCATCACAAGCATGAGGGCCTCTACAGACGGGCAGAGATGATAACCCTCTTGGTTTCACCGTCAGGTGCCCCCCAGTCTTCTCCATGGTACGAGGACGCCACACATGCTCAGCACCATTATCACCCCTTTGATGATGGCAGGATCTTGTTCCCGGAAGACGGCGGTGGGCTTGCCATTGATGACAAATGTCCCATTCTCGACCTTGACTCTGCCATTGAACTTGCCATGGGTGCACTCATATTGGAACACATAGATCATGTTGTTGATGGTGACAAAGTCAATTGCCAGAGTTAAAAGCAGCTCTGGTGACCACATGCCCAATATAGGCAAATCTGCTTGCTCCAGCCTGTACCACAGCATCGCAGGGAAGAAGCCGGCACTGCCCAGGGTGAGGCTGTCTGTTGAGCTGGGGGGAGCAAAGAACCCCACAGGTGTCATTTTAACACATCTAATATGTGGCCTTACCAGGAAGACTATGCCAGTTTGGAGGGCTTGATAAATGCAAAATCCAATGGGGCCTCCAGGGTGGGGTTTGCAGATGTGTTTGAGGGGACCAGGGTAGTGTTCTGGGGCCAAGGGCTGAAGACCACTCCGAGGTCTGAAGTCCCTGTCTCTGCGAGTCCCACGTGGTGAAGAGAAGCGCCATCCGTGAACAGCCAAGAGGTTTGGGGGGGTTAGCATTTTGCACCCTCCGATAACCAAGATAATGCCCTCAAACCTCTTGGTTGTTTCCTTACTGAATAAACACCTTTGAACTGAAAGGACTATTTATAATTAAGTAAAGAAAGGTTTCATAGTATCAACTCCATAGTACTGATGTTTTTGTGTTAAGGGATCTGGGCATCTTTGATGTAAGCATTTGTGATGCTTTAGAGAATTTGGGCTATCAGAATAACAAGTGAACCTTTTAATTTAAATTTAAAATATATTCTTAACTACTTGATTTAGACATGATATTAAGCTGAAATCCTATAAAGTTTGTATATAGTGTTGGAACCTTTAAAGGAATCTAAGGTTCATCATATTAGGAAGCTACCTTTTTAGATTTATAAGAATTACTTAACAACTTGGGAAGGTTGTTAAAATACATTGTTAATGTAATTAAAATTTGAAAGTGGGGCCTAACGTTAATCAAAGAACCCTTTAAAAAGAATTTTGAGATTTGTTAGACTTACAAGTATAATAAGATTTGTAGGTTGAATTAATAGTTTAAAGAAAAAAGCTAGGTTTCTGGTTTCATAACATTAATAAATTAAAATTTAAATTTTAGTAAACGAATTTTTGAAAAATCTTTTCTATGCATTAAAAAACAGCTCGAGGACATAAAAGAATCTCACATTATCACTATCCCCCCACCCATTCAACCATCCACCCACCCACCCATCCATCCACCCATCCATCCATCCACCCACCCATCCACCCATCCATCCATCCACTCATTCATCCATCCATGAATTCATTCATCCATCTATCCACCCATCCAATAAATATTTACTAAAGGACCTAGTAGGTAGCAGACACTAGAAAAAAATATCTACAACTAAATGGAGCTCTTTCTGCACCCACAGAAATTTTATGGTGTTTCAGCATCGGGAGACACCGGCCCAGCTCTCACTATGCCGTCTTGCCCCACAGCCTCTAGGACCATGAGCACAGCGCCCTGGTGTCCATGGCCCTGATTTAAACCCCAGCTCCTCCACCTGCCTTCTGTGTGACGCTGTCTGGTGGAATCTGCTTGAAGGAGCCCCAGTGCTGTAGGTCCAGGCACACAGGGTCCATGCATGGGGAGCTCGTGGCCAGTCTTCGGTCAGTGGTGCCCCTGTTGGGACGGTGAGCCAGGGGCCCTGCCCTGATGTGTGTGTGCATTTATGGACTGGGTGGTCTGTGGCGCAAAAAAAACATAACATTGAAGCTGTCATGGGAGAGGGGTTGGGGGTACAAACTTGGTGACTGCAAGATGAAGAGAAGGAGGCAGCCTTCCGTGGAGTCCAGACTCCATGACACTGAAGGGAATCCGGGTAAGCTTGGAGCCTTCCTCAAAGCCCCTCCACAACAGCCCCCTGCACCACACCCCCAGGGCCCAGCCCGAGCCAGGTCTGGGTGCAGAGACTGCCCAGGAATAACGAGTTGACCTGGGACCCACCATTATATAACGGACCTCTGTCTGTTTGCCGTCTGGTGACGCAGTGGCCACTTGTGCCCTGTCCTAGGAATCAGCCCCCTTCCCTGATAGGTCTGTCCTGGCTGCTGAGGTCTGAGGGCCGCGTGTCCCGTGGCATTGCGTTAAATGCTGTCTGCTCCTTGTTTACCTGAAATCTTCTGTCCAGCCTGCCCCTTCCTGAGGAAGCTCAGCTGTCCAGCTGTGCCTGTGCACATGACCCCCTGGGCCCCTGGCCAGCTGTCCCAGGCCTGGAGCTGTCTGGCCCCTCTGCCCACCTCCCAGGCCCATCTGCTCAGGAGGGTCCCTGGGATGACCCCTGGGTCCTCAGAGCCTGCATGTGGTGGGTGTTTGGTGGGTGTGCATGCAGGGCAAATGCAGGGATGCAGGGCAAACGCTACCTGAGCTCTTACCGTGTGCTGGTTCCAGCCTGTCTTGGTGGTGGGGTCTGTGGGAGGTGAGTTTTCAGAGAGAGAGAGAGAAGGGGAGAAGGGGAGGGGAGGGGAGGGGAGAAGGGGGAGGGGAGGGAGGAGCTGGGCAGCGAGGGCAGGGTGGTGAGCTGGGGCAGGGCCGGCCAGGGAGGGAGGGGCGGGGGGGGCACCCAGGCAGCAGGGCCTCCTGGGCCTGGACGTTTGGCCCCGAGGGGAGGCCAGATGTGAGGGTTTTGCAGCTTCTTTTCATTTTAAGGAAAGGCGGAGACCTGAGAAGGCAGGAGGCCAAAGGGACGCAGGAGTGAATCATTCATTGAGGGATTTTTCTAGACCCTCCCTGTTACTTCCTGTTTTTCTTCTGGGGAGATGGAGGCTGTGCCCCGGGTGGGCGGGCTGCCCTGGCCTCCTGCTGCACTGGGGCGGCCTCCTGATGGGGGAGCATTTTTGCTCACCAGCTTGTTGTGTATGTTGCTGTCACTGGACCTGTTGCCTCGAGTCTATGCACTTCACCCATTCTCCCTTCTCTCCTCCACTGTCTTAGTTGCGGTGCTGGGGCGCTGGGGCCCTGGGGTGCTCGGGTGCTGAGACACTGGGTTCCAGCGTGATCTTGGTGACAGGACGTCTGGGGGAGGCGTCCCCATGCTCTGATACACAGGGAGATGTGCCTCACCCTCGGGGAGCCCAGGGTACTGCGCACAGGGAGGCTGGAGGTGGAGCAGGAGAGGGAGGGAGGGAAGGAGGGAGAGGGAATCCTCTCTGCCGCTCCCAGGAGAGGATGACGCTGGCCAGCTCTGCCCTGCTGCTGGCATTCCATGGGACCACCTGGGTCAGCCTGGGCTCGCCTGGGTCGGGGAAGCCCTCCACCCTGGTGGTGCCCCTCCTTCCTCCCCATGGCCCCTTTGGGAGGAGAAAAGTGGGCTGGGAGAGGGACTCTAGGAATAAAATGTCTGTCAAAGGATGTGCACTGCCCTGCTGTAGGGGCATCATTAGACAAACTACAGCTTGGCTGTGATCCAGGGCATGGGGGGATTGGCATTTGCTTGTGCTGGGTGCCCACAGATCTTGCCAGTGACTCTGACTTGAGTTCTTGGGCTGCTCCGGTCTTGGGAATTCATTCTGCAAACCCACCAGGAGGGCTGGTGTGGGGAACTACCTTTGAATCTCAGCCGCGCCACAAAAATGGCTGCTGAGAACCCTTTGAGTTTCAGCTGCGCTCACTCCGGTCCACCGCTTACGTCAGAGACAACTGCGCATGCGCACAACTCTGTGCGTGATTGGAAATTTGAAAGTCGCCTTGTTAGCATAAGGTGTAACCAATCAGGAGAGACCACACCCTATATATTCTGTGTTCTGAGCGGCAATAAACGAGTTCCTGCTTTGACTGAGCTCCCTGTCGTGTCTGATTGTCTCTGGGGAGGGCGGAGGCTGCGGAATGGGCGGACAGTCGGCTCTTACCTCCCTTGCTTCACCTTGTCAGGGTGTGCCTCTCCCTCCCTTCCTTTCCCTCCGCTGGCTCAGAGGGTCACTGAAAGAGCTAGTAGTCCTGACGGTGAGCAGAACCGGCAGGGGAGAGGCCAGAAAAACCCCGACAGCTGGTGCCCCGTGTGAGGAACGCCCGAAGAGGCCACGCAGACCGGATCAACGATCCCTCGGTTGATGAACCGAAAGTGCGGCGGAGTGAGCAGTCGGATTACGTGGTAAGAGCATTCCCAGGAAAATGGGACAAGCAACCTCTAAGGATGAACCTGCGCTTAAAGCGCTGAGATACATGCTTAAAAGCCGAGGGTTAGAACTCTCAGATTCCCAGGCTGAAAGAGTCTGGGAGACCTTTGTGAGGGTAGCCCCCTGGCTCCCTGTCAGTAACCCTTTTGATTATTCCACCTGGGACCATGTCGAATGACTGATCAGAAAGGGAGAGATAGACCTGGGTGAAGATCCCCTCTGGGAGTGTACCCTACGCTGTCAGCCCTTAAGGCATGTTTCGGGAACACTCGATCTTTATCGCCCTGCTTGGCGGGTCCCGCAAGGAGTCCCAGCAAACAGGGAGCTAATAGGCAATGCCCAAAAGAACCAGATAAACCAACTCCTAAGGAGGCGTCTGTGCCCCCGGAGGAAAGGGACTGGGAATGTTTTGATGAGGGATGACTCTGGCCACCTCCTAAGCTCCATCCTGCCCTGCCCAGGATGGATATGGATCCCTGGGCTGGCCCCAACCCATCAGCATCTATTGCTGAGAAGCCCTCTGACACTGCCCTGCCGCCATCCTATCCGGCGTTTCCGGCGACCATTAACTCTGGCGGGAACGGGCCGGTGCCGCTGTCTTATTAGGCATTTCTGGTAAATGTTAACCCTGGCGGGAATAGGCCAGCCACGTGGTACCCCTGGGAGACCCAAGAGCTCAAAGAACTAAAGAAGGCAGTCTCGGAGGATGGGCCTAATTCCCCGTGGGCCGAGACCGTCCTCCAAGGGTTAGCTCATCAGCACTGTACTACTCAGGATTGGAAGAGCTTGACAAAGGCAGTCCTTCCTAGTCCCCTGTTCCTTAAGTGGTGTGCCTTCTTTAGGGAGGAATGCCACGTCCAGGCAGAGAGAAACCAATCTGCAAACCCTCCGATTCCCGTTACCTTTGGGATGCTCTCGGGGACCGGTGACCAGTTTGCTACAGGTCTCCAGCAGGCCGCCATTCCTGCCCCTTATCAGGAGCAAGTAAGAGCCCTTGGGCTGCCACCTGGAAAAAACTGGAGGAAGGCCCCTTGGAACCGCTGGTTTCCGGAATCACCCAAAAGCCCACTGAGGACCTCCCGTCCTTTGTAGATAGGGTGGAAAAGAGCTTGCAGCGTAAATTTCCCCCAGGGCCATTGCGTGATCAATTTGTTAAAATGTTGGTTTGGGAGGGGATGACTACTGACCACAAGTTGGCCTGTGCAGGGCTGAAAGATAGGTCCATGGAAAGGTGGATAGTCGCCACCAAGGATGTGGGCACTCAAGCCCACCAGTCCCAGACTCTGGTTGCCGCCTTGCAGGCACAAACGGCCTCCTTAATGGAGGCCTTGACAGCAGCCCTCACTTTACAGTCCCAAGGGAGTGGAGCCCCGGACAAAGGGGGGAGAAATCAAACTTGTTTCGGATGCGGTCAGATGGGACACTTCAAGAGGGAGTGCCCTAATGACCAAGCTACAAAAAATAGCAGTGGCAATCAAGGGGCTCCCCTGATGAACAGGAGGGGACAGCACCCACCTGGGACACCCTGTCCCAGGTGCAGGAAGGGGTTCCATTGGCAGAAAGACTGCAAGTCTAAGTTTGACATCCAAGGCAACCCTTTAAACTAGGGGAGGGGCAACCTCCAGCTCCGTTAGCCCAAGGAGGAAGGAGTTCTTCTGATTCCCCCAGGGCTCATTGGACAGTGCCCATAATACCGGGGGTAAGACCAAAGATGGACATATTCACATTGGGAAAAAGGTACCGCTGCCTAATTGACACTGGGGCAGACCGAACTGTGCTTAGAAAGGAGGAAGTTCCCCTCCACTGGAGGCTAGTCCCAGGACCCCCTTTACTAGGGGTCGGAGGCAATGCGACCTGTGAGGAGACTAAGGACTGGCTTAAATGGGAAGACGTAGATAGCAACCATAGGGAAGTCAGACCCCTCGTTGCCTCTGGCCTGACAGCTAACCTGCTGGGCCAAGACATTCTAGGAGCAGCCAATGTCTACATTACCAAAAATCCTAAAATTCTTTATGAAGACATATTGGGGGAAGAAGAAAACCAACGACAATTTGGTTGTTCTAAGAACCCAAAGTCTAGATTCAGTGATTATAGGGGAGGCCTTTCCTTTGAGGCTTTGAGACCTAATATGCCCCTTTCGCAAGTGAAGCCGCACCCCCGATCCTAAAGGCCACTGCTCCGGTAACGCCTGCCATTACATGACTCCCAGAACCTCCAGTCTGGGTGGAGCAGTGGCCATTACCACAAGCTAAGCTTCAAAGACTTAAAGAAATTACCCAAGAACAATTAAAACTGGGACATATTAGACCTTCCCTGAGCCCATGGAATAGTCCTGTTTTTGTCATTCAGAAGGCCTCTGGCAAGTGGAGGATGTTACAGGATTTAAGAAAGATCAACGAGCGGATGGTTCCTGTGGGCACGCCCCTGAGGGGGTTGCCCTGGATTCCGTTCATTCCAAAAGATTTGTCCCTCATTGTGATTGATATTAAAGATTGTTTTTTCTCCATTCCCCTCAACCCCGCTGATTGTGAGAAGTTTGCTTTCTCCGTACCTTCCACCAATTTTCAGGGGCCTGATGAGGAATACGAATGGACAGTGTTGCCACAGGGCATGGCTAACAGCCCAGCCTTTTGCCAACGATATGTCTCTCAGGTTTTGCAGCCCCTTCAACAGTGGCCAGGGGTGGTCCTATATGCATACATGGATGATATTATTTTGGGAGCATCCACTACCCAACAGCTGAGCTCTGCCTACCAGAAGCTCCAAACCCTCTTGAAACAAGGGGGGTTACATGTGTCCAGGAACAAGGTCCAGACCGTGCCTCCCTTTGAAATACTGGGAGAGAGGCTTCACCTGGACTCTGTGTGTCCTCTTAAGCCCCAGCTATCTATCAAGGACTCCTACTCCCTGGTAGAACTACAAAAGGTATTAGGGGAGCTTAATTGGCTATGACCCTGGCTCCACATTACAACAGAGGACCTTATCCCTCTCTTTGAGTTGTTAAGAGATAAAACTCCATCTGAGCCTGTTGTATTGATGGAGGAACATAAACAAGTATTTAGACAGATTCAATTAGCACTTGATAATGCCCAACTAGCCTGGTATCAACCTGACTGTGACCTTTGTCTGTGGATTCTTCCTGGCTCGGAGTTGCTTACTGCTGTTATCACGCAGCAAGGTAACCCTCTCCAGTGGGTCCATGCATCAATAGGAGGCACTCTGCGAGTGTATGCCCAGTTAGATCAACTGGCAGATCTTATAGTCAAAGGCAGAGACACCACCTTAAGACTTTATGGGAAAAACCTGAAAACTTTAACCATTCTTTATCGTTTGTCTGACTTTGAATGGATCAAGCGAAATCACAGTAGAGTGTCCGAGGCTCTGACAGGTTTTTTTGGGTAAAATTGATTGCCATTATGGGCCTAGCAGATGGGTTGCCTCCTTCTCCAAGTTAAGTTGACCACCCCTAGACTCTTTTTGAGTAAGCCCCTTTCTGATGCCTTGAATGTGTTTACCGATGGAGGGAAGGAGGGGTCTGCTGTTGTTGTCTTTCCCCCTCCTCACCTCTCAACCAAGTTAAAAGAAACCCAGCATTTTGAAAAGGTTACTGGCTCAGCACAATTTAAGGAGTTGTATGCCATAGCATTGGCCCTAAGTAAAATTTCTGAACCTATGAATCTTTTTTCTGATAGTCTGTATGTAGTGAACTTGCTTCCCACCTTAGCCTCTTCTTATATCAAGTTAGATAAAAACCCCATAACCCCCTTGATGATTCAGGTGAGATCCTTGCTAATAGCATGATCCAAGTCCATATTCTTGCAGCACCTCTGAGGACACCAAGGTCTGCCCGGATTCCTCTCCAGAGGAAACCTATTAGCTGACCAATTAGCATCCTCTGCTGCTCAAGCCCT
Source organism: Phataginus tricuspis (assembly GCA_029783875.1). Taxonomy (NCBI): domain Eukaryota; kingdom Metazoa; phylum Chordata; class Mammalia; order Pholidota; family Manidae; genus Phataginus; species Phataginus tricuspis. The sequence goes on along the minus strand of JAQQAC010002594.1, from coordinate 90,158,885 downwards.
TTCCATGCAACAGGCCCAAGATTTCCAATGGGCCCAAGACCTTCATGAACTTACCCACCTAAATTGGAGGAGACTTCATCATAGATTTCCTCATATTCCTATTAAAGACTTGAAAAAAATTATTAGGACTTGTAAATCCTGTTTGCCTTTTCTACAAATTCCACCCCTCCAGTCCCCTGGAGTTAACCCAAGGGGCATTAAACCAAATTGTCTCTGGCAAACTCATGTTACTCATTATGCAGCTTTTGGAAAATTAAAATTTGTCTTTGTCTCAATAGATACATGCTCCCATGCCTGCTGGGCTAGTGCCCATGCTGGAGAGAAAGCTAAACATGCACAGAGCCATTTTTTACAATGTTTTGCTATATTAGGCATACCACATCAAATAAAAACAGATAATGGCCCCTGCTTTACTAGCAGGGCGTTACAAGACTTTTTTAATACGTGGCATATCAGCCACTCCACAGGAATCCCATACAACCCACAGGGCCAGGCCATAGTAGAGCATCACAATAAGACATTAAAAGACCTATTACAAAAACAAAAAGGGGGAATAAGCCCCCATGACCAACTACGGATGGCCCTACTTACATTAAATATTTTAAATTTTTCAAAAGATCAACCTCTAACGGCCTTTCAAAGGCACTGGACAAATCAAACGTCATATGCCAAAATAGAAGTGCGCTGGAAAGACCAGCTGACTGGGCAATGGCGAGGACCAGATCCACTGATAAGTATGGGCAGAGGATTTGGATGTGTATTTCCTATAGGCGAACCGAATCCAATTTGGGTTCTTGCTAGGAACTTGAAATTCTGCCCTCAGACCACTCAGCAAGTGGAAGAAAGCCATGTTATAGATTCTCCCCAAGAGGGTGACCTCTTGAGGGCCTGCCTATCCCTTCTTTTCCAGGACTGATCTTTTGAGGATTGCATAAGAAGAAAAGGAGTCATGAAGGCTGGACTATTGCCATAGTCCAGACAGTGACTACTGCTGAAGAAGTGACACTGTTAAGCCTTCAACAAGGACATCTTTGCAGTCCTATGTTTTCCCAGAGTATGGGAAGAAATAACTAGTTTGTTTAGTCTACCCAAGCTGTTATTAGGAGGTATAATAATTGTAATGTCATTAGTTATTTTCATGCTCGTGCGGTGGTGAAGATCATATCAATGGCAAATTATGTTAGCTCAAGTGATTGAAGAAGGAGTTCCCCATACCCCAGAGCGTTCATGGGCATTTATGGCCCTACAAGAGGTGCAAGCGACCTCTTGAGAATGTCATTACTGGAAGTGCTAGGATGGTAGTCAATGACAGGTAAGATCTCCTGAAAGATGGGGACAACCTAAGACAGGCACATCCTCGAGTACAGGATGGCATCTCTCATGCTCATACAAAAACAAAAAGGGGGAAAATGTGGGGAACTACCTTTGAATCTCAGCTGCACCACAAAAATGGCCGCTGAGAACCCTTTGAGTTTCAGCTGCGCTCACTCCGGTCCACCGCTTATGTCAGAGACAACTGCGCATGCGCACAACTCTGTGCGTGATTGGAAATTTGAAAGTCGCCTTGTTAGCATAAGGTGTAACCAATCAGGAGAGACCACACCCTATATATTCTGTGTTCTGAGCTGCAATAAACGAGTTCCTGCTTTGACTGAGCTCCCTGTAGCATCTGATTGTCTCCGGGGAGGGCGGAGGCTGTGGAACGGGCGGACAGTCGGCTCTTACCTCCCTTGCTTCACCTTGTCAGGGTGTGCCTCTCCCTCCCTTCCTTTCCCTCCGCTGGCTCGGAGGGTCACTGAAAGAGCTAGTAGTCCTGACGGTGAGCAGGACCAGCAGGGGAGAGGCTAGAAACCCCGACAGGCTGGCTTGTGGTCCCAAGTGGTCAGTGGTGGGGCCCCATCCTTTCCACCCTGGAACAAGGGTAAAGACAGTGCATTTCCCTTGTTTCCTGGTGGAGGTGTGGGCATGATGGGGGGAATAGACTGGTGGGGTGGGAGATGGGTAGGATGGATACATTGTTTTTTTATTTTGGTATCATTAATGGACAATTACATGAGCAACATTATGGTTACTAGACTCCCCTATTATCAAGTCCCCACCACACACCCCATTACTGTCACTGTCCATCGGCGTAGTGAGATGCTATAGAATCACTACTTGTCTTCTCTCTGCTATACTGCCTTCCCCGTGCCCCCCCTCTACATTATGGGTGCTAATAGTAATGCCCCTTTTCCCCCTTATCCCTCCCTTCCCACCCTTCTTCCCCAGTCCCTTTCCCTTTGGTAACTGTTAGTCCATTCTTGGGTACTGTGAGTCTGCTGCTGTTTTGTTCCTTCAGTTTTTGCTTTGTTCTCATACTCCACAGATGAGTGAAATCATTTGATACTTGTCTTTCTCTGCCTGGCTTATTTCACTGAGCATAATACCCTCCAGCTCCATCCATGTTGTTGCAAATGGTAGGATTTATTTTCTTCTTATGGCTGAATAATATTCCACTGTGTATATGAACCACATCTTCTTTATCCCTTCATCTACTGATGGACACTTAGGTTGCTTCCATTTCTTGGCTATTGTAAATAGTGCTGTGATAAACATAGGGGTGTATATGTCTTTTTCAAAGGATGGATACATTTTTTAAAAAATTGCATACTGCAAAATTCACTCTGCAGTTGCTATAAACTGAATTGTGTCTCCCCCTGCCCCCAACCCCCGTGTGGGGTTTAGAGACAGGGGCATTATGGAGGTATTTAAAGTTAAAGGACATCCTAAGGCAGGGGCCTGGATCCAATAAGATTAGTGCCCTTCTAAGAAGAGATGTCAGTGAGCTCTGTCTGCCTCTCCCTGCCTCACTGCTGTTGTCTAAAGAGGAGTGGGAAGGTGTCTGATGTGAATGGCCTCCTGTTCCTCAGACTGTGGGGAAACAGTGCTCAGAGCAGCCCAGACTGTGCTGCTAGCAAGGGAGCCACCAGCTCTAGGACCGTCCCTCTGTCCCCTCTGGCTCTGGGTGATGAGCGGGATAACAGCAGTGCAAATACATCAGCCCCCGTGACTGCCTAACACGGCTGCCCTGGCTGGACACTCAGCCGCGCTGCCCCGCTTGCGGCCCCAACTATGGGCAGTGAAGCTGTTATTGTTGCCACTTTATAAATGTGGCAACAGGTTAAATGGTTTGTGCCTGGTGCCATGAACCCACGGTGGAGTCTGGACTTGGATGCGGCTCTGCGTAGGCCCGGCCCCTGCTGTGTTCTCACTTCTGTGCCTTTGGCCCTTGCCTTGGTGTCCACTTTGGGGAACAATGGAGGTACCTGCCCTGCTGTGCACCAGGGGTTCCTGGACATCCTGTGCAGAAACAAGGGGCAGAGAGTTCTCTGTAGGCAAAGCAGCCACCCCCCTCCGGCTAGGCCACCCCACTCCCGTGGGGCTGGGCACTGCTGAGGGGCCTCACCCCCTGGCCATGTGTTGGGAGTGAGGCTGGATTTGACAGGGCAGAGACATGAGTCTCAGGGCAGCTCCCCAGAAAGTGCAGTTTCCCTCAGAAAGGAGGGGCCCATGGTCCCCAGGATCTCCTGGGTCTCCCACTGAGCAGAAAGCAGGGCCCAGGCCCCTGTTTATCTCAGAGCGGGGAGCTTCTGAGGGGGGTGTGACCGGCCAGCCCCGGGAGAGCTGTGAGATCAAGCGCGTGGGTCAGCGCTGGCAGGCCTGGGC
>JAQQAC010002594.1:90109328-90154680 GCA_029783875.1 Phataginus tricuspis | reverse complement strand
CCAGGGCTTCTGTCTCATTTAGCCTCAGCTCACTCAGAATGTTGATTCACTGGTAGACTTGGTGGTTCCGAGAGGGAAGGTAGCTCCCTGAGGCCTCCTTGCTGTGAGGACTTTCTCTGTGCCCTGCTCACGTGCGTTTGGGTTCCGTGCTGGGCTCTGTGCTGCTCGTGTCCATGTGTGGCCCTGCACTGGCCCTTTTCCCTGGTGCTCTTGTGGCAGCTCTGGCTGAGGGACGGTGCCTGAACGGCCCAGACAGGCACTGCTGGGACGTGCTGGGCCCCCCAGTCCGGGAGGAGAGCCCAGGGCAGTGAGACCCGCGGAGTCTGGAAGCGTGTCCTTGGTGCTTGCTGGGCAGAGGGAGCCAGTCGCCGGCTGCTCAGCCTCAGGTGTCCACCCCTTGCACTTGCTCTGTGGGCACACCTGTCATCAGCCTGTCTACATGGGAGGCTCTGAGAAGGGATGGTCAGGGCAGACCTTGCCCTGGGTCTGTCGTCTGTCTGTCCTATGAGCTGCCCATGCCTGGAGGCTCTTGGAAGCCAGAATCCGGGATGGGCTCCTGTCTAGGGGCTGTGGCGACCACACCTAGAGCTGGCCGACACAGGTCCTCCTAGCTGGGCAGTGGGAGGCCACGTGGGCCCTGCACTGATGGGGCTTAGCCGCCAGCGGTGTGCTGCACGTGGGTGTGTGGGACGCTGGTGACCAAAGCTGCAGCTGGAGGGTGCCTGGGGTGGGGCACAGGAGGACCACCAGAGAGCGAGGAGGAGGGCCGGGGCCGGTCAGAGAATGGACAGCACAGGGCAGTGAAGAATCCATGCACACAGCCCCACGACCAGTGGAGAGGCAGCCACCGTCAGCCTGCATGACCCCTGCAGAGGGGACAGTCAACTGTGTGGGATAGAAAACTGGAGCAGGTGGAAACGCCAAGCTGAGGGGAGGCTGGGTGGCAGGTGGGCTCCAGGACAGCGGCCTTGCCCCACCTGGGCTCCCGCCCATGGTTGCTGGGCCTGACTGTTTAGTGGAAACATGTCACAGCCCTACAGGGCAGGCATGGGTCTTGGCTCTGGGGGTGCAGCAGGCAGCGGTGGACGAGGGTCACAGGGAGGCAGCTGATGCACAGAGGAGAGGAGGGGCCCGCAAAGAGGTGAAGGGACAAAGCTGAGTCAGAGGGCGACCCGGCTGGGGCAGCGAGCTGGGGGCTTGGGGTCACATCAGTGCCTTTGCAAGTGATGAACAGAGGCACCAGGGGCAGGCCCTGTGGGTCTGGTGGGAGAAGGGAAGGGCACATGCAAAGGCCCAGAGGCGGGAGCTTGTGCAGCTGGGCCCCAGGGGGGGCTGAGGAGGAGGAGCCGGCGTCGAGGGAGGAGCTGGGGCCGGCGGGGGCCACTGACCACCACAGGACTGAGCAGGGGACACGCCCTGACCCAGCCACAGAGAGGTCACTGCTGTAGGAGGCAGGCCCGAGGCAGGCCCAGGGCAGCCCACGCCACCTCTGGCTGAGAAAGTCACTACTGTCACAGAGCTGTTGGCCCAGGGCCTGGGGAGGCCAGCACTGCAGGGCTCCCTCCCTCCCCAGGGAGTCCTGGAGCTCTGGCGGGCAGGGCCGCATCTGTGCGCCTTCCAGAGAGGGCTGCCGGGGCTGAAAGGCAGGCCCATCCCGGGGCCCCCAGCCCAGACCGACATCACAGCCGTGTCCACACAGACTGACCACATGTGCCTCAGCACGCCCAGCCCCTCGGACCGAGATCTTCCCTCCAGTGACTGGAGGAGCGGAGGGTCAGTGAGGCTGCAGCCTCCACAGGGCAGGGGGTGTTTTCTGGTTAGCGCAGGTTCAGTCCGAGAGGTTTGCTGTCTCAAGGCCAGAGCCTGGTGACCAGGTGCCATGATGCAAACCCTCCTGAGATCTGTTCAACCCGTGGAGGTGTTCTCTTTATGAGAAGTGGGGAGAGGGTGCTCCTCACAGGGCCTTCAGGACCCAAACCTAGCACACCTGTGAGAGAGGTTGCCAAGAAAACAGTGGAGATGTGGCCATGGCACTGACTCTCGTCACTTGCTACCAGACTGCAGTGTGGACGTCAGGGGCCGTGGAATGCACATGTGTGTGTGTGCACATCGGTATGTGTGTGCACGTCAGTTCATGTGTGCGTGCGTGCATGTGCAAGTGCACACATGCCAAAACGTGTGTCATTACACGTGTGCACGCCAGTTCATGTGTGTGTGCATGCCAGCGTACGCGCACACACATGTATGCATGCCAGTACATGTGTGCGCATGTGTACGTGCATGCCAGTGTGCCGTGCAAGTGCGTGCATGCCAGTACATGTGTGTGCGCGTCAGTACATGTGTGCATGTGTGTGTGCATAAGCTCACATGTGGCTGGGGACATAGCTCCCTGATGCTGTGCGTTAATGGGGATCCTCCAGAGGCCGCAGGCTCCTTCCCTCCCAGCAGGTTAGGGTGTCCGGCTGACTGTCATCTTTCCCAGTGGGCAGGGTGACGGGAGGTGGGAGGATGAGTTGAAGCTTTCAGGGGCAGGCCTGGCTCGAGCTCGGGGCCTTCCCAGGGGCAGGAGACACTGGCAGAGGCGACAGTTGCCTGGGGGTCTTTGGCTCCTGCCCCAGCACCAGGGAGGCCTCCCGGAGGCTGTTTCATACTTTACACCCCTGTCTTTTTAGCCCAGGGCTGCATATGCAGTAGGCTGTCCACATATGCTGCCAGGGTGAGTCTGTCCGGAGAAATCGTGAGGAAGGCCCCCTGCCGAGGCGGTGGGCCAGAGCTGACGAGTCAGGCCGAGCTGTGGCTGGACGTGGGGACATCTCCTTTTATGGAGCGTGTGGACCTTGGTGCACATGTGATGACTCACTGCCTTTCGAAGTGAGGATTTAGCAGCTGCTCCGTCTGCCGGCATCTGTCCCACTTCCCTGCGTGAGCCTGGCTCCTCGGGAGTGAGGCTGGGGCTGTGCCCACGCCCGACAAGCCCAGTGCCCCGCACGGCCCAGGAGGGCAGGCAGGAGAGTCGGACACATTCTTTCTTTGTCCTTGAGATGCCCGTGGACCTTCCTGTGAGGGCCCGGGTCTGGCTGCGTGGTGCACGCATCAGGATTCAGAACCAGCCTGAGGCCCATGCCCGCGCCCTCCCGGGCCAAGGCCCCTGGAACCGTGTGGAGGCAACAAGGTGCTGGGGCGCCCCCAGTGGCTGCCATTGGTCCTGGGCCGCTGGGCAGGGGTGGGGCTGCAGCCAGGTGGGTGCCCTCCTTGAGGGTGATGGGGGCAAAGGGGGTTTGTAAACTGTGGAGTGCTGTGACCAATAATACTACTGTCAGCCTGGATGCTAAGTAGAAAGGCTGCAGAAAAACCTCTCTTGCCTGCAGGCATTTGTCACAAATTCTCCACGTGCAGCAGACCAAGTGGGGTCGCCTGCAGTGTCTGGGCTTGGCCCGGCCATGGGGCCTGCCTGCATCCTGCTTCTCTGCACCTTCCCTCCCCACGACCCCCCCGGATTGGATCCGCTGGGCCCCCAGCCCAGTCAGGAAGAGCACCCCGAAGCAGCCTGAAGCTGTGGGTCCTTGAGACCGGCTTGTCTTTACGTTTTTGAGGAGCTGGAAAGGAAGGACTAGAGAGACCCAGACAGAGCTCCGGACCTGGGCTCCCTGTGCCAGGCTGTCTCCGCCAGCAGCCCAGGACGCTGCTCCCACCTCAGCAGGTACCTGTATAGGTCACCAGGCGGCTGGGACTGGGTCATAGCCGTCATCGCAGTGAATTCAAGAAGTGGGTCTCTGGCTCCAAGTCCGGCCCTCTGCTGTGGACAGCCCTTGCCTGGGGGCTCCTCTCTCTGCCAGATGCCCCTCGTGGCCTGCCAGAGCCGCCCTTCCTCCTAGTCCTCGGGCAGGTGGTGGGTGGACACTCACTGCCCCTGAAGGACGCAGACGACTCTCTCCTGGGCCACTGGGGCTGTTGTCTCTTTTCTCATCTGTGCCCTTCCTGGCCTGGGAGCAGCTGGAAACTTTTCAGGCCTCCTCTGATCTTCGTCTGCATCTGCCGGCCCTGGTGGGTTGGCACAGGGAAGGCGGGAGTCACTGCTTATCAGAGAAATGAGCCAGCGGGGATGAACCCTGAGTCATCGGGACAGTCCTGCCTGCTGGACGTTACTGACCATGGCCACCTTGGGCGGCTCCAGGGGCTGGTGCGGCCCTCATGCACCCTTCCTGTCCTTGTTCTGTCTGCCTTCAGGGCTCAGCTCGGGAGCCGCTCCTCCAGGAAGTCTCCCAGACCCCTCTTTGTGGCCCCATCCCTCACCCTCTGGGTCTCCCTCTCTGCCCGGGAGTGCTGGAGAGCACCCACCTGCTTCCCGGCCCCAGTGTCCAGCCAGCAGGTGCGGAAGGAGGTCTGGTTGCTCCCAGGTATGGTGGGAAGCCGAATGCCCCAGATTCTGCCCTGGCCTGACGGAAGCTCCTGGTGGGGAGAGGTCCTCGGGGCCCTGCTCTGTATCTGCTCCGTCCCCAGGAAGCGAATCATTACATCTGGCTTCCTTCCACTGCGCGAACCCCCATCCCGAGCGCCTCCCGGCTGAGAACTCAGAGGGAGCTTCAGCTGCTGAGGCCAGACAGAGCCTCCAGGTATCTGATGAAAAGGGCTGGTCCCAGACATGCTGGGCCAAGAAAAGAAATGGGTATGGGTTTTATTTTTATACCTTCTTAAAAAGAAAACAAGAGCATCAATATGTCAAAAATAAGCTATTTTTACTTTAAAAGGACAAAAACAGCCCAAACCAACACAGGGCTAATGGAAAGGTGTTGGCTGAAGGTACCAAAGGCGTCACACCTCTCCCTGATGGGACTGTTCAGGCCAGGACAGCCTAGCAGGGCCAGAGGAAGGGTGCGCCTGGGGGAGAGGACCCGGGAGGCCCACAGCTCTGCGCAGAATGCGTCCAATGAGCTGAGGGCCAGTGTGTGTCACTGAAAGACCTTCTGCCTAAGAGAGGCATCTACTCAGGCAGGCTGTGGGGGATGGGAAGGCAGGGAAGGCTTCCTGGAGGAAGGGAACCATTTGCACTGAACTTTGAAGGGCATTCCAAGCAGAGGGAATGCCTTGGAGAAGGAGCCAGCATGGCGTGGGTGTGAAGGGACCTGTGCTGTCACAGTGGGCCAGACGCCGCTCACAAGCCAGGGACCCCTGGGCAAAAATTCCACTCCATCCCTTAGGAGCTGGGACTCTGCTGCTCGCCTCTTTGGGCCCCCGTCTGCCCATCTGCAAAACACGGGCAGTCACGGCACGTGCAAGGCCAAGCCCTGAGCACAGCAGAGGTCTCTGCTGGACTTCAGGGCTGACTACGGAGGGTGGAGCCGGGTGACAGGTGGGCCACGGGGGTGCAGCTCCGCAGGCCCCTGGAGAGCTTCTTAACCAGGGAAAGTGATGTCACAAACCAAATCCTGACAGTCCTGTGTGTTGTGAGTCCCCATTTGATCAGATTATCTGTTATCTCATTAGGCTGGGAAACAAGTGGGGCTTTCAGAAGTGGGAAGTGTTGCTCAGAGAGGCTGAGTTACTTACCCAAGGGCACACAGCAGGACAGGACACCCACCCTGAGTTGCTCCTCCTGCCTTTTGCCACTTTCATGTCAGAGATCTTTGCTCAGGGGAGGGGCTCTCAGGTCAGCAGTAGGAGCGGGCCGGGAGACTTCAGGCTTTGAGGGCTGAAGAGGAACTCGGGCCAAGGGCCGGTGTTCAGGGGCCAAGCTGGAAAGGCTTAGCATCAGGGCCTAGGAGAGCAGTGAGACTGGCTGGACTGGAAGGGTGTTTGAGGTCATCCATCCAGCCATCCACCCATCGATCCAGCATCACCCTGGGCCCCCTCTGGGCTGGACACCAAGGGTACAAGCCGCGAAGCTGCAGGATTCTGCCGGCCGTCGGGCTGTGCTTTGAGGGAGCTGCTGCTCTGGGGAGGCCGTGGCTCGCGAGGCTGCTGCAGCCCCGGCTGCCCAGGGGTGCTCTCCGGGCCCCCACGCCCAGCCGGTCCCAGGTCACGGGGTTCCTCTGAGAATGCCAGGCTCCTGCCTCTAGCCAGAGTGGACCGGGAGCAGGAACCTGAGTCTCACCCGCTTCCTGGGTCGCTCTGAAGCTGGAGCCTATTGACCAGGCCTAGAAAATGCCAAAGCTTGCCCTCTGGGTGGGCAGGGCACCAGGGGCAGGTCTGAACTCCGCACCAGGCCACACCCTGCTTTGGGCTCTTACTTGAAGGACCTTTGTCCAGGCTCCTGGATCAGGAAGCCCGCAGACCCCTGGACCTACCCAGCAGCTGAGAGCCACACGGCCATGAGGTGACTTGCCTACCTGCCCCTACACCCCTTGCAGGGCCTGGGATTCTTGCAGGGGAGGAGACAGGAGGGGCTTACAGGAGACCGTGAGGACTGTGGGGTGTCAGGAGTGGTCACGGAGCAGGGAGATGCAGTCGGAACCTCTGGGAGGCCGTGGGAGCTGTGGGGGGTGAGGCCTGGGGCCCCAGCTGGGTGGTCACAGAGCAAGTGGACTGGCTGGGGGAGCCTGAGCTGTGTGAGGTCACAGGGGAGGAGAGCCCAGACAGACCCATAGCCCCGCATCACTCTCCAAAGACTTGGGCCACAGGTCAGAGTTTACTAGGCTTGCCTGGCAGCTGGCCCAGCACACGCGGGAGGTGAGCGTGACAGGCCGCTGTTTAGAGAGGCAGACAGCAGCCTTTGCTGCCTTCCTGGGCCTCAGGCAGAGTGCGGCCAGGTGGCATGGACGGTGGCGGGCAGGAGATGCAGCTTCAGCGGGGTGGGGCACCGGGAGGCTGGGGCCAGGTGGACGACCTCCTGGGTGCCCTGGGCTCTGGCGGGGACGGGACAGGGTGGGCAGTGCAGGTGCTGTGGGACCAGCAGGGGGCGCTGAAGCCCCAGCCGGAGGCCGATGGGTGGCCTTAGGGGCAAGAGTGAGGCAGCTTCTCGGGCAGCCTGGAAGGGCCTGGGAGGGGGCACAAAAGAGCAGCAAATGCCAGGAGAGCCTCATTTCCCTCCGGCTCCTCCCTCACATCGCCTGCCCCAGGGGTCCTGGCCTGGGGGTGAGTCTTATTGGCTGAACAGGAGGTTCTATGATGCCGAAGGGATCTGCAGCCGTGGGTCGGCCCGAGACCCGGGGGCCGGGGTTGGGGTGCCCACAGAACAAGGGCTATGCTGCCCGGCTTGGGCCTCTGGCCCCCCAGGTGCATCTGTGGAGCAGGACCCAGGGCCTGGCCCCGAGGATGGTGGTCTGCTCTCCTCCTGGGGGCCTCTGGTGCAAAGGTCAGGCATGAAATCTCTATCCCAGCTCCCACAGTGTCTGCAAGCCCCACTCCTGAGCGTCAGTTTCCAAATCAGCAGGAGGGCTGGTCGCGGCCCCGGCCTTGGGGACCCTGGAGTCTCCAGCGGGGAGGGACAGGGCCCGAGCTGCAGCGAACATGGTCAGTCCGCAAGCAGACATGGGCTCATCGACCCTCATGGGCGCTCATGGCCTTCTGGGGGTGCTTCCCTCTGCCGAGCAGGGTTCCCGCGTCCCTGAAGCAGCCGCGTGCCTTCCCTGGGGCTCACACCGCGTGTGGGAACTCCGGCCCCTCGGGCTGGTGGTGCCTGAGACCGGCAGGGCCCTTGTCTGCTGTTGGGAGGCGCCAGGGGCCAAGGGATGGCGGCATGGCCAGGGCTGAGGGACGGCTCCGCAGCGCCGGCACCAGCCCTGAGCCACGCAGCCGGGAGGTGACAGGGCCGGGCAGGACCAGGCACCCCCGCGGCCCTCTCTGGGCTGCCCCACATTAGTCTGCGGGCCACCAGAGCAAAGCCCCGCGGGCAGCGGCCTACACGCAGTGGCCCCGAGCGGGGGGCTGGAGCCCAAGGTCAAGGTGCCAGCAGAGCTGCTGTGTGGACGGCCATCTTCGCCCTGGGCCATGCTGGCTCATCCCTCTGTGTGTCTGTGTCCTCATCTCCTCTCATAAGGACACCAGTCAGACTGGATCAGGGCCCACCTAGTGACCTCATTTTACCTTGGTCACCTGTTTAAAGACGCTCCATCCAAATATGGCCACATCCTGAGGTGTTGGGGGATAGGACTGCAACATGTGTACTTTGGGGGGACACAACTCAGCCCATTGAAGCCCCTCTGCAGGGGCTCAGGACCTTTTGATTTAAGCTTCTGAGGGGTCTGGTGTCTGGGATCTGTCTCTGTCTCTAGCCCCTCTGAACCGCTCCTGTCTACACGCTGGGTCAAGGCCAGATCACATGGCCCCCTGCCCATGCCCCAGTCCGCCTTGGCTCTCAAGACCCCAGACCCACGTCTGCTGCCTGAGGTCTGGCCTGACCACCCTGCCAGCCTCCATCTGCCTGAGGGCCTAGCAGCTCACTCAGCACCACCGGGGGCCCGTCTGCTGCCTCTCCAGTCGCAGCGGGCAGCAGGGCGTCTGGTGCCAGTCTGGGCAGGTAGGCAGGCTGCATGCCACCTCTCTGGGTCACTGGCAGGTGACATCCTCCCTTCCCAGCCTGGGACACAGAGCGGTGGTGTGGCAGGCCTGCCAGGAGACCTCGGGGTCTCTAGTGCCCCTGAGCTGCCTGGACAGGAATGGACAGTGTGGCCCTACAGGCCTGCATTGGGGCCTCTTTTGGCTGCTGCCCAGGAGCGAGCCCCCAGCTCAGCCAGCCCTGTGCGTCCCTCCCCGCTCCTGTCTGTCGCTGCCCTCCACCTGGGCACAGGCCTGACCCGCTTCAGTGTCCCTGGCCCGGGCCTGAGGAGTGGGTGGACTCAGCTGGACTGTTGAACAAATGAGAGCGTGAGTGAGGAGGGAGGCTTACGTGGGCAGGACTCGCTGCCCTCGGCGGCCTCCCCCCACACCCCGCATCTCCTGACCACGTGCCCCTCCGCAGCCTCACGCCGTCCCCAAGGGGCCCTGCCACCCTCTCCTGCTGTCGCCCTCCCCTGGGGCGCCTGCCCGCTGGCCGGCTCCTCGGAGGCCCCCAAGCCCCGGGGGCCTCGGTTCTTCCCCCCCTACCCAACCCACCTTTGTTTTCTCCCTGGTCTCCCTGAAGTCTGAGCTGCCCCAGCCAACGCTGGCTGTGTGCAGACAGCGCCCCTGGGGCTTCTCTGCTCCCCCACTGTCTCCGCTGCAGCTGGCCCCTAGAGTGTTTGTGGGACAAAGGACTGAATGAGTGTAAAACGTGTATTCCAGGGCAGCCGAGGTGGTGATCTGCTGGAGCTGAGCTAAGCTGCAGACGCAGGTGCCTGGCATCCGAGGCAAGTCCTTGAGGGAAGGTCCTTGCAGCCTGCGGCTCCCAAGCCCGGGCGTGAGGGGCGGGGGCCTGGGGGAAGGAGGGAGGAGGGCAAGCCAGGCTCAGGCAGGCGGCACCTCCCGGGCAGCACCGATGGGCTCAAACCCTGGCTGAGGGGGCTGCTGTGAGGGGGAGGTGGGCAGGAGGCCCGGAGGGGCGGGCCGAGCACCGGCCAAGGCTGCAGAGCCGGCGGCACAGACGGCGAGAAGCTCACCGGGTGGGGAGGCCATGGCAGAGGCCGTCTGACCGGGCTGGACGCAGAGGAGCACAGAGGGCCTCCTCGGTCTGTGCAGGTACTGCCCCAGCCAGGCACCTGCCCTCCGTCCCTGCCCAGGCCGAGGACACTGCTTCCCCGCCTCTGGGGGTTCTGGGCAGAGCGGTCAGCAGCTCTGTGCAGCACCCCCAGCCCGTCCCCTGCCCCGGGTGTGCTCAGGAGAGACAGAGAGATAGAGGGAAGGAGGCAGAGACCAGAGGGAGGGGAAGGGAGAGAAGGAGAGGGAGGGAGGGGGAAGGGGAGGGAGGGAGAGAGGGCGTGGGGGGCATGAGGAGGAGGAGCAGGAGGATGGGCGCCACCCAAATCGGGCTGTCCTGCTCAACCTCTCAGGTAGTGAGCTCCCCGTCCAGGTGGGAAGTCACTCTTCAAGCCTCCCCTCCCTCTTACTCCCTCCCTCCTCCTTGAGGGGGTGGTGGCTGTGGTGTCTGTAGAGCCCCTGGCTGCCTCCACCTGGCCTCTTGCCCCCACTGCCTGCCCTGGAGCAGGGCCTCGGCCTGTGGTCCCCACGCACAAAGGCCCCTGAGCTAGGCCAGTCTGCGGGCGCAGTTGGCACCCCCTGTTCCTCTGAGCCTGCCCTTTGGGGGTATCACTGAGCTAGACAGGGACAGCGAGGGGCCCTCTCAGTGGCTGGTGCCCCTTTTAGCTCAGAGGCTGGCCCGGTGGGAAGATGGCTGGAGGAGGCTCTGTAATCCGTGCCTGGGGACAAGGGGGCCATCATATAGACACCTGCCAGCCCGCCGAGTCGTGGGACCCGCCGAGGGCACCCTACATGCTGGCTCCCAGCAGATGTAACCCACGCTCCCTGGGCCGCGAACAGCTCTTGTCACTGTGTGCGGTGACTCAGGGGCGTCAGCTGGGGAATGGCTGGGAGGACAGGCGGGGCTCCTGGGCCGGCCTGCCAGTGCCTGTGTGTGTGACGGACCCAGGGCAGTGCCGCAGGCCAGCCCCTGATGCAGGGGCTCTGCTCTCCCTCCTAGGGCGTCTGTGGAGGCACCGCAGCGAAGCAGGTGTGCACAGCACCTGTCAGAGAACACAGGTGTCAGGTGCCAGCCCAGGGTCCTGCCAGGCCTACAGGAACAGTGCGGAGGAGGAGGCTGGTCTGCAGGTTGTCGTGGTGACCAGCTGTTTCTTTCCTCCACTGTGGAGATGAGTAGGGACCAAGGTCATCTTATCTGACCTTTGAGGCCCAGCCCTGACCAGGGGACAAGCTCCAGGCTCCTGGAGGGGCTGGGCCCATGGAGGGCAGGGTGCCTGAGCCACAGGAGTGGTGACGGGCAGGCTCCTACACACCCAGCCTGCCCCAGGGGACTGTGGGCCACAGAAGGGGTGCAACTGCTCCGGTCCCTTGGGGTGGGGTGGCTCTGGTAGAGAACCAGACAGACAGACAGACAGACAGACAGACACACACACACACACACACACAGAACATACAACACAACACACATATGGAACATGGGGCATGACAAGCACACACCCATGCACACAGAACAGAACAAACACTCAGGTCTCAATTGCAGACCAGCTCTGAAGGGTCATGTAGCTGGGGCTCCCCACCAGTCTGCTTCTATGGCCCCGTCCCTTGCAGCCCATTTCACACCCAGTGGCTGGCCTCAGTCCTGGCACCCAGAGATCTCTAGGGCTAGAGGTCTGCCTTCACCTCCCAGCGTGGCCTGGAGCTGAGCCACCATCTCCTGTCCCCTGGCTGTGGGACTGCAGCAGCCCCTGCGGCCCCTCCCCATGGCCTCGCCCTGCAGCCCTTGTCACGCGCCACTTGCGGACAGCTCCTTATCAGCTGGGATCAAGGCCAGGCTTTAGGCTGGTGGGCAGATGGCATCCTTGGCTGCTGTCCTCTCTCTGCTCTCTGTCCAAGCCCTTTGCCATGAGACGGTTTTTCCCACTGAAGGGGGCATGGATGTCAGGGACCCTGATGGGGCTCCGCCAGTGACTGGTGACCAGTGTTAACCACAGGCAGAGGAGACAGGGCAGAGCTCTGGGTCCAGGGCGGAAGAGGCAGCAGGCTTTCTGCTCTCCCAGCCACGCTGCTGCCATCACCATGGTAAACGCACCTCAGCCGGACCACGGGTCCGTGAAAGACGAGAAGCATGTGAAGCAGACGCAGACCCAGGCTTGACTGGCCGGCGTAAAGGCTGAGTCTGTGTGCCGGGAGATCTGTAGGTATGTGTCGTGCAGCCCCAGCTGACTGAGGCGAGGCCGCGTGTGCCCTCACCCCACCCGGAGAGCGGGCCGCACATCAGGGACACGGCCCACTGTCTAGGAGGGCTCAGGGGACCCCTCCTGGCTCCACGCCTTCCAGAAGCCCAGACGGACCCTGGGCCACGCGGCCAGACCTTCAGCTGCCAGGAGTATTTGAATCCACCCCTTGCTGTGCTGCAGCCCCTCTGGACTCGGGCGGTGCTGGTGTGGAGCGGGGAGGGGGACGCTGGGCTCCAGTCTTTGAAAAGGTCCGCTCTCCTTTCTCCCGGCCACGTCTCAGGGCTTCACGGCAAGGGTCAAGAGGAACCGGAGCAAGGCCGCCGAGAAGGCCGACTGCTCCTGGGGCCCTGCAGCGCCTCGGGCTGAGCTCCCAGCTTCACTGCCCGCCTGGGCCTAGAGGCCTCTGCCGATGCTTGCTTCCTCGCCCCACGGACGCCAGCTGGCTCTCCACAGAGCTCAAGGCGGAGCGCTGGCTTCGTACCCTGGCCCCAAGTTTCTCGTCTGGAAATGGGGGTGCTGGTATGAAATAAAGAAAAGGAAGCAATGATTTTAGTCCCCCCACAAGTCCCATCACAGGTAAGCGGAGCTCTTTCCCCTTGGAGAGAGCCTGCTCACGACAATTTCCTTCGAAACAGGGTTTTCTGCACTGAACTGCCAGCACCCAGCTATTTCTGAATCATTGCCAAGGGCAGTCAGTGTGGCCCGGCCTGGCCCAACCTGCCACGTACAGCAAACCCCGGAGGCGTGGGACGAGGACCAGGCCCCTGGCTGGTCAGCCTCACACCCCTGCCTCACTCACAGAGGGGCTGCCCGGCAGGAATGGGTGGGTGGCGGCAGCGAGGGTGGCGGTGGACAAGTAGGGGATAAGGGCTGTTCTCGGAGGTCACTGCCTGCCACGCACGACTGGCGGGGGCTCCCCTTTCTCCCCGGCGTGCACACAAGGCTGGTCCCCCGACTGCATCAAGCCCTCGCTTCCGTCTCGCCTTCCAGGGAGTTCCATCCCCCCCGGGCACACCTTCAGCCCCCGCCCCTGGCTCTTCCCGCTCAAGCGCCGCCTCCTCAGGGAGTCTTCCTGGCCGCCCTCTGTCCTGAAGCTCTAGCACGGTCCTCTGGTGCCGCATTCACCCTGGGTATCCCACAGAACCTACACACTGCTGACAATACAGTGTATTTATCGTGTCAGCTGTTTGCTATCTCCCCACAAAAATTAAGTTCCAAGGAAGCCGAGGTCACCGTCTGTTTTATTCATTGTCTGGTGACGTCTGTGAGCAAAACTGCTGTTCACTTTCTCTGTTATGCCTCCCCTCCTTGCTGGGAAGCACCTGTGAACAGGGGGTGCCTAATGGCTGGGTGAGCTCTGGACGAGCGGTGAAGGTGCTGAGGAGGGCAGGGCTGGGGGAGGCCGCGCCTGTCTTCACGGCAGAGCCACAGGGCTGGGAAGTGGGCGCATGGCCTCCTAGGCACCGTGTGCCCGGCTCAGCCGCTGCCATGCGCTCTGGAGTCTTTCCACCCCTCGTGACCCTTAGCTTCCCTGGCACGTGGCTAGGTGTGCAGGGCGGCCGAGCCTGCTCTTTCCGAGGGCAGGCAGCCCCCTAGAGAGAGGAAGCTGCACACCCAGGTCCGTTTCCTCCCACCAAAGCCTCCAACAAGCCATGAGGCAGGAGCAGGCACAGCCCACCTGGGTCATGTCGGGCCTCAGAGTGACGCTGGTCCCCCTGCACCCCCAAAGGCTATCCCCGCGGGACCCTCTGGGCATCTGACTGTGGAAAGGACCAGGGCGCCCAGTGCAGGCGTCAGGCCCAGAGCCTCCTAGCCATCTTTGCCATATGCATTATTTCGGTTATTTGCTTGGTGCTCTCACTTTCAGCTCACGTTTTGTCTCTTCCAAGCAGGGTTTGCCAGTCTCTCTCCACATTGAGAGCGCGGCCACGCGGACACTGGCTCCCGCTGGCCCCGCTGTCTCCTTCCCATTGCCTCACTGCTCAGCTGAATTCGTGTCTTAGCTGGCTCGGTTCATCTCCAAGCTGTTTTGAAGGTGGCGATATTTGGAAGGAGGCCAGCCCTATTGTCCCCTGTCAGTGTGAGAATGTCTTGCTGTAGCTTTCTGGCCTGGTGCACTAGTCAGCTCGGCTGCATAACAAGGGACCACAGGCTGGGAGCTTAGCCATGGGAATTTATTCTTTCATGGTTCCACAGGCTGCAAGTCTGGGGTCCAGGTGTGGGCAGGTTGGTCCTCTGAGCCTCTCCTCTGCGTGTAGATGGCCATCTCCTCCCTGTGTTTTCAGATGGTCATTCCTTTGTGTGTGTCTGTGACCTGATCCCCTCTTCTTATAAGGACAGTCAGATTGGATCAGGACCCACCTAGTGACCTCATTTTACCTTAATCACCCCTGTAAAGGCCCCACCTCCAAATACGATCCCATTCTGAGGTGCTGGGGTGAGGGCTTTAACCTGTGGTTTGGGGGGGTCCAATCCAGCAAATCCCGGCAGGGCACAAGGTTCTTGGATTGCAGTAAAAGATGGAGTTGGGATGAGGTAGCCTGGAAGGGGTCATGTGACTACTAGCCAAAAAGGCAGTGTCGCAAGGCAGAGGGCCGTGATGTCCAGTCTGGGGCTCGGGCCCAGGGCTCCTGTCGTGGGGGCAGGCTTGCCCCAGGGGCCACTGAGCATGCTCCTCAATCCATCTCCCCAGCTGGGGTGCTCCGGCCAGCAGGAGTGGACGGGCGAGAGCACCCCCTTTCTCTGTATAACTGCAGTCACCCCAGTGAGGAGTCGTGGCATCTGTGTCAAGGGCCACTTGCCAAACACCCTTTTAAGCTAGAAGGGTTTTTCTAAACTCCCGAGTTGAATGCCAAGTGTGTATCTTGAACCTTACTTTCAAAAATTGCATTAGCTGTTGAAACTATGGATTAATGCCTGATGACTGTTTTGGCTCTATCTCATGTCTTGCTATTTAGTATCCTTGTATTTATTTTATTACAAACAATACATTATTTTATGTCCTCCTTGCTCTAAAACTTTAACATTTCTAAGAGGTCGGCTTTTGTGATTAAATTTTTATTATTTGTAGCTTTATCACATTATAAGAAAACAAGAGTGGTACAAATTTTATGTTTTAAGTATTTTTTAAGATTTACTTTGTGTCTAAATGAATATGTGTATGTGGTCCGCAGTGCCCACCCGAGGTGCCTGTGCAGGAGGGCATCTACCTGCTCAGACCATCAACCCCATCAGCTACTCAGAACAGACACAATCCCTTCTCTCCCTGTATTGGTAATAATTTTCTTTCTTTTTTTTTTGTCATTGTTTTGTAAGCTCACAAATGTTTGCTACTGTGCCCCATTTTTATTTGCATATTTGAACAATATAAAATGACACTCATGCTAACATTGGCTGTTTTGCTGTAAATGCAGCATTGCAATGTTAATGCTTAGGCCCCCACGCTCTAGTTCTCCTTCAGTCTGCACCTCCCTCTTCTTAATTTTATACTCATTTGCATTGTTTTGTATTATGATGTCTCCTGTAAGTACTAAGACTTTGGACTTTATTTTTTAAACAATCAGACCTCCCTGAGGTTTAAATAGTCCTAACTGGTGAGGTGCCAGTGAACTTTGCCAGCGGTGCCGCGCCCATCCTCTCCTCCCCTCATCCAGCCCCTCCCTCCCCACCTCCCCAGCTCTTCTTGCTTTGCTGGGTTATTGTTTTGTTTTTTTTTTTCTATTCACTTATTTTTTCCTTTTAAAATTTTCTGTAATGATTTAGAATAATTCCACCACTTACCTTTATTTTTAAAACAGTTGTAAGTCCAGGGAGAGGAAATCCCGGGGCAAAATACCTCTAAAAACCTAAATCAGTCAAAGGGAGAAATAAAGTTTAAAATCCGTTTATTGCTTACAAACTGCAGTCCAGGTCGTCTCTCTCCCTCTGCTCCGGAAGAAGCCAGCAAGCCAGCCCCCTCCCTTTAAACTCTCAGGTTCAGACACGCCCTCGGTTGCCCAGGGAATTACCCATTGACATGGAGGTGAACTTCTCTCCAACCCTGAGGATACGCAAACGCACTAAAGCCAGGAGAGATACTCTGGAAATGTTACAATTTTACCCACAACAGTCTTCAACTTAATCTTTCTCTACTAATCAAAACGTAAGCAACAGCGGCCACAGGGAGGAAGCTTTAGCTTCTCTGGGTGCAGCCAGGATGCACGGCCTTACGCTTCTGGCCGTAGCATTAAGTCGCTCCAAGCTTCTCAAACGCGTTCTCCTATTTTAAATGTGTGGCGACAGCAACCTTTGTCCCCATGTGGTTACTGCCTTTATTCTTATTTTCATCTGGTTCCAATATCCCAGCCACACGTTTCCTGTCTCGGCACCCCATCGTCCTGGCCCACTGCAAGGGGGGCCTTGGGTCTTGGAGAATCACAGCCGAGCAGCTTTCACAGAAGGGGTCACAGGACATCTTTCCGGGCTTTCCCCAGCGGGCCGAGTGTTCTCAGTTCCCGGCGCTTCCCGGGCAGGCGTGGCCGTGATGATCAACCAGGGCTGCCTATGTGGCATCTTCCGCGTCAGTGGGGAATATGAACATCGCTTCGCAGTAGCTTGTTTCAAGATCTTCTGTTTGTTTTTGCTCTGAGGGACTTTTCAGATGCCTTGATTTTCTTACAATTGGAGCATTTTACTGTAGCATCTTTTGGCATCATTCTTTCTGCATTATTTTTTCCCTGCAATTTCAATTTCTGGAGACAGAAAGTCTTCCTCCGCCATATTCAGGTTATCACTTCTGCCTCCTTGCTCCCTCCTTCCTTCGGGAGCTCCTGCCACTCTCAGTCGCAGAGGAGGAGGCCACTGCCCTCCCTAACTCCTCTGCTTTCCGCTTCCCACTCCTCCAGTTTTCATTTCATTTTCATTTTGGAAATGTTCCTCAGACTTTTCCCTTTGTACCACTGTTTTGCTGTCCTCTAGCTTCAAGCCTGCTGTTTACTTCTTGCCTGGAAGATTTTATTACGGGGTGTGTTTCATGTCTGCAGAGGTCAGAGTTCTGTTTGTGATTATTCTGCCTTGAGCTAGAGGCCAGAAAAGCAAGCTTCAGCGTCGGAAGTGTGATGACCAGGAAAGCACAGATCGAGCTCTTGTGCTGGTCAGCAGCTCCCAGCCTCACTGTCTTACACTCTGGCCAGACTCAGCTTCTTACCCTGTGGAGACCAAGCAGCGGGGACCACGGCTCTGCCGCTTTTCCCCTGGGTCCTGGACGCTGCAGAGGGCGATGTGTCTCCGGGGGGAAGGGGCAGCCAGGAGTGGGCCTGGTCTTCCGTTTGGGTCATGCCCTACAATGCAGCCTGGCTTTCAAATGCTACCCAGGAGCTGGTTACACCCTCCAGAGGGCAAAGGCCCCCCTTGCTTTCTCTCTATTGCACCCCAGAGCCAGGCCTTTCTCTGGAGCCATTGTTTGAGGTGAGGTGATGCATGCCAAGTGCACAGGGCAGCACCCAGCTAGCTGTGTGCTTCCGTGTGCGCCCGAGCTGTCTGACCGGAGATTCCAAAACCCTGTCACTGACGTGTAGTGCATATCAGACCCACGCGCATCGTTACGGATCGACCTGTGTTCCCCCATATTCATGTGTTGAAGTCTTAATGCTCAGGACCTCACAATGTGACCTTACTTGGAAATGGGTCTTTGATGATGTAATTATTTAAGATGAGGTCACCCTGGAGCAGCATGGGCCCTAATCCAACACGACTGGTGGCTTTATAAAAAGGGACATTGGTCACAGACAAACATACAAGGAGAGCACCGGGTGAAGATGGAGGCAGAGGGTGGGCAGTGTTCCAGCGCACCAGGGAGCCCAGCAAAGCCCCAGAGCCCGGGGGGAGCCTGGGGCAGCTTCTCCCTCACAGCCCAGAGGGAGCCTGTCCTGCCGGCACCTTGCTCCTGGACTTCTGGTCTCCAGATCTGAGAGACATAAATGTCTGTTTACACTGCCAGCTGGTGGTCCTCTGTTATGGCAGCTGTGACAGTCTAACACACATGCCTGCCTGTATGGCGTGCCCATCATCAGCGGTTTTTATTAGCTGGACACAGCTGTGTAGCTAGCGTAGGGCCCACAGCAGGACCAAGAGCGTGACCGGCACCCAGGCGCCCCTCCAGCACTGCAGCTCCCCCTGCCACCTGGGGCAAGGGCTGGTCTTGCCCACTCTGCCGGAGGGCCCCGCCCACCTCCTCCACTCTGTGGGTCTCAGGTCTGACGGTGTTGCTGTGTGTCGTTGACCTGTGAGTTCTGCTGCGGGCGTGGGGCAGTTTCCGGTAGTAAGGGCCACGGGGAGCGTTCTCGTGCAGTCTCCTGGTGAACAGGAGGCCGTTTCCTGTGTGTGCCCAGCGGAGGGACTGTGGGGCGGTGCTGTGTGGACCCCACTTCAGCAAGCTCTACCAGACATGGTCCCAGAACGAAGGCGTCAGTGTGCTGGCAGGCGCGGCACTCCACATCCTCGCCAGCCTTTCCTGCCTTTTCTTTTCCGTCACACTGGTGGAAGGTACCACGTCATGGCTTTAAACTGCATCTTCCCGACGATGAACGATGTTGAGCACCTTTTCTTTCTTTCTTCATTTATTAAGGTTTTACTGATATACACTCTTATGAAGGTTTCACATGAAGAAACAATGTGGTTACTACTTTTACCCGTATTATCAAGTCCCCACCCACACCCCAATGCAGTCACTGTCCATCAGTGTAGTAAGATACCACAGAGTCCCTATTTGCCTTCTCTGTGCTACACTGTTTTCCCCGTGATCCCCATACCATGTGTACTAAACATAACACCCCTCAATCCCCTTCTCCCTCCCTCCCCACCCGCCCTCCCACACCCATCCCCTTTGGTAACCGCTAGTCCCTTCTTGGAGTCTCTGAGTCTGCTGCTATTTTGTTCCTTCAGTTTTGCCTCGTTGTTATACTCCACAAATGAGGGAAATCATTTGGTATTTGTCTTTCTCTGCCTGACTTATTTCACTGAACATAATACCCTCTAGCTCTACCCATGTTGTTGCAAATGGTAGGATTTGTTTCTTTCTTATGGTTGAATAGTATTCAACTGTGTATATGTACCACCTCTTCTTTATCCATTCATCTACTGATGGACACTTAGGTTGCTTCCATATCTTGGCTATTGTAAAAAGTGCTGCAATAAACATAGGGGTGCATATATCTTTTTGAATCTGAGAAGTTGTATTTGGGTAAATTCCAAGGAGCGGGATTCCCGGGTCAAATGGTATTTCTATTTGTAGTTTTTTGAGGAACCTCCATACTGCTTTCCACAATGGTTGAACTAGTTTACATTCCCACCAGCAGTGTAGGAGGGTTCCCCTTTCTCTGCATCTTCGCCAGTATTTGTTGTTCTTAGTCTTTTGGATGGTGGCCATCCTTACTGGTGTGAGGTGATATCGCATTGTGGTTTAAATTTGAATTTCCCTGATGATTAGTGATGTGGAGCATCTTTTCATGTGTCTGTTGGCCATCTGAATTTCTTCTTTGGAGAATTGTCTCTTCATATCCTCTGCCTATTTTTTAATTGGGTTATTTGCTTTTTGGGTGTTGAGGTGTGTAAGTTCTTTATATATTTTGGATATTAACTCCTTGTCAGATATGTCATTTACAAATATATTCTCCCATACTGTAGGATGCCTTTTTGTTCTGCTGATGGTGTCCTTTGACGTACAGAAACTTTTTAGTTTGATGTAGTCCCATGAGTTCATTTTTGCTTTTGTTTCCCTTGCTCGAGGAGATGCATTCAGGATGAAGTTGCTCATAAGTTTATATTCAGGAGATTTTTGCCTATGTTGTCTTCTAAGAGTTTTATGGTTTCATGACTTACATTCAGGTCCTTGATCCATTTTGAGTTTACTTTTGTGTATGGGGTTAAACAATAATCCAGTTTCATTCTCTTGCATGTAGCTGTCCAGTTTTGCCAACACCAGCTGTTGAAGAGGCTGTCATTTCCCTATTGTATATCCATTGTTCCTTTATCATATATTAATTGACCATACATGGTTGGGTTAATATCAGGGCTCGCTAGTCTGTTGTACTGGTCTATGGGTCTGTTCTTGTGCCAGACCAAATTATCTTGATTACTGTGGCTTTGTAGCAGAGCTTGAAGTTGGGGAGCATAATACCCCCAGCTTAATTCTTCCTTCTCAGGGTTGCTTTGGCTATCTGGGGTCTTTTGTGGTTCCATATGAATTTTAGAACTATTTGCTCTAGTTCGTTGAAGAGTGCTGTTGGTATTTTGATAGGGATTGCATTGAATCTGTAGATTGCTTCAGGCAGGATGGCCATTTTGACAATAATTCTTCCTATCCATGAGCATGGGATGTGTTTCCATTTACTGGTATCTTCTTTAATTTCTCTCATGAGTGTCTTGTAGTTTTCAGGGTATAGGTCTTTCACTTCCTTGGTTAGGTTATTCCTAGGTATTTTACTCTTTATGAATGCAACTGTGAATGGAACTGTTTTCCTGATTTCTCTCTCTGCTAGTTCATTGTTAGTGTATAGGAATGTCACAGATTTCTGTGTATTAATTTTGTATCCCACAATTTTGCTGAATTCAGATATTAGATCTAGTAGTTTTGGAGTGGATTCTTTAGGGATTTTTATGTACAACATCATGTCATCTGCAAACAGGGACAGTTTAACTTCTTCCTTGCCAATCTGGATGCCTTTTATTTCTTTGTGTTGTCTGATTACCGTGGCTAGGACCTCCAGAACTATGATCTTAGGGGAAAAGCTTTCAGCTTCTTGCTGTTAAGTATAATGTTGGCTGTGGGTTTGTCATATATGGCCTTTATTATGTTGAGGTACTTGCCCTCTATACCCATTTTGTTGAGAGTTTTTATCATGAATGGATGTTGAATTTTATCAAATGCTTTTTCAACATCTATGGAGATGATCATGTGGTTTTTATCCTTTTCTTTGTTGATGTGGTGGATGATGTTGGTGGATTTCTGAATGTTGTACCATCCTTGCATTCCCTGGAATAAATCCTACTTGATCATGATGGATGATCTTTTTGATATATTTTAAAATTTGGTTTGCTAATATTTTGTTGAGTATTTTTGCATCTATGTTCATCAGGGATATTGGTCTGTAATTTTCTTTTTTTGTGGTGTCTTTGCCTTTTTTTGGTATTGGCCCCATAGAATGAGTTTGGAAGTATTCCCTCTTCTTCTACCCTCTTTTTCTTGGAAAACTTAAAGGAGGATGGATATTAGGTCTTCACTAAATGTTTGATAAAATTCAGTGGTGAAGCCATCTGGCCCAGGTATTTTGTTCTTAGGTAGATTTTTGATTACCAGTTCAATTTCGTTGCTTGTAATTGGTCTGTTCAGATTTTCTGTTTGTTGCTGGGTCAGCCTTGGAAGGTTGTATTTTTCTAGAAAGTTGTCCATTTCTTCTAGGTTATCCAGTTTGTTAGCATATAATTTTTCATAGTATTCTCTCATAATTCTTTGTATTACTGTGGTATCTGTAGTGATTTCTCCTTTCTCCTTTCTGATTCTGTTTATATGAGTAGACTCTCTTTTTTTCTTGATAAGTCTGGCTAGGGTTTTATCTATTTTGTTTATTTTCTCAAAGAAAAGCTCTTGCTTTCATTGATTCTTTCTATTGTTTTATTCTTCTCTATTTTATTTATTTCTACTCTAATCTTTATTATGTCCCTCCTTCTACTGACTTTGAGCCTCATTTGTTCTTCTTTTTCTAGTTTTGTTCATTTTGAGTTTATACTGTTCATTTGGGATTGTTCTTCTTTATTGAGGTAGGCCTGTATTGCAATATACTTCCTTCTTAGCAAGGCCTTTACTGTGTCCCACAGATTTTTCAGTGTTGTATTATTGTTGTCATTTGTCTCCATATATTGCTTGATCTCTGTTTTTATTTGGTCATTGATCCATTGGTTATTTAGGAGCATGTTGTGAAGCCTCCATGTGTTTGTGTTTGTGGGATTTTTCATTTTCTTTGCATACTTTATTTCTAGTTTCATACCTTGTGGCCTGAGAAACTGGTTGGTACAATTTCAATCTTTTTGAATTTACTGAGGTTCTTTTTGTGGCCTAGTATATGATCTATTCTTGAAAATGTTCCATGTGCACTTGAGAAGAATGTGTATCCTGCTGCTTTTGGGTGCAGAGTTCTGTAGATATCTGTTAGGTCCATCTGTTCTATTGTGTTGTTCAGTGCCTCTGTCTCCTTACTTATTTTCTGCCTGGTTGGTCTGTCCTTCAGAGTGAGTGGAGTGTTGAAGTCTCCTAGAATGAATGCATTGCATTCTATTTCTCCTTTTAATTCTGTTAGTATTTGTTTCAAATATATAGGTGCTTCTGTATTGGGTGCATAGATATTTATAATGGTTATATCCTCTTGTTGAACTGACCCCTTTATCATTATGTAATGTGCTTCTTTGTCTCTTGTGACTTTTTTTGTTTGAAGTCTATTTTGTCTGATACAAGTACTGCAACTCCTGCTTTTTTCTCCCTATTTGTTGCATGAAATATCTTTTTCCATCCCTTCACTTTTAGTCTGTGTATGTCTTTGGGTTTAAAGTGAGTCTCTTATAGGCAGCATATAGATGGGTCTGGTTTTTTTAATCCATTCAGTGACTCTATTTCTTTTGATTGGTGCATTAAATCCATTTATATTTAAGGTGATTATCAATAGGTATGTACTTATTGGCATTGCAGGCTTTAGATTCGTAGTTACCAAAGGTTCAAGGTTAACTTCCTTACTATCTAAGAGTCTAACTTAACTCACTTAATATGCTATTACAAACACAATTTAAAGGTTCTTTTTTTTTCTTCCTCCTCCATTCTTTATATATTAGGTATCATATTCTATACTGTTTATCTATCCCTTGATTGACTTTGGGGGTAGTTAATTTAATTTTGCACTTGCTTAGTAATTAGCTGTTCTACTTTCTTTACTGTTGTTTTATTACCTCTGGTGACAGCTATTAAACCTTAGGAACACTTTCATCTATAGCAGTTCCTCCAAAATACACTGTAGAGATGGTTTGTGGGAGGTAAATTCTCTCAGCTTTTGCTTACCTGGAAATTGTTTAATCCCTCCTTCAAATTTAAATGATAATCTTGCCAGATAAAGTATTCTTGGTTCAAGACCCTTCTGCTTCATTGCGTTAAATACATCATGTCACTCCCTTCTGGCCTGTAAGGTTTCTTTTGAGAGGTCTGATGATAGCCTGATGGGCTTTCCTTTGTATGTGATCTTATTTCTCTCTCTGGCAGCTTTTATAGTCTGTCCTTATCCTTGATCTTTGCCATTTTAATTACTATATGTCTTGGCGTTATCTTCCTTGGGTCTCTTGTGTTGGGAGATCTGTGCATCTCCATGGCCTGAGAGACTATCTCCTTCCCCAGATTGGGAAGTTTTCAGCAATTACCTCCTCAAAGACACTTTCTATCCCTTTCTCTCTCTCCTCTTCTTCTGGTACCCCTATAATGTGAATATTGTTCCATTTGGATTGGTCACACAGTTCTCTCAATATTCTTTCATTCTTAGAGATCCTTTTATCTCTCTGTGCCTCAGCTTCTTTGTATTCCTCTTCTCTAGTTTCTATTTCTTTTATTATCTCCTCCACAGTATCCAATCTGCTTTTAATACCCTCCATTGTGCTCTTCAACAATTGGATCTCCAACTGGAATTCATTCCTGAGTTCTTGAATATCTTTCCGTACCTCCATGAACATGTTAATGATTTTTATTTTGAACTCCCTTTCAGGAAGGTTCATGAGATCAATGTCATTTAAATCTTTCTCAGGAGTGGTATTAATAATTTTACTTTGAATCAGGTTCCTTTGGCATTTCATATTTGTATATGGCACCCTCTAGTGCCCAGAAGCTCTACTCCCTGGAGCTGCTCAGTCCCTGAAGCAATGTTGGGGGTCGTAGGGGAGTGGTATTGGTGCCTGGGGGGTGGAAAGAGCTGTTTTCTGCTTCCTGGCTGCTATGCCTGTCTCCATTGCCTGAACCAGTGGGCTGAGCACACAGGTACAAGCCTCTGTGCTTTGTGTTTGCAGTTGTTGTAGACAGGTCTCCCCTCTGGCTGGGCTAATGCCAGGGTAGGTTTTGCCAGTTTGTGAGGCAGGTGGAGCTGGCCAGGAGAAAGGCGCAGTAGGCTGCGTATCACAGAGGGGGTCCTTGGAGCATTGTAGTCAGCCAGGAGTTTGAGCACCTGAAGATCGTCTAAGGAGGAAGATTTATTTTTCCTCCTTAAATATGAGAGTCTATATGACAAAGCTCCCAACCTGCTGGGCAGAGTGCACCCAGACAATTTTATCTACCTGTCCTTTCTCCTGAGCAGTGAGCTCTGTGCAATCCTTGCCCCTTTAGCAGTCCTCTTGCTAAGGGCTTCCTTGTTAGAAAGTCTCTCAGGCTGCCCACCTTTCTTTTATCTCAGAGCATCCAGATGTGGATCCCTGCTTTCCACAAGCAGCTGGAGTCTCAGTCTCTCCAGGAATTCTGCCTGTCTTAGCTTTCCAACCCCATAATCACAAGAGTATCATGCAAGCACCATGAAATGTAGGTTTGTGCTCCCGGATCATATCTCTGGAGTTAGGTATTCAGGAGTCCCAGGCCTCCACTCCCTCCCTGCTCTGTTTCTCTTCCTCCCGCCCATGAGCTGGGGTGGGGGAAGGGCTTGGATCCTACTGGGTCACAGCTTTGGTGAGTTACCCTGTTCTGTGAGGTCTGCTCTTGTCTCCAGGTGTATGCAGTCTGGCGCAGTCCTCTTTCCTGTTGCTCTTTCAGGATTAGTTGTATTAATTATATTTTCATATTATATGTGGTTTTAGGAGGAAGCCTGTGTCTCACCTCTCATGCTGCCATCTTTAATTCAATCCTTGAGCACCTTTATATATATTCATCAGCCATTTGAATTTCCTCTTTTGTGAAGCTCTCATTCAGGTGATTTGCCATGTTATCAACCTTTTCACATTTATTTGTGTGAAACCTTTATATATTTTGGTTGAGACTCCTTTGTTAGACACATGAACGGCAGTACTCATAAGGGTGTCTTTTGACAACAAGAAGTTCTTCTAATGTAGTCCAATTTATCAAAACTTTTGTGGTTAATGATTTTTGTGTTTTGTTTAAGAAATGTTTGCTTGTGCTAAGGTCATGAAGATGTTTACTGTGTTTCCTCTAAAAGTTTTATTGTTTTTTGTTTTGCATTTAGGTCTCTGTTATATGATGTGAAGTTGGGCTCAAAATCTTTTTTTTCCTATGTGGATATTCAATCCGCTCAGTGCTCCTGGGGGTGTACACAGGTAATGGGGTAATGGTAATCTCTGTGAAGCCCTCTGGGGTGCACAGGTAGGGCTGCGGGGGCTGGGCTGGGCCGGGCGCCTGTCTTGAGGCATCTGTGCCTCCCTGGCAGACCGCAGTGTGTGGGCACTCAGCTGGGAGTCCACATGTGCGGAAGCTGCACTCTACATTACTTGGCTCGTGTGCTTACTCAGTAGATGTTGCCTTCTAGAATCTTCCTCATGTCAATTGGTACCCTGGTACCTTTAAGCTTGATTTTTCCCCCCATTTTCTTTTATTGTGATAAAAAACACAGCGCATAAAAATTGCCATCTTAACCACTTTAAGTGTACAGTTCACTGGTATTAAGGCCCATCCCCACCATCCATCTCCCAGAGCTTCACCTTCTGTCCTCATCAAGCACTGACTCCCTATTCCCCCAGACCCTGGTCCCTGCCATTCTGCTTTCTGTCACCATGATTTGGCTACAGGGGATCTCATAGAAGTGGACTCACACAGGATCTGTTCCTTTGTGCCTGCCATGTTTCACTGAGCACTGCGTCCTCCAGGTTCATCCGTGTGGCGGCATGTGTCAGAATTGCTTTCCTTCTTGAGGCTGAGTGATATTCCACGCTGTGGCTGGACCACATCATGCTTACCCGTTCATCTGTCTGTGCGTGGATATTTGGTTTGCTTCCACATTCCAGCTGTGGAGATCCAAGCCTGATTTTGGTGTATAGAGGCTGCATCCCTTGTAGCTTATTGACAACACAGTGAATCTTTTAAAATTCTTTTTTCTGTTCCATGGAGCGGAACTATCTGAGAAGAAGGGTTTTCCTCTAAGTCCTTGGTCCTTTGCTCTTCTGCTTGCACTGGTGATTTTTTTTATAAGCTCAGTGCTTATATTCTTTTTGAACTTCACCCACTCCCCAGCACAGATGACATTTTCCTACACGGGTGGTCTGATTTTGTCTTCTGCTCCATTGAGGAATTGAACCCCTGCCCAGAGTGGCAGAGCAGGCAGCCACCATATTCCCAGCGCAGAGGCTTGTCTGTGAGCAACTCATTTCTCTTTTGGGACCTATGTCCCAGTCAGGTCCCCGGGGTGGTGCAAAGGAGGGACCCATAGCAAAACTGGACAAGCTTTCTTGTCCTGGTTGTGCTGGGGTTCAGTATGGAGCCAGAGGAGAGCATGTCACTCTGAGGTCTCTACAAGCCATTTCTGGAGGTTCCTTTGGAACCAGAACTGAGGGTGAAGTCAGGGATGCTTCCTTAGGCATTTTTCCCAAGAGCAGATCTGGGCAGAGGCAGCCAACTAGCACAGTGCCCCTGGGCAGGGGGCCATCTGCCTGGGGGCCCTCAGGGAGTCCACAGGAGCGTCTCCTGCCTCTGCCTCTGCCGTCCTCGGTCCCTCCCCAGCCTGAAGCTCTGGCTCAGCCACCTGTTCCTCACTGGTCCTCTCCTCCAGCCCAGGGCCTCCCAGCCACTCTCACACGGCCATCAGGGTGATGTTGCCATGTGTCTCCCCCCTGGACATCTCCAGGGATGCACTGTGACACCTCTCATGCGAAAAGTACTTAGAGTCATATCCCAGTGGCCCTTTTAGGAGCTCTAAGTCCTCCTTGGAGGGTGGGGGAGGGAGGCCAGCCAGCCAGTGTTGTGGAGGCCTTCCCTCCACAGAGGGTCCAGGAGCAGGATGAGGTGGGTGGGGGGTGAAAAGAAAGTGAGCCGGGAGATGGGGGGCCGGGAGGAGGAATGGGGTGGGGAGATGGGGGGCCGGGAGGAGGAATGGGGTGGGGAGATGGGGGACCGGGAGGAGGAATGGGGTGGGGAGATGGGGCTGGCGGACAGGAAGGAGGGGCGAGGCTGGGGCTCGGAGGGGTCTGGATTTCATCGTGCTGCTCCTAGTGAAGCCTGGGGAGGCCTACTGAGAAGATGGGCAGTGAGGAGCTATTATTCTTCAGGCCTTGGGCCAGATTGGGTTTCTCCCAAAGAGAGTTCTGCACATCAGCTGGCCCAGATGGAGCTCAGGAGGTGTTTGGTTACAGCATCTATCGGAATTGAACCCTATTCCTTCCTGCATGCGGTCCACCAGGCACCTGCCTTAGACCCCATGAAGCTTTTATCAGAATTCCATCCCTGTCTCTGAGCAGATGGTGCCCTCACACCTGTCCCTGTCCCCCCGGACGGCTGGCCGCCTGCTCTGGGCTCTGCTCTCCTGCCTTC
This sequence comes from Phataginus tricuspis, assembly GCA_029783875.1. Classification (NCBI taxonomy): domain Eukaryota; kingdom Metazoa; phylum Chordata; class Mammalia; order Pholidota; family Manidae; genus Phataginus; species Phataginus tricuspis. The sequence goes on along the minus strand of JAQQAC010002594.1, from coordinate 90,127,374 downwards.
GCTCTCCCCCCTCCAGGTAGGACTGCCTCCTGCCCCTCCCCGGTGTCCCCAGCACCCACAGGGCATCCATCAAGGGACTGTTGACACTGGCGGACTGATTTCTCTGCAGGATTTTCTCCCATAGGCTTACAAGGGCAAGGAAGGCCCACCTGCGGCCCAGGGACCCCGGAGACACCTGTGTAAGTGCCGATGTCCCTGACAGCGAGCCGCCCCTGCCCCCCCTCGGCTGCCAGGAGCATCAGGTGGCATAAGGCAGGGAAGGCTCGCACGCCTCCCCAGAAGCTGCCCCGGCCAGAGACCGCTGTCCTCGGTCCCCGTGTCCTTGGTCCCTGTGGCCCTCTGTTGGACTCCTGTCCCTTGTGGAGTCAGGGGTCAGTCGTGGTAAGTCCAGTGGCCCTGACCCCAGCCCATCCCCTTCGGTCCAGTCCACACACGGTGGCCTAGAAGGTCCTCTCAGCTGCCCTGTGTGGGGCTCAGATGAGGCCCTGAGTTCCTCCTGCCCATAGATCAGAAGATGCCCATCTCCTGCAGGCTGAGGATGGGCAGGGCCTGTGGGCCCAGGTGCCGGTGAGGCCTGGCTGACGGAGGGGGCAGATGGGGCGGATGGGGGAGAGCAGTCTGAGCAAAGAGGCCTGAGAAGGTTCAGGGAGGTGTCAGTCTGTGCAGGCTGCCACCCCAAACTGCCGCGGGAATTGGTGTCTCATAGCTGGAGGCTGCCGGTGGGCCAGGGGCCCGGTGGCCTCTCCCCCTGGGCTGCAGACGGCCGCCTTCCACTGCGAGCTCTGCGACCTCTGCTTGGTGTACACCTGGACAGAGCGACAGAGCGATGACATTTCTTTTTTACTTAGAGCAGCTTCAAGTGCAGAACAGTGAGCAGAAGGCACAGATGCCCCAGGTGCAGCCTCCCCACTGCCAACACCCCCAGGGTGCAGCTGTTCCAGGTGGTGGACCTCCACGGCCACGTCACCACCAGAGCCAGTTTCAACTGGGGTCACCCTCGTGCTGCACCTCTTGTGGGTCTGGAAAAACCCTCCCCTGCAGTGTGACACGCGCAGCCGCCTGTCCTGAACACCCTCCAGACTTTGCCTGCTCACCCCCACGCCCCCTCCCCAGGCCCCAAGTATCTTCTCATAAGGACACCAATCCTATCGGATCAGAGTCTGATCTCATTTAACCTTAATCATGTCCTGAGAGGCCCCATCTCCGAGTGCAATCACACAGGGACGGAGGGCTTCAACACAGGAATTTGGGGGACACAAACATTCTGTCCGTAAAGTGGGTACTTGCGGACTGGACCCCATCTCCTGGCCTTTGTCCAGGTCTTCTCTGCCACCAGCATGCCTGGCCCTCCCTGAGCCTAACTAGCCTTCAGAGATGCCGCCTCTCCAGGAAGTCTTCCCGACTGCCCCGTGGGCCAGGGTACCCGACCCAGCCCGTAGGAGTGGGGTGTTGGGGAAGGTTCCTGGTCACAGACGCCTGCCCATCTGCCCTTTTCTCCCTAGGCAGACAGGATTCTTGAAAGGCAGTCACATGTGCGCCCAGCCCGTGGGCAACCAGGCTTCTCAGGGACAAGCGGTCTGGCGGTGACGCCTGTGCGTGCTGGCCCTGGCGGCCCCGGCCTGAGGGTTCCCAGGCTGGGCTGTCGCTGGTGGGGTGTGGGCTCGGTTCCTCAGCCTCCCGAGCCTTCTGCAGGGGCTCCGGTAGTGGCAATAGGCCCTTTGCGCACCTCTGGTGTCCGCCTGCGCCTGCCCTGAGAGGGGGTCTCCGGGGCCTCCTGGATGCCGGCCCCGCGGCGGCTGGGATGGCTGGGACTGGCCCAGCGGGGGGCAGCCGGCTCGGGCTGACAGCGCTGAGCTCACAGCCTGTACTTTGTGGGACAGTGTAAGAAATACAAGACCAGAAGACAAATGGAAAGTGGGAGGATGGTCCGAGGAACCTGGTGCTGGGAGTGGGCTGTGAGCAAGGGAGGGCCCCCCAGGCAACGCTGTCACCCCAGAGCAGGGGGCCAAGAGGGGAATGCGGGCTCCGGCTGCTCCTGCGTGTGGACCCAGCCCCACCTGCCTGCCTCTGGCTCTGCGGCCCCGAGAGGGTCCCTGAACCCTCCACGCCGGTTCTCAGCGGGGGTGTGGGGTGGCCACCAGAGCCACAGGCTAAGCAAAGGTGGGTGGTTGTCCCTCTTTCTGGGAGCCCACGTGGCCCCTGAGGGCTGAGCGCCCGGGTCTGCAGGGTGGCCAGAGGCGGGGCAGCCGAGCTCCTCCAGGCATCACGTGGGCTGCACCTGCCTTGTGATTTGGAGGCGCTGGCCGCCCACAGCGACACCGACAGCAGAGCCTCAGTGCCGGTACCCTAGACGGTCTGAGGCACAGGACAGGCGCCTGCAGTGCGGGAAGGCAGCCTTGTGGGGCCTCGGAGGGAAGAGCTTCCACCAGAGCCAGAGCCTCCGGGGCGACTGTGCCTGGCCCCAGGCCCCCGGCTGACTCTTCCCCCAGCGCCCCCACACGGAGGACCCGGTGCCTCAGATCACCCTACCTCGCAGCGCTCCGGACCCACACCTCCCAGTCTTCCCCACATGGGCAGATGGAACGCTGTCCCCACGGGCGCCGCCCTCCTTCCTCTAACCTCACCGAGGCCTGATGCAAACCCTGTAGCTATTCTCTGACCACCTCCACTTCCACCTCCCGGTTCAAGCTGCAGTCGTCTCTTGCCGGCCGGTCACTCTGTCTGTCATTGTCCTGGCCTCCCTGGGGTCTCCATCCTGAAGCTGTTCAGTGGTAAGTCTGGTCACTCTGCTCCGCGGACTTCCATCCAACATCGCTGTGTGATGTCCTGTCTCCCTTGCCGTGGTGCCTCTCTGTGCACCCCACACAGGCAGCGCCGCCGCCCAGCTTGTCCCCTGTGGCCGTCTGGCTCCCGGAGCCGTGCCTGGTGATCGGTATCGGAGAACAGATCAAGAGGTGTCGGGCGAATGAGTGAACGGGTGGGTGTGTGGGCGGCTGGGTGGACGGAGGGAATTCAGATGATGACCGGGTGGTCAGGAGGGGCACGGTGGGTGATGTGGGGCAGGCGGGCTGATGGGTGGACAGGTCATCATGCGTGGTTGCCCAGGGTGGTGGACGTGGGGCTGGGTGAATGGAAGGGGTGGAGGGGTGGCAGGCAGTGGTTAGATGAGGGGATGATGGTGAGTTGGGTGGGTGCGTGGATGAGAGGATGGGACCGTCCTGTGGGGTGGGAGGTACCTGGACTACGGAACAGGTGGTGAGGGTGAGGGCATGGTGGGTGGGTCCCTGGTCGGGTGGAGGGGTGGATCCACGGATTGTTGGGGGTGGAACGGATGACTGGGTGGATGTATTGGCTGTTGGTGACTGGATAATCAGATTGTAGGTGTATGTAGGGTGGATGCATAGCACATGGGTGGGGAGTGTGTCCCTGGCTAGCTGCGTGTGTGGATGGTGAGTGGGTGATATGGTGAAAGGACCAATGCGTGGGTGGGTGGGTGGGAGTGTGCTGGGTGGGCTTGGGGAAGGGTGAATGGTGGGTGAGATTGGAAGAAGTGGGGTTTGGCTGGGGTTGCGGACGGGGGTCAAGGAGTTGGACTGCTGGAGGTTGGGGTGGGTGGGTGGATCGGTGTCTGCGTGAGTGGGTGGCTGTGGCAGCTGGACTGAGTGTGGGTGAGCCCATGCCAGGGACCCTATTATCTGCCCTGTACCTCCTTTGATGACACCCTACAGATGAGCTCCCACTGACTCATGGGAAGGGGGATGGGGGCAGTCGTCCACACCAGAGGCTGCTGGGAAACCAGCAGGGCTGGGGCAGCCGAGAGGGTCCTGACAGAGCAGGTGAGGAGTCGCTGTGTGTCCTGGTGCTGAAGCCACTCTCTGGACACGGAGCCAGGCCCAGGCCCCCTGGGGGAGGATGCTGACCAGGTGTTGTCCCTGCTCACCGGCTCCTGTTTATAGGCAAGGTGCCAAGGTGCTGCCAGGGGAGTCCAGAGGGGAGTGATTCATGCGCCCCATATCGGGGCCTGCAATTCCCCTAGACTAGCAGTATCTTAAGTGGTTGGGTCTGACTGGCTATAGGAAGGTCCCGGGCCCCCCTGCTGAGTCTTCAGGGACTTGACCCTCGCGAGACCTTCTCCCCCGCCCCGCACCCCACCCCAGCGCTGTCCCCAGCCTCCCGCAGGGCAGCTCAGCTTCTTTGCAGGAGTAGCTCCAGGGCTGCCTCCTGCCAAATGCTGTGGGCTGTCACCCTGGGCTGTGGTGGTCCTGCTGCCCAGGAGAGTGTCTGGCTCAAGGCACTGAGATGGCTTCCTTCCTGGTGTCCCTTCCTGGCTGTCTGAAGGGTGGCCCTCACCCCAGAGTTTCTGGAGAGCTGGCAGACCTCCTGCCTTAAAGATGGGGACACTGAGGTTGCCAGGGAAGACACAGCCAGGGCAACATCCAGCCTGACCCTGGGGCCAGAGTCCCCCCCACAACTTTGGGCTGTTACATGCGCTGTCATGGAAAGTGAGGCTCTTTGATGCTATGTGCCAGTGCTAACACCTTGGGCCTCAGGGCCTTTGCACATGCTGTTCCTTGGCATAAAAAATATCTCATTCTCCCTCCCTCACTTTAGCCATCTTCTTCTCCAGGGAGCCCTCCCCACACTCAGTCCTTGTGGTCTGGGTTGTTTTGACATACCTCTCTGCTCCCACAGGGGTGTGGGACCCAAGAATGGCCAAGCTCTAGGTCTGGCGATGGCCCCACTCTGGACCAATCAGCATCAATGCCCTTGGGCTGTCCCTAGATCCAGCCATGCCTGAAGATGCCAACTCCCCATTTATAGAAGCCAGGAAATTAATTAAAATTTTAAATTAAAAAATTAATGAATAACCCATTAAAAGTCAATACACATTTTTAAATTTAAACTTTGAGTTTTGCTTCAGGTGGATGGTTTAAGGCTTCTGTCATTTACAGCTGACCCCTCACACTGCTCTTGGAGTCAGGCCTTTTCCATCAGGTTGGGTGACCTGCTTGGCTGAGCATGTGGGTCCTTGGCAGGACTCAGTCACACCCAGGACTTCACAGTTCATAAAACCTGGAGTTGGGGATAGAGGTGGTCAGTCCCCAAGGCCAGGGAGGCTGTGTGTCAGTCCCAGGCCACTGGGGCGGCTGGCCAGACTAGAGCCGAGGCCCCAGCCTCCCAGTCTGGGGATTCCGTCACTGCCCCGTGGAGTCTGCCCTGGCCCCTGCCCGTGGGGACCTGCCAGGCCAGAGAGGACCTGCTCCGTGGGCTCGATTCCCAGGCCACCTCTATCTCTGCTCTGTGTCTCTGCAGCTAGAGTCTCATGCATTCTGAAACTTTCTCCCAGGAAATAATTCATTCTTTGCTGTGACCCAATTATCTTTCCTTGCTGATGTGGGTGGCCTGCTCCCCTGAGTCCCCCTGTGCCAGGCCCCAAACAGGACACAACCCAAGAAGCTCCATTTTGGTGAGAGACAGGCCCAGACACAGGCAGTGGTAAGGGGGTGGTCAGCTGTGAGAGGGGCTGTGGGGCAGGTGAAGGGAGGGAAAGAAGGGGAAGTCCAGGGAGCACCCTCCAGAGGAGGGGACGTTTATCCTGGGCCCTCCGAGGGCATCCCAGGTGGCAGGAACTATGTGGGTTGAGGCACAGGAGGTTGGAAGTGACCAGTAGGGGTCAGAGCCCTTGAGGACCCCCATGATAGAGTATAATGGGCATCATGGGATGTAGGGCAGGGCAGGAACCTCACCTGACTGAAGGTGGCCTGAAGGTTGGGATAAGGAGAACTCCTACATATCCTTCAAGGCCCTGCCCAAGTGTCCCAAATCCTTCCCGAAGGTTTGAGGCTCCCAGACCTAAGGTGTCTCATCTCAGACATGGGCTTCTGAGGGCTGGTGAGACCCTCCAAGAAGGTGGCAGCCCCATGCACAAGTCAGGGAGGGCTCCTAGTGGTCTTGGTCCCACTTCCCGTGAGCACCCGTCATCGGGCTGCCCTGCTCTCCTTTGCGATGCTGTGTCAGCAGGGCAATGTTCCCAGCACAGCCGTTCCAAGAGGGGAGCCCCACGCCACGCCTCAGGCACACGGCGAGCAGCCCCAGTGTTCCTCTTCTCCTGGGCTGGGGGCTTGGAGGTGCTTTGAAGATCACGGGGGCTTTGGAGCCAGGTGGCTGAGGACCCTGGGCTGCCTGGGGCGGGTCCCTTTGTGAGAGGAGTGGGGGCCAGAGGTCTTTCTCAGGCATGAAGAAGGTGGTGATCTCCCTGTAGACTTGGAGCTGCCAGTCCTGAGGGTGTTGGCAGTGAGGCCTAGGGGCCAAGGGTGAGACCAAGGAGCAGGGCCTGGGTCCTCAGCCAGGCGCCCGCCCCTCCCACGTCCCCACAGCTGGCCTGTCGTGGGGGCTGCAGACCACTTAGGCAGGTGAGAGCAGGGGCCCGGGGCAGGTGGTGACCGTGTGTGAGGACAGCCCACGGTGGGGGGCGCTGCCCAGGGCGGGCATCAGTGCTGGGGCCACACGGACCTGGCTCACAGCCCGACGGACCCACGCCAGCACCGGGCTCCATTCACCCAGGACAGAGCTCCTGGTGGTGGCTTTTGCAGTGGGAACAGAGGCTGGCTGCAGTGGTGACCTAGCCTGCTGGGGTCAGAGCCACCTGACCCGGCACGGGGCTCCAAGCCCAGCAGCCTCGACTCACCCGCCTGCTGAGAGGGCGGCATCGCCAGCCGCGCACCCCGGGCCCCGCCTTTAAGGCTGACCACTCAGATGAGCAAGCGCTCTGGGCTGCGGGCCGAACCTGAGAAAACACTGTTTGGCAATTAGGTCCTTGGAGGGGTCTGAGCTGTGTGAGGAGAGATTTTCTTCTTGAAGAGAGCCTACCTTCCTCCGGACATGCCTCCCCCTCCCTGCTCCTCCTCTCCTGCTCTCAGGAGCAGTGGCGGTACTCCTCCGGCTTTCCATGGGAGGGGGCAGCCCTGGCCTCCCAGCCTCCCTGCACGCTGGTGCCCCCACGAAGGCCTCTGCCTGGGACCCTGCTGGGCGCTCAGCTCTGGCTGGGCAGCACGGAAGGTCCAAGACTGTGCTGTGCACTCCGGAAGTGCAGAGAAATGGAAACCTGACCGGTTGGACCCCAGCTCCTGGCCTCTGCTCCAGAACTGGGCCGAGTGGTGCAACCCTGAATTCACACTCAGGATGTGACCTGACTAGGAAGTAGGGTCTTTGCAGAGAGTTAAAATGAGGTGCTGGAATAGGGTGGGCCCTAACTGCAGCGTCCAGTGGCCTCATAGGAAAAGCGGAGGACACAGGGACATACAGGGAGACAGCTGTGAAGACGGAGGAGACATCGGAGGGATGCGGCCACGCGCCCAGCCTGTCTGGAGACCCAGGCTTGGAGAGGCAGGAAGGGGGTCCCCTTGGGGCCCAGAGGGAGGCAGCCCTGCCCACATCATGGCGTACACTGGGGCCTGCAGACGTGAAGAACGACATTCGTGTAGCTTGAAGCCTTTACGGCTGCCCCAGTATGTTAATCCAGGGCCCCCAGGCAGCTGCTGAGTTTCAACTTAACACTCTATTTCCTTTGCTTCTGAAAGTTTTAATTACGAAGTGGCACCTTGTTCTCACAGTGCATCGCCGCTGCTCTCATCACGGTCAGTCTCTCTCAGTCCCGGTACTCGTCGGACCACCTGTGCTGCGGCCTTGGCAGGTCTTTGCCGAGCCGCATAGACTTCCGTTTACAGAAGCGCATCTCCGTGAACAGCAAGGTCCCCCTGTCCCTCCCGGCCCCATCCTCCTCCCTCCTCCATGTCCAGCCGTGGCCCCTGACCTGGAGCAGCCGTTCCGCTCCCACTGCCGTGAGACACACCACAAATTACCCCATGACTCCTAGTTCACATCGCTCGTGATTTTGCTGGTCTGGCATTTAGGAGGGCTCGGCGTGAGGGCTCTTTTCTGGGCCCTCTCAGTGCTTACTGCCGTCCTCTGAAGGCTGGCACGGCCTGATATCTGCGCTGGCCACTCCCGGGGCAGGAGCTCGCCTGGGCTGCCAGCCGGTGTGCTCACATGGGGCCTGTCCAGGGTGGTGGGCGCTTCCCCCAGGGTGGCCCTGGAAGGCCCCCTGTGTAAGTCCGAGCTCTGTGCGGGGCTTCGAGCTCTGCGGGCAGTCCCTGTACCTGTGGGCTCCCAGGGTGCTTGTGTGTAGGCAGTGAGCGGCTCTGTCTCCCTGGGTCTGGGGCTGTACCCTGGAGGCCAGAGTCCTTCTAAGGCGTTGGGTGATGGGGTCTCAGGTCCATGACCACAAGACCCTTGGTCAGACTCCTGGCTGGGCAGAGAACAGGACTTGGCGGTGCCAGTCATCTCTGTGGAGGGACCAGATGCTCTCCCTCTGAGCTCTGCTCCTTCCTGCAGACCCTTCATGGGAGACACAGCTGTTGACCATCTCCAACACTGACGTCAGAACTGTGGCTCGGCTTGGAGGCCCAAAGAGGCCAAGGGGACCCACACTGAACAGTCCAGGTCTCAAAGGCTGACCTCTGGCCCTGCCCAACACTGCTTGCTGCATCCCGGGGCCCCCAGGAGGTGGTAGCCTGTCAGGAACGGGGTTGACATGGAGGTGGAGGAGGAGGACGGTGGTGGGCTTGGGGCCCCTAGTTGCGCTGTTCCAGCCAGGCCCCCTCTTCCCAGTGACGTGAGCACAGCGTGAGGGGCCTCTTGCTGCAGGCCTCTGCTCTGGGGGGCACTGTCAGGTCCACAGGGTTCTTGCCCAAGCCACCTTTGTGCCCTTTGTCTACTGGACGTCACCTCCAGCCCCTCCTGCACCCCTGTCTGCTGAGCAGCTGCTTCCTGAGGACCCCCTGGACCAGGTGCCCTCCCAAAGGACTGAGGCCCCTCCCCTAGGATCAGGCCTTCTGCAGGACTGGATCGGTCTGGCTCCTGCTGCCCCGAGCGAGCACACAGTAGGTCCTCAGGTGTAGGTGTGTGCATGGCTGAAGTGTGCATGAACTCACCCCCTCCTTGCTCCTGGGATCTCAGGGTCCCGAGATCCTGGGTTCCTTGTCCTAAATTCTTACTGAAGACTCCCCAGAGCCCCATCTCCCTGCGAGGAGGCCACTGGCCTCTAAAGGTGAGAGTTATCCAGGTGGGGAGGGGCCCAGGTTGGGGGAGGGTGGAAGCCAGGCTTGGGGGAGGGGCCCAGGTGGCGAGGGGGGGGGGGTGGGGGAGTGAGCAAAGGGGCAAAGCCCTGGAAATGTGGGCTCTCCACTTCTTCGGGCCTAAGTATCTGACCTCATGTTTCATGTAAATAGAGCGATCAATGGGAGATCACGTCAAGGAACAAGCAATAAAGCTCTACTCCACAAGTGTTTCTCCATAAATCTGAACTGACATGTTCACCCAGGGCTAAAGCGAAACAAACTTGAGGCCCAGCGTCTTAGAATCATGGCCCAGAAGGAGGCGAGAAGGCAGGGATGAGGGGATGGCCCGGGGTGGGTGAGTGGGGTGGCTGGGGGGCAGCAGAGGGGGTGAGGCCAACTCCCATGGGCCCTGCCGCATCTTCCCAGGACAGCCTCCCAGTGGGTGGCCGCTCTGGACGCAGGTGGGGTGGGAGCACCTCCCTCTCTGGGCTCAGGGTCTCCTCTCGGGAGGCCCCACTGCCCTTCCCCACCCCCCAGCCCCGCTGGGCTCCCCCCTCCACACACTGGGCAGGTCCCGTGCCAGTTTCATGAGCTGCGTATTGGCAGTCTCCATGGGGCAGGGATGTTTGTCCCTTTCGTCCCTGACCACCTAGAAGAGCTCCTGGAATGCAGAGGCTCTTGGCGTCCGGCGAGCGGGCTGAGCGATGTGAGGGAGGAACCAGAGCAAGTTGGATTTGCTGGGCAGCCGCCGAGGCCCGTCTCTCCCCGCCCCAGCTCCTGCCGTCCGCAGATGGGCCCAGCGAGGCAGGCTCTGGCGGCAGTCCTGGGAGGAAACGAGGCCCGAGGCCACACTGAGATGTGTCCGGTCGGCTCGGAACCCAGCTACAACTCCAGCGTCAGATGCCAACAATTTCGCATCCCTGCGCCTAGCTGGCGTCTTGTCCAGCCAGGATGGAGCCACCCAGACAGGCTCTTCCCCATGTGCTCTCTTTTCTCCCAGGCAGGATGGGCTGGGATCTCATGGACAGGGGGACGTAAGACTCATCGATCAGTAAGATAAGCCTGCTTCTGCCGAGTGTTCACTGTGTGCCAGGCATAGTGCCAGCTGGTGGGGACAGTCCCCCTCTCAAGGAACACTTAGTTTGGTGGGGGCGTGGCAGGACAGACCATATGGCGGCAGGGGAGGTCTGTGATGGGGAAAGGTGAGGGCCCAGAGTGTCAGGAACACCGTCTAAGACGGATGTCGGGGCAGGAAGTCCCAGGATGTCTGAACAGGACCGAGGGAGGGCAGAGCGGGCCCGGAAAGGGAGGTGCTGGCCCGGTTAGGAGGCTTTCGTTGTGAGCAAGAGGCTGACTCTGACAAAAAGGGGTTCATGGGGATTTCCACTTTCAGCCAAAATTGGGGAGCAGGGAACAAGTAAAAAACAAAGACAAACAACACGTGAAGTGTGGCGCCCCAGACACTGAGTAGCATTCAGCCAAGGAGAGGGGTCCGCCCCGCAGGACGCGCAACAGGAGCCTGTGCTCAGCCGTCTGCGGAGACTCCCCAGACGTCAGCGGGAAGGCATAGTTCATCAGCCAGCAGAGGAGACGGGATGGAAGCATGTGGAATGCTCACTTAGTCCGAAAGAAGGCCGAGGAGGAAAAGGAGCAGAGAATAGTGGGGACAGAAACAGCAGGATGGTAGGTTTAAATCCAATAATTAATATTACATTAAATACAGATGTTCTAACCACTCCAACACAAAGGCAGAGGTTGTCAGTCAGATGAGGAAGCAGGGGTGAAATATCATCCCGCTTACAAGGAACTTTAAAGATACAGACATAAAGGGAATGAAAGTGGACGCTAGGGAAGATACACACGCCAACACCAGCCACGGGAGAGCCGCCGTGGCCGCCTTCAGGCAGACGGGAGAGTGTGGAGCAGAGTTATTAGTAGCGTCACAGAGGGTCACGTCCTAACAATCAGGGGTCAGTTCAGCGATGGCGCAGTACCGTCCCCAGAGTCCATGCACCTCATAACAGAACTTTCAAAGAAGTGAAGGAAAAATGGAAAAAAAACTTCAAGATGAAATACAGCCACAGTTTTCATTGCAGAGTTCCTAGCTCATCTCTCAGGAACTGCCAGGTCGATAGAAAACCAGCCAGGAAACAGAAGGCTTGAGCGACACCACCCCCAACTTGGCCTACCTGACATTTATAGACATCCTACCCAACAACCGAGCACTTCCCGAGATAGACCACGATTTGAGTCCTACAAAAAGTCTCAATAGCTTCAAAGGGTTCAGATGGTTTAAACAATGTTCTCTGGCCACAGTGGAGTTAAGTCAGAAGCCAATGCCGGCCGCAGAGTCTCCGAGCCCCCCGCCCCCGTGTTGGGAAACCAAGCGACACACTTCTACGTACCCCTTGTGTCAGAGAAGTCGAAAGGGAAACGAGAATGTCCTTTGGGCTGCACAAGACATCGGGATTTATGGGGTGTGACTTACGCAGTGTTTAGAGGAAATCCCAGACAGCGCCAATGCCTCTGTCAGGGAGGAAGACAGGCCTCATGCAGCTGCTCAGCTTCTGCCTTAAGGAGTTGGGAGACCGGCAGTGAACCCAGCGCGATCAGAAGACAGGGGAGGCTTCAGGGTGAGAGCAGAAATCAGAAACACAATAAAGATGAATAATGGACCCAAATGATGGCTCTTTGGAAGACCAGTGAAATCTAGCCACAGGGAATGGGAAGAAAAGAAAGGACGTGCAGATTACCAATATCTGCGGGTACTTACGGATATTTAAATTAAAATAAGGGAGTGTTATGAAAACCTTTAGGCCAGTAAATTGGACAATTTTCATGAAATGGACAAGTTCCTTGAAAGATGCAAACTACCAAAGTTCCCTTGAGAAGGAACAGAAAACCTGGACGGCCATACCCGGATTAAAGAAATTGCATTTGTAGTTAAAAACATTTCCATATAAGGCAAGGCCAAGGCCCAGAGGGCTTCACAGTAAATTCTACCGAACACTTAAGGAGGAAAGAATACCAATTCTATACATAACTCCTCTGGAAAACTGAATCGGACTTTTCCTGATTTTAAAGATGAAGAAACAGGTTCAGAGAGGCACCGTGACTTGTACGTTGAAGCTCCTCCAGAAAGCAGGAGAGCCGGAATCCCACCCGGGCCTGTTTGTGTCCGCGATGGGGCTGTGGCCTGACGGGGAAGCCTGCGGGTCAGCTGAGGTGAGACAGGGCTCTGGGGGAAGCTGGTGGAGCCACGGCATTGGTCTGGGACTGGGGCACGCGCCAGCCAGGGAAGTGAGTGATGAAGGTCAGAGGTGGGAAATGAGGGTGCTTACAGGGTGCGCTGCGGATAACCAACCAGCTTGGCTGGGTGCAGAGCAGAAGGCTTTGTGGCGAAGGGCGCTTGATTGTGGAGAGCCCGGCAGGGCCCCGGAGCAGGTGAGCGGTGAGGGTACGGCCCTCGGAGGAGGAGGGGGTTGTTCAGGTGGACAGTCAGCGGAAGCCTGGGGCCGTTTTACTTATTGCAGCATCCACGCAAGAGATGGAAAAGTGGGGAACGTGATCTAGAAGGACATGGGGCTGTGACAGGTGACCCTGAGGCTGGGCCGGCAGGTAGGCTCGGAGTCTGGAGCAGAAGGAGGGCCCGTGGGCGTGGCCTGGGGAGCAGTCGGGGGGGGGGGGGGGGCGGAGGTCGGTCAGCAGAGGACTAGGGGGGGGGATTAGCCACTGTGCACGGGGGGCCGGACAGGGGACACGCCTGGGGACCAGGCCCGGCAGGCGGGGATCAGGAGGGGGAACAGGGACGGGAGCGTCAGAAACACCAGCCGTATCAGTCAGCCTCGGGCAGGCGGAGGCTGCCAGGGTAACTTCCGCGCAGTGGAGGTGAGCACAGAGGGTGACGGGCGCCGGTGAGGGGGCCCAGGAAGGGAGCCGGTGGCTGGGGGCGGCCCTGGGCGCTGTGACTCAGCCGCTCTTCCCGAGTCACTGCCTCGGGTTTCTCCGGGTGTGGGGCCACGGCCCTCCGGCGGCCCCAGCCCGGCCTCCCAGGGCGCTGGCCCGCAGTGACCCGCCGACACCGCTGTGCTTTTTTTGCTTCTTTGATTATTTGCCTACAGACCCCTAAGTAATGTGCTTATTCTGTTACCTTTTGGACTATTGAATGTACGCATTACCCTTGGCATCTTAGCGTGGTGTTGAGGACTCAGCTCTCCTAAAGCGACTTCTGCTCCGCCGAGTCATGCCCCAGTCTGGGGTCGCATCTCCTTATCGTGGGCAGGCCTGGGGCTCTGAGGCCGGCCTGCCTGGCTTGAGCTCTGCCTCGGCTGCTGGCAGCTGCGTGGCCAGGAGCAAGTTACCAGGCCCCTCTGTCCCTGGTTTCCTGGCCAGTAAATGTGTGAAGGGATGGCCTTACTCAGCCCGGAGGGGCGACTGTGAGGACACGGTGCTAACACAGCTGAGGCCCCTAGACTGGCCGGCCCGGAGGCTGTCACCCACTGTCCTGTGCTGGGATTAGCCATTTTTACACGACGTTTGTTTTTCTCAGAGTTAATCACCCACTTTTCATTTGCTTATTCTTCTCATGAGCCAATTCTTTGAAATAAATCTCTTTATACATATTAATATGTATTAACCTCTGTATATATATATACACACATATATGGATTTATATGGCTTCCCCCTGCTCTTAGGGTAAAGTTCACAATCCTTCCCGCCGGGAGGAGGCCTGGCACGGGGTCCTGGAGGCTCCTGGCAGCCCCCCGCTGCCTTCCCTCTGGGGGGGGGGGGGTTGCACAAACACAGGAACTCCCTCTGCCCGGCTTCTGTGCCTTCCCCTGTCCCTGGAATGCTGCCTCCCAAGCCGACCCGACACACACGTAGCTCATCATCCAGAAACTCCCTGTCCTGCAGGTGCAGCCTGGGGGCAGTGTCCTGGGAGGTCAGCCCCCACCCTCCCCAGCGGGGACAGGCCCTCGGGCACTAGGCCCCTTCTGGCTGGACTTCCACCAGTCCCTGGATGATCATCGGTGTGGCATGGCTCTCCCTGACGATTCAGGAAAACTCTCAGTCTCTTGGCCCTGGGTCCCACCCAGGTTGTTCCCAACAGCGAGCCCGCCCCCGATCTGACCTGTTTATCCCTTGCGCCCACCCTGGGAGGCAGGGCCGCTGCAGCCATACCCCTCTTTGGGGGCACAGACCAGGCCCCAGAGGCAAACGTCCTCACTGAAGCTGCACAGCTGGGCCGCACCTCTAAACCGCCCTCGTCATGGTAAACCTTGGGCAGGGAGGCAGCGCAAGGCCATGTCCTGCAGGAGGGTTCAGGCCTCACCAGAACAGAGGCTGTTCTAGGACAAAGGCTGGTCCCTGAGCCCAGGTCCAGCTGTGGGGGCCTTGGGCTGGGGGGTGGATGGCAGGGGAGTGTCCTTTAGGGGCGACTGACAGCTTCTCCAGGAGGACACTCCAGATGTGGGTTTTGGGGGGCCTTGGCTGCGTGAGGGGGCCTAGGGGCTGGGCATGGGGTTGAATGGAGCCCCCAAAAGGTGTGTTTACAGCCTAACTCCTGCAACCTGTGAATGTGACCTTGTTTGGAAGGGTCTTTGCTGATGAGTTACAGTAGCTGAGCTAGATCATCGGGGTGGCCCTGAATCCACTGACAAGTGTCAAAGGGGACACAGACATGCAGAAGGAGGCGTGTGGCCACAGGGACAGGGTGACACACCCACGAGGCCAGGAGTGCCTAGGGCCTCCAGGAGCCAGCAGGGCAGGAAGGAGCCCCCCAGGCGCCCCCCACGGGGCCTGGCCCTGGGAACACCGAGGTGGCAAGCTCTGGGCCTCCAGAATGTGAGTGAATTCCTGGTTTCTTTGGCCCCCAGCGTGGGACCAGGTCTCGGCAGCTCCAGACACCTGCCCGGGCCCACACGGGCAGCACCGGGGTTCTGGGGTTCTGTCTAGCAGCGTGTGGGTGCAGGGCTGGGGCCTAGGCAGAGCGGCTGGAGGTTGCCTGCGTCCTGCGGGATCTACAACGGCTGGGACTCCTCCCCCAGAGTCTGTCCCTGTTGCCGCCTCACCTCAGGGGGGCTCGTGCCCAAGCTGGGGTGGGGGGAAGGGGATGTTCTGTGTCTCCCTGAGGGTGGCAAGGGTTGGGGAGGGCTGCCCTCCGAGGAGAAGTGTTGGAGGCTCTGGGCCAAGCATTTCCCGAAGCCCTCGGATTGGGGGTAAGGTGTCATACTGGGGCTAGAAGCATCCAGGAGCTTGCGAGGCGCCTCCCCTGACCGGGAGGTGGTGGTGTCCTTGGGGCATTTCTCTCCGAGGGCGCCTGAGCCCAGGACCTCACATTCCCTGAGGGTGTCGCCCCCTGCGGGGTCCCAGCTCAGAGTGGTGTGCTGCCCACCACCCGCCCGGGGACGGCAAGGGCGAGAACAGTGCCCTCACTCCCACCCTGCCCGTGGCCGGGGCCCCTCCAGCGGCCTCAGGTCCAGGCTGTGCAGTGCGTGGGCCTGTGGAAGGCCCGAAGTTTCCTCCGCAGCACCTGGGCCCTGCCTGGCCTTTGAGTGCCACAAGACCCCAGCTTCCTCCTGATTTCCGGTGGGGCCCGGCCCCTGCGCCCCGCGGTCACCCTCCTGAACGCAGAAGCCTGGTGGTCTCCCCACAGCCCCGTGAGCAGTGACTCAGCGTCATCCTGGGAATGTGGCTGCTGTCAAATGATTCACCCCATCAAATGCACAACATTTGTCATTTTTCTCACCAGTTTCTATTTAAAAAACTGTGTCCTTTCCTCCCTGTGCTCATTTTGGGCCTCTTTTTACTAGAACTTTCAGATCGCTTATGAATTTTACACTTACAGAAAATGATGTGCCTAAAAATGTTTGAAAGACTCAAAACTAAATTCAGCCGGACTGTGCGGAGAGAATGTCAGGTGGCACCGCCTGAGGGCCCTCGGCCCCTGGAGTGGAGTCTCTGAGCCCCCCTGGAGCACATCCCCTGTGGGTGCCGAAGCCAGAACTCAGCCCTGCCCGGAGTCTCCTGCTTTGGTGAGCTCCACAGCTCCAGACACCGCCCTCAGGTGTGTGGTTTGTGGACTGCTGCCAGGACGAGGGGAGGGGGGCTCAGGACAGGGGGCTCTCCAGCATGAACGGGGCACCCGGGGCCCGCGTACCTGGCGGGGTTGGTCAGGGGCAAGGCCTGCTCCTGAGGGGAGGACACCCCTCCTGGTGAGAGGCGATGCTGGGTGATGGTGGCTTTGAGTTACCAGCCTGCACCCGCCTCCATGCACAGCTCTGCCTTCCAACGTGAAACCTGCCCTTTCCACTATAAAGATGCATGTAGGCAGTCCGAAGTGCGGACACACAGAGGTTGTAAGGAGGGATGGAAACGGGGCACTTTCTCCCGTAGGAATGAGCGCTCCTGGGTCCAGAGTATCTGGGGACAGCCTTTCATCGTTCCCGCGGGTGTCACGGCCCATGCGCAGGTGTCACAGCCCACGGTGCTCCACGAGAGCCGGCCGCAGACGGGGATTTTAGGGCAGTGGGGCAGGAACTGAGATGACGGACAGAGTCCCCACCTGACTGGGTCCTGCCCTGACTCTCCAGACTTGAAAGGCTTGAATTCGCAGCTTTGAGTCATCGCGGTGTTAGGGTGTGTGGGGGGGCCTTTATCTCCAGCGAGTTTTTCAAGAAGGCTGTTTAGTTCCTGAGGATTCAAACCCGCCTGCCGGCAGATTCAGGAGGCCTTGCTGCAGCCTCAGGACCAGAGAGGCAGCTTGGAGGGAGCAGGCTTCCTGGCCCTTCTGGGGTCCCCCCACCTCCCCCGACCACGGGTGTGGACCCCGCGCCAACTTCATCCAGGCCAGGAGGCACTTTGTTACTGCTCACAGAGTTTGCCAGAAATTGCGGTCAGGGTCCTCTTTAAATGGGCTTAAGTTACTGGGCGCTGGTTCCGTTGTCCTCAGCCCCAGCCCTCCTCCCTACCTGCTCCTGTGCAGGGGCGGGGGGCTGGCGGCTGGTCGCTCTGGGTCCAGACTGTTCTGCCTTTCTCCTCCTTCCTCAGGACCTCACTGGGCCCCCTTTCCCCTCCCCTTTCCCTCCCTTCCTCTTCCCCCCTCCCCACTTTGTCTCCTGTCATTGCACCCCCTTTCCTTCCTTGCAGAGCTGTTCCATTCATTTTCTCCATTTATTTCCTTGATCTCGCTGCTGGTTTTCCTGGGTCTGGTCTTGCCTACGGCTCTCTGCGGTCTCCAAACACATTCTTCTAGGGCCTGGAAGGCCATTTCTGGAGGGGCTCTAAGAGGAAGTTCTGTTTGACTTGTCCTGCCCCAGTTTCCTAAGGCCATGCGGGTGTTCCTCCTCCTCCTCCCCGGGTGGGGAAGGATCCCCCAGCCTGGCTGACCCACACTCAGGGGAGAGGACGGCTGAGCACAGGGACAGTGTGACCGCCCCCCTCAGACCCAGCGTGCAGCCCAGCAGGTGCACTGAGGAGTCAGCCCGCACCCCGCCGAGGGGACGGGGTGCACACACAGGGGAGCTTCTCCGGCCGCCCATCGTCAGGGCTCCTGGCCACCGCCCGGCTGCTTGGCGCCCTGTGAGGCAGACCTGCTCCAGGTTAGCACCCACCACCTGCTCTGCTGGGTTCTGAAGATTTATAAGCAGGAGGAGAAGCTGCCCCTGTGCGCAGGGGGGCCAGACCCCACGTTTCCAGCGGGAAGAATGTGCTTATAACTTTGGGACACCAGAGAAGAGATGAAACGCCACCCCCCTACGCCCGTCCTGCTGGCAGTGCTGTGCCCCTGCGGGGCCGCTGTCCCTGCCGCAGACCGTGCCTGCCTCTCAGTGTGTGAGTGGCTTGTCCTTGTGTGAGCCCCGTCTGGGGATGATGGATCGGGGCCCACTTTAACCCAAGGCCCCACGAACATAGTTTTTTTTTTTTTT